>JAGFZM010000126.1:623531-684000 GCA_017657215.1 Limnothrissa miodon | reverse complement strand
TGTGTGTGTGTGTGTGTGTGTGTGTGTGTGTGTGTGTGTGTGTGTGTACACAGTATGTCTGTGTGCTATGCACAAATGTACATGTTTTGAAACCGCGTTCCGAAATGGCCAACACAAGTATGTATTTATGGACATGGTCCAATGAAGCTGTGTTAAACATGTCCTTGTAAGTACATGTTCTAAAGTTTCATATATGTGAGTTTTGACACACACGCCTTTAAACTTTTCTTTTTGGAGTGGAACATGCCAGTCCCCCCCCCACCCCCACCCCATGCACACATGCGTGTCACATATGTGTGTGCATGTGCTTGGGCAGAATGGGGGGTTAAAAACACTTGCTTAGTGAGTGGAACCACTACAGGTTCTAAATCACAGGTTCTCTAGTCAGTAGTTACAAGCACTTGTGTGTGAGACGTCAAAAGGATAAATCTCCAAGATCAACAGCTCTTTGAAGGGGCAGATCCAGGTGATCACCGATGCCAGTATTGGTCTATGTTCTCCACGGCTTGTGCATAGTATGGCCCCTCGGTGTGTGTGTGAGTGAGTGTGTGTGTGTGTGTGTTTGTTCACAAGTGTGACAGCTTTCTAGTGGTCTACAAATTGATAGTGGTGAAAATGGTTGTGTGGGTGTTTGTGTGTCAGTCAGTCTGTGTGTGTGTGTGTGTGTATGTGTGTATGTAATGTGTGTTAGAGTGAGTGTGTGTGTTTAAAGGGAGGGAGGGAGAGCGAGCGAGGCTGCCATATTAATCTACAGAAGCGCATTCCACGGCTTGCTTAGGCATGACTCACTCTCTTTGCCTGCCTTTCCCCTCTCGTCGTGTTCCGCTCCACCTTACGTGGTTTAGGGGCTGCTCCTCTCTGCAATCTTTAGGTCATGGTTACCTTGGCGATACTTCAGCAAAACACGACCGTCTGTGTGCGTGTGTGTGTGTGTGTGTGTGTGTGTGTGTGTGTGTGAGTCTTTGTTTGGAAGTGAGATTGTGTCATCGTGTGTCAATGTACATCTGTGTAAGTGCAAAAGAATGTACAAGAAAAAGAATGTGTGACCAAGAAAGTGAGTGTGTGTCTGTGTGCGTGCACATGCACACGATGATGTGTTGTATGCAAATGATTATGCAACATGTGTATATGTGTGTGCATGCATTATTGTGTGCATGCATGCATGTACTGTACATACTATATGTGTTGAGAGACAGAGAGATACAGAGAGTCTGACACTCATGTGTGAGAGAGAACAAAAGCACATCTGTGTGTGTGTGTGTGTGTGTGTGTGTGTGTGTGTGTGTGTGTGCGCGGGCGTGCGTACATGTGTGCCTGACTGAATGTGTGTAAGGGTGTGTGAGTGTGTATGCATGCGTGTGTGTGTCTTTCTGGTTCAACAGTACAGTACAGAGCTCAACAGTAAACAGACCGGCTAGGCCGCCTCTTAGCAAACTTGGGCCCCCTCTACCAATCTCCTCCCTGGTGATCTTGACCAGGCTACAGCACCCCCCTCAAACCTCCCACCCCACACACCCACACACACACACCCACGCACCCGCCCGCACCCAGATGCACCCACCCAAATACCACCCTGTACCCTGGACGTCTGCCAACAAAAACCAAACATAAGGCCGACATAACCGACATAAGGCGCGTGGAATACTTAAGAGGGCGGGGTGGGGGACCTGGATGGTGGACGGAGGCCTGATGGGTTCACTTGGAGGTGTACACTCTTCACACAAGATTGGAGGGGACCTTTGGTGCTTCACGCTAATCAGCCCATTGGTTTGTGTGCTTTTCTCAGGGATACAGGATACACCTTTGCACTGTTGGAGGTGTGTGTTAATGTGTGTGTGTTTGTGTGGGAGGTGTGTGTGTGTTGTGTAGACCCCAGCACGTGAGGGTCTATAGCAGAAGCATATAGGTTTCTGAGTGTGTCCACATGTGTTTGAACTGGGTGGGAAAGTGCGTGGGTGTGTGTTTGTGACAATACACAGGTAAATATATAACCAGGTTGTTCTTATGTAGCTTCTCAGTGGGTTTTTTTTGTGTGTGTGTGCTAGTATATGTGCACGGGTGAGTTTTCTGCGTGGGTGGGTGTGAGTTTACCTACGCTTTGTGTTGACGCACTTGGGGACGGGTGAAGGGGAGACTTGTCTATATGCTATAAGTGTTCCACTGAAAGATTTCAGGGAGGTGATGGCTTTTCAGCGAACCTCGGCCAGCAAGCCCGTATTTTGTTTTAGAGATCAGGTGTTAAGACACTGCTGACTCCAAATGCCTCTATTTAGGGTTTTTTTTTTTTAAATCACATGCGGTCATACTTTTCTCATGCTCTCTTTGTTCACAATTAGACTGTGTTATTCAATCCTGTCTGAGCCTGCATCCCACAATCCAATCCTACTATTAGTGGTCTACCTGCTGCCTGCTGTCAGAAAGGGGAGAAAAATAAGAATCAATGCCAACATGTCAAGTCATGCACTGTAGGAGGACCTGGGCCTAAAAGCATACAGACTGATCAGCACAGTAATCAGCACCATTTAAACCCTTGTTTTTTTTTTTTTAATTCTCTTTCATGTGGCCTTAAATAAAAATAAATAGGCCTACATGAATAAAATAAATTAAGACATAATCACCGATGCCCAGGGTTCCCATAGTGCCCAGGCAAGTAGATGCCTGGAGTCAGAGGCTTCCAGCGGGTTTGGCTTGAGTGCTGTGTGTGTACACCAGGGCTAATGGACAATAAAAACCGCCAACTCGTTCAGTCTCCAGCCCATCGGCTAAATGAACATCATTTTATTTCCACGCTCCATAACAGAGGATAGATAGACAACCACCACACGCTCTCCCTGCCCCCTGTAATGGGATGAGATGGAGAGAGAGAGAGAGAGAAAGGGAAGCATGGAGGGGATGAGGCTGAGAGGGAGAGAGGGATGGTTGGCATGAGACAGAGAAGGAGAGAGGGAAGGAAGGATGGATGGAATGAGATGAGACAGTGAGGGAGAGAGGAAGGGAGGGATGAGATGAGACAGTGAGGGAGAGAGGAAGGGAGGGATGAGATGAGACAGAGAGGGAGAGAGGGAAGGAGGCGTGGATGGGACGAGCCGCTGTCATGGAGACCAGTACCCACAGCTACTGTGGCTGCTCCGTGGCGGGCACGATGCCAGGATCCAGCTGTGTGGGTGGTTCCACGATGTCGGCATTTTACAGTGTATCTGGGAGAGCCCGTCGTGCCAGCTGGGCAGCGAGACAGACAGACACAGACAGAGAGTTTGTGTGTGAGAGAGAGAGAGAGAGAGAGCGATAGAGAAAGATAGGGATTGAGACCGGTGCTGAGAGAGTAAGGGAGAAAGAGACAGACAGAGAGAGTGTGGGAGAAAGAAAAAGCGAGAGACACAGAGATAAGGAGCGAGGGAAAGAAACAGACGTGTAAAAAAGAGACCCCTCATTGCAGAAGATTGCAGGGAGGCAACAAGAGTGTATCTGTATGTGCGCGTGCGTGTGCCTGTGTTAAATGAATAGCTATTACGACGACAGCTTGGATTTATCCTGTCAACACGACAAATGAAGCTGGTGCTGGGTAGCGGTGGGTAATCACAGAACACACGGGCATCGCATCGCCTGTACCAGCTGAAGACAGAAGTGGCTCTAAGCAAGAGCCATTATCATCAAGGCCTCCCTTAGAGGCTTCTAGAGCTCTCTTCTCTTTCATTGAAAATTATGGGTTTCAGGTGTGGGGGCACTAAAAAGACATAGAGAAAACATACATACATACATAAATAAATAATATAATATATAAGTAGACTGTGCATGGCTTCCTCTGGCTTTCTCCCTCTCTGGCCTATAGTTCCCTCCAGATACCTGTCCTCTCTGTGATGTCTGCTTCCTCCCAGGCCTCTCTGGGTGATGGAGCTCCGTGCCTGTTGGAGGGCCTGGAGGGTGTTATTATTTCCACTCTGTTATTACAGACTATGAGGGAGTCCCAGACAATACAATCACTACCTGGGTTTAACACACATACACACGCACACATACACACACGCACGCACAGCAAGACAATGCTTTGAGAAAGATGGTTCAATACATACCTGCCAACCTATTGTCTAAAAGGGACTATCAATTTTTCAACTTTTGGACAAAAAAAATCTAAATAATAAATGGGTCGGTTCATGTCACCTCACCCAGTTATCTGAATTTAAGAAAAAAATCTGTCCTGCCATCTATAAAATGCTGCCATGCAGAACTAAGAAGAACTGCATTTCTCTGTATTAAGTAACACTTAATAAAGGAATTTCACGGTTTAGGGCTCTAATTTTCAACATCCCTAAATGACCCTAGCAACTCTTAAACTGTTTTATGCATATTATGAGAAAGTACAGAATAAAGCCAATTGTGGATATAAAAATGTAGATATTATACATAAATGTTATTAGAGTTCTCCTAAAACACTATATGATATCTGAGAATATGTAATCTATGTAATTCGTTACCATACTTAAGTAACTTTTTAACGTATCTGTACTTTACTTGAGTATCATTGTTTTGTGAGACTTTATACTTTGACTCAACTACATTTCGAAGTAGAAAACCTTACTTTTTACTCCACTACTTTCCTAAACCTGTTGTTTCTTTTTACGTTCCTTTCCACAACATACATGCGTAACGTGACAGGTCAAAATAAGTACACGTGTTCCGCAAGTGTACCAATCAGAACACGTTGTGTTTCGTGAAGTTTGCACGCTTTATTGTCTATGGCTGCTGCCTGCTTGCTTCTTTTCGCTGTCACGTTTATAGCCAACGCAATAATGGAATCACAAACAACAAAATAAACCCCCAAATTCCGAAATGCATCTTTGAATCCCATTTGTGGGTCTTAGGCAATAATGGCGGCCGAGGAAAGTTTGCCCAGTTATTGCACGGCTCAGCTGTGATGTAGTAAATGAGCAAGGTGCCATATGACAAAGGAATAAGATTTCTACATTACTTCAAACAGTAAACTGTTAAAGAAATACGTGTCTAATGTGGTTTCCCCCCACCCTATTTATTCCTAATCACGTGGTTTCCATTTAGTAGGATGTGCTTATGATAATTTCAAAAGATATCATAGTATAGATATCAGTAGATAGATATCAGGTATCTTTTTTTTTCCTTGTATGACTTGATTGAGTGTATCAAGGACATGACAAGACATTGGAACTACATTACACCAAATTACTTTTACTTTTGATACTTAAGTACATTTGAAGTCAAGTACTTTTATACTTTTACTCAAGTCAAAATTTAAAGGGAGCACTTCCACTTTTACTGGAGTAATATTTTACACTAGGTATCTCAACTTTTACTCAAGTACATGATCTGTGTACTTCGTCCATCACTGAAAATGTGTACTTCACAGAAACGTGTTTTAGGACGGGTATGTGCAAGTATGTGCGGACAGGTCATTTTCAGGTGCCTGAGAAGGAGGGGTGGACAATGATCTGTTCGGAAAATTTGCAAGACGGTAGGTGGGTGCGGTGTTCAAAACATCTCATCCGCTGTTCCATACCTCTGACATTACATTACAGTTCGCTGTGTACTTGTTCTTAACACTTCCATTTTTTTCTTACCTTTTCCTGTCTTTTTACATATTTTCAAACAAAGGCAACCTTTTGCTGAAGTAGGTGAAATGTGTCCCGGTGAGTAAGAGAATGAATGTATACATGCACAGGTTTTTTTTTGTTGTTTATCTAGCAGGCCAGTCTCCAATCCATCAAGCCAAGCTATTTATTTTCTCTATTCCTGTATGCCGCCACAACAGTCCCACATAAAGTGGGACAGGGAAAAAATAGGCTCCCTCAGCAGAGCAGACGGATTTTGTATGCAAGGCCTAACAATTTTAGAAAATTATTCCCTCTGATAAGGACAAGAGAGAGTCAGTGTCTTTTTTTAAAAGCATGACAAAAACAGATTCAGGACCTAAGATGACAAAGTAAGGCTGACGTGGGAAAAAGAAAAAAAAAAGAAAGGATGAAAGAAAGAAAGAAAGCAAGATAGAAGGTCTGAGATGAGTAAATACAAATGGAGTGAGGGAGGGGGAGAGAGAGAGAGAGAGAGAGAGAGAGCAAAAAGAGATGCTTACCACCACTGAGGAGTTTCATGACCAGCCAGAGCTCATCCTTCACCACAAATGAGGTGTAGTAAGATACGATATTGGGGTGGTGGCACTGGCTCATGGCCTGGATCTCTTTCTGTGGGGAGAGAGAAAGAAATGAGAGAAAAGTGAGACACAACCCATCAACACACCCTATGAACTATATGAACTCCTGCTATTCCCAAGTGAAATGTCTTCAAGCCCCAAAAAAAGGGCCAGTTGCCTATAACTGAATACTATGACTACCATAAACTAGATTAATGAGAGTCTTCACAGACACACCACCCATCAATCACCTCAAACCACACAGGGCCTGCCCCTCCCATGTGACAGATCATTTCCAACGCTGAATCTGTTTTACTGTCGTGCCGTGTCTCCTGCATCTTTGCAATCAACGTACACACAAAACCATAAAGAGCAATATAGCTTGCATAATAAGTTAACTAATTAAATTTCCTTTCAGTGGGAAAAAAAACACAGGGATAACAACTTCTTGCCATATGTCCTATAGCCTACGTCTAACCTAATTATACAATCGCACAACGCCATCAAAAACACAAGCCACGAGCGAGCCTCTCTTTCTCTCAATGAAATCTTTTTTGCTCTAGTGATAGGAACTGAAGTAGAAAATTGTTGCCCCTCGGAGGCAAACGAGGCCGCTGCCTTTCATTAGGTCATATAGCGGAACTGATTAACTGAAGCCGTCCTCTCCGCGTGTGCGGGTGACTACTCTCCGATGTCCCGCGGATCGGAATTAGCTGCTAAATGAGTTTGCTCTCGAAGCTGCGGAAAACAACAGTGTGCCACGGCCTTGGTCAGCCTCCGGCTGAGATAACATGGGAAAAGGTACTTCCACTCCACAGGTGGCCGTAGAGAACTTTTTCTCACTTTTTTCCCGCTTCTACCCTCAGGACAAGGGAGAGGTTTCATCCCACATCTGTCTATTAATGGGAGGTAGGCCACGCCGACAACATAAAACCAAAGCCAGAGCCTGCTATGAGCATTCATTCACCTCTTTCAGTTTCAAATGTAATGCTACAACTCCAGCTGCACAACTGCAGGACTGCAAGAGGAGACATCTGATGTCAAGGTTAATTTTGGAGGGTGGGGTTCTTTGAGTTCTTTTTTAGATAGTTGTCTTCGCCATAACAACCATGCTCTGACCCCCATAAAACCACTCCACTCCAACTCTCTTTCATACACACACACACACTCTTCAGGCATCTCATAGATCAAAGGTGGTGCGCCAAGCTCCAGCAGCTTGCGAGTCCCACTACTGCTGCTAAGGAAATTCTTCTGGTGTGGGCCAATCAATTACTTCCAGCTCCTTCCACACATATTTAACAGATAAAGTCCTTCAGTGGCTCAAAATGAATGAATCCCCCAACACACACACACACACACACCTCTGTTTATTTTACCCCCTTTTGTAGATACGCGTTGAGAGGCCACGTGTGAGGCTGGCGGGTCAGCCTACACATAACTCTGTAGGGAAGCCTGAAGCCCTGTGAGGTCCTGTTCTGGAGCCTGCCATCAGGGGAAAGCCTCTGAACATCTGCCTTAAAACGATCAATCTATCGACGGACCGAAGAGTGGCCCAGTGAGTGAGGTTAATTTAATCTTGTCCTCCCATTATTGTGACATGCACACACTTTGCATAGCGAGCAGCGCAGCCTCGACTGACTCATCACTACAGAGCGAGTTGTGATGGACCGTGGACCGTCGGAGATTTAGACAGACAGTCTGCCAGACACAGACAGGGATGGTTTTGCCTCAGTGAGGGAGTCGTGTGATCCAAATGCTAATTCTCCTGATGTATTACAATAACAACAGCAACGACAACAAAGGCACACACACACCTGTGAATATGTTTTAGTAGTCTGGAAATGCTCCAACGGATCAGGGTAGCGAAAACGACAAGTGTCTCACTCTGAATCATCTGTCTACCACGAACAAGTAAGATCCTAGCACACTTGGTTTCTCACCCCACCCAAATGATGAGCTCAAGTGTGAACTTGAAACTGAAGGTTTCCAGGAAAAGAGAGGAAAACTCCTTACCCCCCTGGAGCACTGCATCCACTCTTTGCCTATTCATCCCTGTGACCAATTCCTAATTGAGAAAACACACTCTCATTTTCTAACTGATATTTTCTTGCACTCTGCCATGCACAGATAGACAAGAGACACGCGCATTGTGCTGGCGGCGTCATCTCTCAAACCCACAGTTGTCACTTGGCACAAAGGCGGGCCAACGTCTGGCCTGGTTATTTTTGGGCAGTTGTGGTGTTAATTCAAAACACGGTACCCCTGAAAAACACCCCCTAAACAGCATGACTGATCTTTCCTGAGAAGAGTCCTTGCATGAACTCTTCAGACAAAGTAGCAGGGGGATTGTGGAGGGGGGGCGGGTATACTTTTAAATAAAACACAAAAAAATGATGCGCGTGTAAAATCACTCCTGCTTTGCAGCAATGGATCTACCCCTCCAAAAATATACACTACACACACACAAAACACAAATACTACATGCACACTACACACAGACACTACACATACTTACCACCACAAATGCTGGATTTAATTATCAAACTATTCAAATCACTTCCCGTCTGCTGGCTTGCCTGTCTCCACACAGCCAACATACGCCCCCCCTCCCCCACCCCTCTCCCCCCTTAACCCCACGTACCCCCCTCCGCCTTTGCAGGCAAAGGGAGGGAACAATAACAATGACACAAGCCCTGCGGCTGCAGGGCTCTGGGGCTGGCGGTTCAAATGTTCAACAGGCTCAGCAGCGCCAGCGCCACCGCAAACATCCAGGGAGGCGGAGGTGGGAGTGGGCCAGTGTCACTCACTCACATTGCTCATGTTGGCAGTGGACAGCCACCGGACAAAATAAGACACCAGAGGTTTAGAGAATGTGTGTGTGTGTGTGTGTGTGTGTGATGTTGTGGTTGATGCTAGGGTCCACCCATAATTTTCCTATGGGTCAATACGGTTAATATCTAATGGTATGTTTAAATCATGCCGCATGTTATAAATTCAACATTATTTTGAAGTGCTCTGTATGTTTGTATGTTTAGGTTAGGTGAAATAAGAAGGCCATCGTATACATAGCCAAAAACCACATGGGCCTATAAAGTAAAAATGGCCGACATATCTGTCAAACAGATGTATCGGTCGACCTCTAGTTGATGCCAGAAGGATGCAAATTGTGGATCATGATCCATTCGTCACAGCCCTCTCATTCTTAGGCTACGATATGCATGCCACTGAGGTCTTTTGTTCTGCCATTGTGCGGCTACAAACCTATCTGAGACGAGGGCTGCAGGCAGTGGAACTGCTTCCCCCCCCAAAGATCCATCCTTGGCCACTACAGCAGTGTGTGATTTTTGGACCAAATGCCACTGGCTCCTTTTCAGTGCGATACTTCCCTGCCGTTACTCATCAAAGTTCCCTTCATTTGTTTTTTGTTTCTTTCTTTATTTTATTCTTATTCTGTACCTCTATAGAGGTTTGCCTTGATAAGCAAGCAACTGGGCCCAAGAAGTTCCAGATACTGAGGTGACGAATGTGGTGGTGTGTGGAAATAACCAGAGGAAACATGCATGCCCTGTTTTCTGCTAATTACAGGGGATTTTTCCCATAACTCTCCTGTGTGACATTCTCCCAAGATGCTTACCTCACAAAGATAAAAATCAGGAACTAAAACACTTGTAAAAGAGCAGTCCACACACACACACACACACATCAATAACAACGGATCTACAGCTGCGTGGGTGGTGAAAGTCAAACTGAAATCACAGGAGTCTCTTCATGAGTCAGATGTTAATTAAAATGTAATGGGTTCATCTTTAGCGCAGGTGTGTAAAGCAGCCTTTACGGAGAAAAACAAAAACACCCACCAAAACCATAACCTCTTCTGTTAAGGGAATGGAAAAAGCTAGAGAGAAGAGCACATTTTAGTGCGAATCACTGTGTCAACTGCTGGGTTGGGTTTGGGTTATCT
The DNA here is from genome assembly GCA_017657215.1 of Limnothrissa miodon. Taxonomy (NCBI): domain Eukaryota; kingdom Metazoa; phylum Chordata; class Actinopteri; order Clupeiformes; family Clupeidae; genus Limnothrissa; species Limnothrissa miodon. Next base: position 673,882 of record JAGFZM010000126.1, on the reverse strand, counting down.
TCTAATGGGTAATGAAAAAACAGAACAATACGTCACCGAACAAAAATTACGCCAAGCATGTTTGGCTATGACTGTAGCACTTTAGCACTGCTAGCCAAAGTGCGAGATCCACTGGACAGGAGACACCGAACCAGCGCCATGATGTTGTGTCATGGCATCCCTGCCATCATGACCTGAACGCATGGGCCACGGTGTCTGTTTACGTTCCAGCGCACTGTTGCCAGTTACACCGTGACATTTAGCACGCCACATCCTCACACGCATGTAAATCTCATCTACAAACACATCCAACTCAAAGCAAAGGTCAGCCGTTATGAAGGCGCATCCAGCTCAATCACTCGCTTGGCTTTGCTGTTTGCTTTCATCCCATTTTGTGTAATCTCTGACGACAGGACACGGTTATGCCAAAAATGCAGAGTGTCTCAACTATGCATATTTTGGTCAGGGCGTGATTACCAGGTGCATGTGGGTTGCAGAAACCCAATCTGGCAAGCCACTCAATTACTCAGCCGCATACCAGGACCAACTTCCATCTCCGTTGTTTGATCAACACAGCCCAGGGCTCCACCACCGGCGGCAACAATGGTGACAGACTGTCAGGCACTAAGGAATTCCCTCATCTGTCTTAGCACGGCCTGGTCCTTCTCCGGCACGACAAGGCGCACTGCACCTGCATGCAAATATGGTCTCTGCCACGACGCAAGAGCACTAACTTCCATTTACACAAACTGGCCACTAACACAGTGGAGTGAGTCTGAGGGTGTAGGAGCCTTGTGTATATGTCTAAGAGTAGGTAAGAGTAAAGTCTGCATTATAAAATGGGACTGGTCATAATGGTAGATTTTTGCCAAGACTCAAAGCACATTTTGGGTTTAGACTATGAGAGGGGATCAGTGGTACATAAAGCCAGGTGTGCAGATCTTTGGTCAGAGGCATCACCAGATCTCCCCCAGGAAAGATTTCTAGGAAGACAACCTTTTGATGATGTGGACAGGGTTAGAGTTCTGTTGTGTTCTGTGTCGAGTTCTGTTCTAAAAGACAACATGATGAAAGAAGGCAGAACGAACTATGAAGGTAACAATATTCACCAGCAAGAATAAGCTACTCAGAAGTTCAGGGAAAAGTCTACGCTCGAAATCAAAAAACACTAAATGAGCATTACAAATATGATTGAAAATAAAACAAATTATGACTGAATATCCTGAACCTCGACGTCAAAATACTAAATGCTGAATATCAGCGATAATTAATATCAAAACGAGCATCATCATCCGCTACCAGTCACGGTTAATTGACATCAACAACTGCATGCGACAGTTTCTAATGAAGGGGAGCGGTGATGTTAGCTGCCACAGGAGAACTGCGCTGCATGCTTTTCCCTAGAAGTAGAGGTGTCCGTACGGAGCAGACAGACACGCTTGGGCACTCATTGTGCCCGCTCAGTGGGCAGCTGGGCCTGCTGGACAATGATCTCATGCTGAAAGACGGGCATGCGGGGCAGCTGCCGCCTCCCAACGCCTGACGCCCAGCCCACTTCTCATCTGTCCACACACACACACACACACACACACACACAGACACACACACGCACGCCTCCTCCACCACTGCGACCCCCTTTCTCTCCCTCCCTCTGTACCTCGCCTCTTGGCACGCGGGTGGCTGTGAGAAAAACAAAGGCACAAGCTCGCTTTTCATTAGCCTGGCACTGGGTCAGATCAAAGGCACATCTCATTGTGAGATGCCATGATAGACAGAGAGAGAGAGAACGAAATAGAGATGGGGAGAGAGAAAGAAATAAAGAGAGAAAGCAAGAGAAAGAGAGAGGATGAGGTGGGAAGTTTCGCTGAGTCAGTCATGCAGAGCACCCTTGAGTTTGCGCCACAGCCCAACACCCCTCTACCCCCTGCAAAACACACACACACACACACACACACACACACACACACTCTTGAGTGAATTAATGAGGATTTCAATCTTAATCTTCAATCCCTGCCACAATACACACAAAACCCCACATAGGAAATTAAAGGTGCTCTAAGCGATGTGACACGTTTTTAGGACTAAAACATGTGTTGTTACATACAGCAAACATCTCCTCACAATCTGCTAGCTGCCTGTCCCCTGAACACACTGTAAAAAAACGCGGTCTCTGTAGACAGCCCAGGCTCCACAAACGGCAACATAACACAGTGGGCAAACCTAGCATAACAAACGAAAACACGAAACATAACAGTGTTCCAGCCAATAAACGACAAGGTTCGTGAGTCTTTCGGGAGGCATGGGAGGGAGGGGGAGGAGTAAGCTAACTTATAACGCTTGAACCCTCTCTGGAGCTATCGTCCGTTTTGTTTGACAATACTTCGAACGTCAACAAGAAGTGACGTGAAACAGCATCGCTTAGAACGCCTTTAATGGTAGGCAGATAAGTAAAATTATTCATTGTGTCTTGTGCCATTCCAGACACACACGTATGCACACACAAACACACACATTCACACAGACACAAACACACACACTTTGTGCATGCAGATCACTCATCTGATGACCCAATCAGACCTGACGGTCTAGTTTATTCACTTTGTTGGCTTCCATAACTAAACAACCTAACACAATGGCCTGCTTCCTGGTCACTAAAGATTTGTACACAACACATACACATATCTATACAGCTATGGGATCAATAAATATTCACAGACAGATGGGAATGGACAATGGTTGAAAACAATGTAATACTTATGACGAGACAGTAGGTGGCATGTTTGTTGAGTTCTGGTCAGAGCGTCAGGAACTGACAAAGTGAAAATAAACAAATGTGGAAATTAAATGTACATTTAGGAAGTTAGTTTGAAAGTAGACATTTTTCTAAGAGTATGCTGATAAGACTAAGAAACTTTCAAGTTGAAGGTTTGTAAAGCTCCGGCTCCAACCACAACAAGGCCTTTCCAATGTGGACTGAGATCTTCGGCTCGGCTCCCCATGTGATGCAGAACGCCCGAGAGGCGAGAAACGCACGTCCTGTCCCGTCACGATACCATCACACCAACCTCACACTGGTAGACACAGTGGGGCTTCTATGAGAGTTCCATTACATCAGCGAAAGACAGAGCCATACCATGTGCGAGGACAGAGAGAGAGAGAGAGAGAGAGAGAAAGAAAGAAAGAAAGAAAGAAGGGGGGGGGTAGACACACACTCGCTCTTGGGGCCCATCCTGACAGATGCACTCCCAATGATACTCAAGTTGTCTCTGTGTCACACCGACAGCTCCATAAATCTGGTAATGCTTCCATCATGAACAGCTCTATCTGAATTACAGTGCATGATCAGTGCATGATCAGCACGCCAAGAAAATCTAGGGCACGCATGCCACAATAAAGTAAACAGCCCCCACCCTAACTGCCCCACCCCATTCGGAAAAAAAAAGAACCAGCTTTGACATGATCCAATCCCTTTCTAGGAAAATGAAGTAGAGGAACTGAGGTTAGCCTCAGCATCGAGCCAGAATGTGAAACCTGGACCTAATCGAAAGTATGTGGCCTACAGACTACAGAGGCAATCTGGGATTCATTTAATGCTTCCTTGAGATTTAAGTAGGTACCCAATGGGGGGTTGGTGGGGGTGTTGGTGTGAAGGCAAAGGGGGTCCCAACTCCAGAGAAGAAACCTGACCTCACTGTTTTTTTCCATGTGACACACACAAGCACTCTTTCCAAGAATCCCAGTCCCAACATTCACCCAATTCATCTTGAGGGGCTTTGATTTTGCTCACTCAAGAGGGAAGGAGGGGGAGCGCAAGAAAGCGAAAGAGTGAGAGAAAGACCCCATTCACAGGCTAGAGAAACACACAAGGCTCAGCATTGGTCTCCATAACCCAGCCAGCAGGGCCGCTGCTGCTGCTAATATTAGCACGGAGATGCTTCTTCTGGTCCTTCTTCTTCTCTGTGAATAATGAGGCCCCTGATGGGAAAAAGGGAAAATCTGGGGCCCCCCTGGCTGCCCTCATCATAGCTCAACAACAGTAATTCACCAATACGAGCAGATGCCACAACCCCCCCTACTCTCTGAGGCCTCTAAGCACAGCACGATAGAGCCCTCGACTCCTCGCCTCGCATCCCGTCCCGTCCTGCTCTCGGCACCCGCCCCCCACCTTCCCTCCCCGCCACACCCTCATCCCATCGAGCTCACCGGTCACGAGGGATAAAAGAAGCAGCTGACATTAAAGCAAACCCACTGCTGACACCACAAGGTTACACTTTCAAAGGGCGGGTGACCTTTCAAAGTCTCCTTTTTCAAAGTTTACACGGTACAGATTAACTTAATGAACAAGACAGAGAGCTTCAAGGATGTCATTTATCACTTGTATTGCAGGAATATCCATGCATATGGGACAACTGCTAATGAGGTACCAGAGGAATTTTATTGGCAAAAATATATTTTGCAGTAGGGCCGAGTTCCTAAAATTTTAGAAAACAACTCACAAGAATTGGTTTATGCCTGTTATCTTGGAAAATATTAGTCTATCTATCAAGGAGAGAATACATAGGAAACTATGACATAAGCCTGACTATGGCGTAATTAACAACGGCATGCACCAAAGGGATTTAGTGAGACTTTCCTGGCATGACCTCCATTCTTGACAGAACCACTCTAGTGTTGAAGTGCTACAACTGATTGGGTCAAAGCGAGACAAGTGATTCACAAAGAGAGTGTCCTCAGGGGAACCTTTGCTTCTTTTAATCCCTGAAAATCTTTTGCGTCACATTATTCTGAGTGATGGTTTATAATACGTCTAGGACTATAGGGAAAAAAAAAAACAGCATGAAGCAAAACTACAAAATCGGCGGACTTGGTAGAATGGTACAGTAGAATCAACCATTTCAAATAGCAAAACATTAACTGCAGATTGCATTTCTTTATAAAATAAACTGTTATTATAAAGATATAATAACAGTCTTATAACAAATGATTTCACAGCAGATTCCTTCATAATCCATGCAACCATGTTCGGCACTACTTAGAACAATATAACAATTTTCATCAAGAACATTAATTTAGAACGATTCACAACAACACTCTTAAAGGTGCTCTATGAGATGTTGCAGGATTTTAGCGCGATTTCATTTTTATCTCAAATTGTGGGCATCTCCCCTTGATCGGCTAGCTAGAAAAACTCCAGTCTCGAACAACAACACAGGGGCTGTAATACGCAAACGAACACTCAAACAAACCTAAACAGATCCCCCTATCGCTAGGGTTTCTTTGAATACACCACTCAGGTTTGAGCTATTACAGCCCCTGTGTTGTCGTTTGAGACTGGGTTTTTCTATAGCAGGGGTAAAGAAACTGGCGGACTCCGGTCCGGATTCGGACCCATGCGCAATGACATCCGGACCGAGAAAAAAATCCATCTCTATGCTCTTTATGCAGCGTTTTGAGCTGTCTGAAACTGTTAATTTAATTCACAGAAAAAATAAATCGCTCATATTTTTCGAACTGCAGAGAGTTATCCCATCTTCAGAATTTACGAATACACCCATCAGTGTTTGTATATTATCACTATGACAACTGTTGCTGCGACGTCCTGGTTTTCCCTCTCACAGCGATTTGCGAACAGTTTCTTTAGCAAACAAAAATCATGGTGCGCTCAAAACATGGCAAAAAGCGAAAGGTGGATTCTGAAAATCGTGAATTCAAGACCGAGTGGACAGACAGAATCCACTAAACTCCGAGGTAAGGACCGGAAAAATAATCCAGACGCAAGCATCATACCAAGCAACATGCAGGTTTCAAGTTTCTAATTGAGTACCCCTGTTCTACAGTGTATTCAGGGGGTAGAAAGCTAGCCAATCAAGGGGAAATGCGCCAAAATCCTGCAACATCTCATAGAGAACCTTTAATGCTCTAGAAAGGTTCCTGGGGCCTATATGCTGTGGAGACACAGTTCTGAAAGGTGTGTGTCAATTTAACAGAATTAAAATTCTCTACCAGGAGTTCGTCCATGCTGGTCTGGCATTTTTCCAGGTTGATGCGTTTGATGGCCACCTTCTCTTTCCTGGGCACACAGTAGGCGGCCTGGACCACTGCCGTGGCTCCGCTCCCTGGGAGGATGAAAAAAAAAACAGAGAGGGCAGAAAAGGAATGGAGCGGAGACAAGAAGAGAGGAAAAGAGAGGAGAAAAGAGGAAAGGAGAGGGGAGGAGAAAAGAGGAGGAAAGGAGAGGAAAAGGCTGGATTAGTATTGGGTGTCTAACAGCAGCCTGCAGCCAGAGACACAATGCTTTTCGACAGCTACAAATGTGAGCTAATGGCCAAGGGCCCCCAGCCGCTCACTGTGTGCTGCGTCGCCGTCTCATCCATCCTCACCGGTGCAGCATCCATCCGTCTGCCTTGACCTGCTGGTGGTGCTACCCTTACAGCAGCAGGCATTGCCCGCAGGCAGTCGCATATGTGTGTGTGTGAGTGTGTGTGTGGATATGGGTGTGTGTAAGGGGTGGGGTGGGTTAGGGGTAGCATTGGTGGAGGTTTCCACATGGCAGGGATGGGCATGAGCATGAGCATGGGCTGAATGCATCCCAGGGGCCCATCGCAGGCCAGGCACCCCAGCTGTTAGTTTTTCTTTCAGGCGCTGGTCTATGTAGGCGCTTCATCACTTATTTAGCAGACCACAGGGACATAATCTGATGGAGGGAGGGGGAACCTGACGCACCCCACTGTCTCTGTCACTTTCTCACCTCATCTCTGAGCTGCCCCCTCTGCTCATCACTCAAACTATACTCTCTCTTTCTCTCTCTGCCAGTTTGGCTAGCAGCAACTTGGCTAGCATGCTAGCAGCTACAGAACGACTGATATGGATTTTTTTAGGGCCGATGACGATTTTTTTTGTCAGCTTTAGCCGATGACCGATATGGGCTGCCGGTTTTCTAGAGCCGATACGGCTTTTGCTCTCTCAATTTACATCATAGAATTGACACAGTGATAATAAATATTGAGTCTCAATTTAACAAAAACATATATAATATTAATAATAAACCTGAAGAGTAGGCCTAATCATTGAACCATATATTAGGTTACTATGCCTCTTAACATGCAGACAACACACTCTTGGATCTAAATAAAAAAAGCTGCCAGATATGCCACCACCAGGAAAATAACGGTTATGTCAGAAGCACATTAAACAATTTGTTAAAGTTTGTGTTCTAAACTGAATCATTGGGGAATCGTTCTCCCATGGCACATGCTTCCATTGGGAAGCGTTATGCTGACGGACAGTAGTCTGATGAGGTTCTATGTTTGCAACGGAATGGATAATGGAGCTGAAGCAATGGCTTCACTGTTTGCTATGATGTTGGGACAATAAACAGATTTTTAACGGTAATATACTGCGTGTTGTGGTTGTTTGTGAACATTAAATTAAGCGCACAAAGCAGAAGACGGTGTCGTGTTAATGCAGGAATGCCTGTAATTAGCTTACAGGTATATGTTGGCAGTAGATGCTGATACACAAAAAAAAAAACACAAATATCGGCCCGATCGAAAGGTCGCTCTCTACTAGCAGCCTGTAAATTGTGGGTTGAATCCTGTCTGTCAGCGCTGTGCCCTTGTGCAAGGCCTTTTACCCTAAGCTACTCTACAGAACACTGGCCTTGAAGTAATTGAGAGTTGACAAAATACAAGTGCTTTTGGAAAAAAATATCAGCTTAAATATCAGCATAAATGTAAATGTTGTTCTTCTTTTCTCTCTTTTTTCTCTCACTCTCTCTATTAATGTCTCCACATTTCCCTCCACCTCTTCACTGGCCTGGGCCTTCACTTCCCTGGCCTGAGTCATTTTCATCAGGAGCGGGTCATTACATTCTGCCACACATCCCTCATCACCTGAGCACCTGACTCCAGGTGACCCTGGAACTCCTTGGAAAAATTTCCTTGACTTTAAGCCTAGTGCCCGGCGAGCCACACACGGCTCCAAAGAGTTTACGAGTCACAGTGCAGCCGACACTAAACTCCCTTATGACATGTGACGGAGAGATTCCTTTGAAAAGCTCTCGGGATGCCTGTGTCCCAGATGGCTCCAGTGTGGCCACAGAGAAAGAGAGAGGGAAAGAGAGAGAGAGAGAGAGAGAAAGAAAGAAAGAGCGAGAGAGAGATGCTGTGCAAAACCCCACTGCTACACCTAATTTGCACTAGGGTGTTATTACTCAAGAACCTTCAATACACCTCAACCAGGAGAGTACTGTAGCAGATCTGTGCCTTTGCAAGGCCATTATGCCCATTAATTAGCAAATGAGCTTAGCCGCCTTTGTCAAACTCATGCTTTCTGTCTCTTCCGCTCTCTCCTTTCTTTGTCTCCTTATTCACACACTAAGGCATAAATTTGCCTCCGCCAGGTTTGGGCGTATGTTCAGTATGTGACATTTTTACGAGCACATTCCATTATAGCTGGGGGTTTCATCTCCTGCAGTACAGTACATGGAAGGTTTCTGTTCTCAAGGTTTGATCAGCTTTTGTCACTCACCCAGAGCCACTGTATGCCAAGATATTAACAAAGTCCCCATTGTTTGCCATTTTAATTAACCCAGCAGGGGTACTACAGATTAAAAAAGGGAAGGAAAAAGCAAGCAGTAATTCTTGCTTTTACTATACACACCGCCTAGTGGTAAATAACGTGACCACTACACACTTCTGCAAGTGCTCTCTGAAGAAAAGAATGTCCATTAATACCATTGACACACAGCAGGAAGTCATATACATACTTACAGTACATACATACACAAGCTACACATACATGTCAAGACACATATATGCGTCAATTCCTTCACTGTACGTTTAAATTCCTTCTTCATCACCTTGGTTCTTGGGATCAGGCACATGACCTGAACTTATCGCCCTAAGGGGATTCAGTGCAAGAAATATAGGATATAAATCTGGCCTACGGTAAGGATTTTGATTATATTGTTATGTTTCCGTTTGTTATTAAGTGGTGGTTAAACTGTGAAAGAGAAACCGTTTCCTCTGTACCCCTGATGCAGGTGAACCCTGTGATGGTTTAAACAGATATGGTCCATTGGCATATTCCTCCAAATCTTTTGCTATACCTGAAAACTGAATGAATATATTTTCAGAATAATACAGATGCTTCAACACTAAAGGTGCCAGAGGGTTCATTTGATGCAGCTCCTTGAGACCTACAGTACTGTACAAACTACACAAAATTGGCTGAAGACCTACGCTTGTTGAGTTATTCAGTGAAAACTGATTGTCTGACCAGTCTCTGGGGGGAAAAACAACTAAACTCTATGGGCCTACTGGGGATGCATTTCCACTTCTACACAGTAAGGTAAAGCACACACTAACCCAGAGAAGTGCCTTGCTTAATGGCCATGGATGTGCTGGTCCAGGATCAAATCAGTAACCCGTTGGTTTCAGGCCCAAACCAGTAGGCCACAGCTGACTTCTTACAGTTTTAAGACCTTTTGTACAACTTGGGTTAAGCCTAATACAAAGACACCATAAATCAATGACAGTCATGCTAATTCAAGTCACAAAGTCATAAATTGATGCTTGTACAATTGATGCATCAGTAGTCTACCAAAGTTGGATATATTTAAACAAACGGCCGTCATAAAGACAGAACAAACAGTTAGCATGCTAAGGGTGGTAACAATCGAGTGGGCTTCCCAGCATTCACACATAGGTCAAGTGTAAATTCCCATACAGTACATAAACAATTGGTCGTCATGGAAGAGTCAACTCAACACCCATCTCAGTACAGGGGGTGGGGGGTAGGGGAGTCCTATCAGGAGGAGTGTGTGTGATGTTCAAAACCTGATATGTGGGTCAAGGGCTCACAGGTCACTAAACAGACGAAAAATACAAAAATCAGAATGACGCAATTTCAGGCAGCTGTTATTGTTTTTTCTCAAAATATCAGGTCCCTCTCATAAGCTAACCTACTTTTTGGTCTCTACAGTTTCTACAAATCCACACCCTAATGCTTTCTGAGGAAAAAAAATATAGAATAGAATGAGAAAAAAAAAAATTTCAACATATCCTGACTTGGCTGCAAGCAAGTTAAAATAAACCTCTCACAGAGATACTTTTCACTGAACTCTCTCACAATCTAACTGGCTGAGACTCTATTGAGCTACAGTACATGTAGGTTCTCCGAACTAAGGCACCTAAGGAACAAAGGCGTCAAAACTGTAGGAAGCTCTGCGGTAGTTAAGCAGCTTTTGAATATATTCAAACAGGCACCTAATCAACTCTGCCTCCTGATAAGACTTGTTGTGAATACCAAACAGGCAACTGCAAAGCACCCTTGTTCTTAATGGTGTCTGAGCAAATGACTGTCACAGTGGGAAACAAGCACAACGCTAGATATGAGTCAGTGTGTTTACTGATGTTTTACAATCAAAAGAAATGAGCCATTGCTTTGTTTTGATCTTGGAGTGTTGAGTGCATCTTTCCCTGGGAGCAAATCTCAGTATATTCCAGTCATATTGAAGCAGTGTGAATGCAAACATTTTAAATATTTCTTTTGTTTTGAAAGCGTACTATATTGAGGCCATGGAACACTCACCATAAGGCTGGCAAGCAACCATGTACTGTAGGATTGTCTTGCAAAAACAAAAATAGACAGAAAAACAGAAAAGCTTGTCTGTTGGGGTAGCATTTGCTACTATTGAAAGCAGATTTCAATAGCGAGTGTCTAAATCAAATGATTCAATATTAGGTTACCAGGTTACCACATTAAATTAAATTAAGCAAAGAAGAACCAGCTGACATAACTTGGTTACAACCCAACTGGAAGATTTACAGAAGTAGAAAAAAGTACACGCATTCCAACAATCAGAACGAAGTTATGCCACTAAATAAAGACAGCCAAAATAGGACACTGCCAAATAACTTCAAAGGCTCGTCCCTTTCTTCCTTCTCATATTGTACCATGAAATAGGGCTATTACGGGCCTGACCAGTAGGGCACAGCTGCCTTTGCACAAAGACCTTTGTACAAGTCAGGTTGAGGCCCATGCAAAACTTCAGCATCAATTCATGACAGTCATGCAAAATCAAGTCACAAATTGTCTTCCACTTGTACAATTGAATTTATGTACAGTCCAGGGTTAAAATATATTCAACCAAAATGGTCACAAACGCCAATATAAAGACAGGATGTGCTAAGCGTGAGGACAATCGAGTGGACCTCCTTGTCTGCTGATGAGCCCTAGTGACTACTAGTGCGTACAGCTTGCACAAGCCAACTCTGTATTGATGGGAAGGTTTAATTGTTGATTGGCCACAAAAGAAAATCTGTTGAGCGCAAGAAATTTAACATCTTATTCTGTATATGTCCAAAACCACAGTTATGGCAAACATCTAGGCTAATTCAGAAATAGGAGTCAACTTAAAGGCACAGCACTGAATAGCTTCAACTGTTTTAGAGGAGTGTAAGAAATACAACAGATATCTGTCTAATTTACACAAAGAATCTACACTTATGCTTACATTTCCATTAGTCTATCTATTTATCTAGTGTTTATTTAGTGGGGAAGATGGTGTCGCTAGTGGACTGAGCTGCGACTGTATATCTATAATAGAAGAAAACATGCAGTCCTTGTATAATGGGGGAAGGTACAGGTAGGTAGGGTGATGTTCAGCAACCGGAGGCTGGCCTGATTCAAGTCCCGCTCCACCTGAACCAAGTCTTTCAGTAAGAGATTAAGCCCCTGGTGAACAGGATGGCACTTTGCATGCCAACGTCTGGCACTGGTGTATGAATTAGTATGTAATGTGTATAATAGTGAAAGTGAGGCGTACTGTGAATGGCATACTGCTTTGAGTGCTCACAGGAGTAGAAAAGGCATAGGCATGCATCTCAACCCTAATTATTATGTTGCTGTGAACAGTCTGGGTAAACCTATGGCATTTGGTGCCGCATCAAAGTTCCACAATTCCACAAATGACACTAACAACACCTACAGATTGAGGATACAAATGGTTGGCATAGAAGCACTTGGCTGAATTAACCAATCATTTGTCAATATAGCCAAGATATCCCGGCTTAATCCCTTATCCTAGTTTTGTGCAATAGACCCCAGCTTAGACAAAGGACAGACAAACTTATTTAATAACTAGGCCAAAACATGCCATTCACATATTTATTTGGGTGACCAAATGTGTCTGGAAAACCAACAACTATTGCGTCATTCACAATGGGTTATACAGAAGCACTAACCAATAGGGGTGGGCAATATAGACAATATATACCGTATGCAATATGAATTTGGCCAATGATAGAGATTTTGGGTCATATCGGCATACCGTGATAGGCTCATTGCGTCTCCACAACCATGTGAAAAAAATGTTGACCTGTAGCTTCACCTTATTGATAGCACCTTTTCATTCTTACAACGAAACTGTGTAAGAGCCTATAAATTGAACAGCTACTGCCTGACACAAATGCAGCTTACCAGTTTACTTCTTTGTGAATTTGAGAGTCCAATATAAACACCTCCAAACGATGACTAAACAACTGTTGTACATATTGACTTTATGCTATGGTAACCATTATGCTGTAAGTTACATACCAAAGTATACCGTGATATATATCATCTACCGTCTATGGTTCAAAATATATCGCAATATAAATTCTAGACTATATCGCCCACCCCTACTAACCAAACAGATTTTTGTTTTATTACTATTTCTAACATATATATGTGGCACACAATTATTAATTAGCCTTTAGAGAAGCCCCATTTTTGGCAACACATTACTTGACGTGTGAGTGCATAACACATTCAGAGCACCAGTCATAAATTACTCACAAACCATCCCTAACTGTTTTAGAAGACATAAAAAACATTTAGACTCAATCTTTTTCTTTAAAACAAGAACAGCAGTGCTGCTTTTGATAGGTTAATGCCATTCTGTTCTGCACATTTAAGCAATGATGGGTATGAATGTTGAGTGGGGTCTTAGGAAGCAGTCCTTCTCAAAGGTTTGAAGTTTTTTAAAAGCCAATCTGCACCTGTATGTACTGAAGCAATATGCAGCATGATATTGCGTTTCACTTCTGGCGCTGAGTCACATGGTGGCACTAAACTTAACACGGATGTCAACAGCGAGAAGACCGAACAGGAAGAAGAATTGATGTTCAGCAACTTGAACGGCACAAGAAGAGAGCAACAGCAGCACATGTCAGCTGTCATATGGGGTTACGCAAGGTTGCATGCACTGCTCGCCTGCGTCAGGAGACAAAGGGAAGTGAATTTGTACATGGGCTTAAAAGTGGCGTGCGAGGGTAAACATGTGTCCACTGTTAAAATGTCGGCCTTAGGTCTTTTCACCCTGTAATGGTGGGTTACGTTCAGCGCTCGAGTTGAAGGGGGGATGAGGAAGGATGGCATCTCCCCATTCTATCCCTTCAGTGCCAGATCTAGATAGCGGTTGAGAGACAGCTCAGGCCAGAAAGCAGTCGATTGGCTACAGTTTGATCAATGAGGGCCAAATAAGCCACCCCAGAGTCCTGGGTTATTTCAGACTATATTTGGAGTTGGTTTAGATATTTCATATAATTTTACTCAAATTCGGTTTGTAAGATGGGCCTGAAGACATCAATGATAGTCTATGCTTTTTTTAATAAATGAAGCATCAAGTATAATGAACAGTTCAAGATTATACCTTCCATTACAAAAACGTTTTGTATCCTTACCTTCAAGCCTAGTCTCTGAGATCTTAATATTTGTTTGTTATACATTACCTAGATCCGCAAATACAACAAGCCTAGTAACAGGTGGTCTTCATTTTACATAAAGAGTCACATAAAGAGTGAGTTTTGCTGCTACTTATAGTTTAACAAACATTTATTTAGCTTTGTAAAGCCTACTACTATTGTGTTAATCAAAAGCAAAAGTCACTTATAGTACCCCAATGTGGACTGTTTACTGTCAGGAAGAGGCAAATGCTTCCATTTGTCTTGTTCCTCTTTGAAGCCCCCTCATTAGACTGGAGATGGAGGTCTCTGGGGGGGTTGCAGTGAAGAGGAGGCCTTAAGCTATATCGGGTTACCACCCAGAGGCAGTGTGAAGGCAGAAGCCACCGAGGAACATTTAGTTCAGCTAGATTGAGGCAGCTAGTCAGTGAGTGATATCATATTCCTGTGCAGGAAAGAGCCACAGAGGACCACACACAGACACACACACACACACACACACACATGCACCACTAGCTCACAATGGATTACAAAACTCTGATCTAATCTGAGGTAATGCCGCTAAACAATTGCTCGGCAATGCTTCAGCATGAGCATCCCGTGCTCAGATAAAAGCAAAAACTATTATTGGCTTTCTTTTGTTTTAAAAAAAAATGACAGTGACAAAATATAATGTGTGATTTAATGCCTAACTTGACCTTCAGTCTATACATCATCCCTAAACTCTTATCTAGTTAGTGGTAGCATTGCCCTCCTCTCCACTGATGCTCACAAGCTAGACATATATGTGATCGCTAGATGACTCAAGCAGCTGCGTGCCCATTTCAAATGTGGAATTTGCCTCCCTTGTGTAGTCTGACCTGAGAAGACCTGGAATGACACTCAACAGCAGGACAAGGACTGTCTATACGCCTCTTCTATATACAAACCCCAAAACTGGCCATTAGTTACACCAAACTAGGGATCTTAACATAAAGTTGTGCCACTGAAGCCAACATCGAAACTGAGATAGTTTAGTTTAGTTACCATTAAGCATTGCCTACATGCCTTTGTAAGACTGTTTGACTTTAAGATCAGGGCTAGTTTTTTTTTCTTAATTCTGTTGACGAGTATGATCACAAATATGTCATGAGCCGTGGCTGGTCTCCAGGGAGTGTGATCACAAATATGTGATTAAAACACACCCCAAACTGAGAACTCCACCATAATATGACAATGACCTGAAAGGGTTTTTAAATGGAATCATGAGAGTATAGAACATCAAGAAGAATATGGGGAAAATAATTTACTTCCCAGGGAACAGCATTGTTAAAAGAATTCACTCCTCAACAGGTTAATTCTGTGGCAATTCTGATCATTGCTTACAGAGGGAGAGATAAAAGTAGAATGACTTTAATTATGGCTCTCCATAGCTAGAACTCTTTGGGGTTTGGGGCAATCAGGCTCTTTAGCTGGATAAGAAAGTCAATGTTCTCCTTCTTCAAGCTCTCTGTTCTCTCTGTTTGCATTTCCTGCCCTCCTGGGGCCAAACCCCTTGGCTGACGTCAGCGGACCTTTATTACATTTCCTCGGCATGCCCCACTCACATTCCGCACATTATTCCAAGGTACAATGAGAAATGTCGCACTTCACTCACAATCACCACCAGTTGCCACCTAAGAGAGAGAGTGAGAGAGAGAGAAAGACAGAGAACAGATAGACAGAGGCAGGGGGAGAGATGTTTCTGAAACTGGCCTTAACTCCTGATAAGCGAATGAACCAAAAATGGCGGGGAAAAGCTAAGTTAAGAAAAAGCCCAACAGATGTGACAACGCATTCTTCCTCTCTGATCATCGCCTGAGCGGAGTCACAATCCTGCAACGGGACACCCTCAGAGTTAAGATGAGGCAATGACTAAAACATGGTTGCCAGTGGATACATAATAACACAGGACAGTCGTTTCCAGTCCGGCCCAGGAAGGTGGCCCAGGGGCGGAGGGAGAGCAATGCTTTTTTCCTAGGCTTTGGCTATATCCGATGAGATCCAATGCTCGACGAGGTGGAAAGAGCGGGCGGGAACCATGTAATAACAAGACCTTGTTCCCTCTGGGAAGAAACCAAAACAATAGCTCTGCTGAACTGAGCTTGCTCAGGAGAAGTCCCAGTTGCTTCTGCGCAGAACTTTTCCAGCAATGAATGAAAATAAATAAATATCGCAAAGGGTGTTTAAGAATGTCTCGCTGATTCATTTGCTTTAGGAAGTCCAGGAAAGGCAGCATCTAACTCTCTCCATCTCTAATTCATGACAACATCTGAGAGTGGATGCAATCAACCTCTGAGGCCTAGACTGAAGTCTTGAACAGCTTCAAAAAGTCATGCTGAGACAAAAAGGAACAAAATCCCACTGAGTGGAACTGACAAGCGTGCTATTTAATTATTTCACAGGCATCAGAATTTAATAATTAGGTCAAGCTTGATGCATAAACTAGTTCTCTCTCTTACTCATCAGGCCCAAGAAAAAATCTTTAAACTAATAATTATAACAGGGCATAGAATGAAAAGTTCTTCAAAATAAAAATATTTCCCAAGAATCTTGGAGGAAACACGTGTCAATACGCGGCTTAGCCTTGTTAACATACTGTATGCGGCTTAGCTGTGTCAAAGTTCAAAGTTCTCAGTGTTTTCCTCCTATGGACACGATGCCATGGGCCAAGATAAGCTAGGGAAACCTCTCCAAGATATCCACCATCAGTTCAGCGGAAATGTCAAGACGGTAACCTGAGCGACTGCTGTTTCAGACGAGTCACCTGATTGTTATCCAATCTGCTCAGCAAATGGGGAGCAGAAGAGAACTGCTTTTATCACGGTTTAACAGCCAATTTCTCACAACCGCAGGAGAAAACCAAGCAGTTGATAGGGGAATGGCCTTCATACACACAGCAAAAAATACTGTAGTAAAAATATAGTATTGATTCCAATGCACCAAAGTTTAAAAATGGAGGCTGATAATGTGTTAGGGGCCTTTCGAAAATGTTCTAAGCAGTCAGCTAGTTTTGCTTGTAGAAACAATCTTTGCAGGGGGTTGGCAAGTTTCCATAAGAATGGCCATGAAGCAGATGCATAAGGGTGTGGGGGAGAGAGGTTTGGTGCTGATTTTATTGCTTGACATTTGATGGCGAACATTTAGCATACATTTTAGTATCCTAATGCCGCTGTCTGAACTCAAACGGAGTCAACAGATTTAAAAAATAAAATCATATTCATATGGCGCTTGCATGAGATTAAAATAGACTTACAAGCAGAAGAAATGGAACAACCAAATACAACCATTAACGGCTAACGGCTCTAAGAAAAATAAGTGCATGTTGAATTTCTGTTTGAAATAAGTGCATGTTGAATTTCTGTTTGACTGGAGAACATATGGAATAAAATGTCAGCACGCGCGTGTAACGTTCCAGGATGTACTGGGGTTGTCCGGAATTTGCACTACCTTCCTCAAGAACCTCGCATTCAACGGGAGTAGTTGATGTTTATCTACAACCACGTTCCACTAAACTTCAATCCGAGATTAGTACATTAGTTTGCTCTGGTCATTTCACCCCAGATGGTTTCGTCAACCTCGTGCTGTACAGATCCGGTTTTTCACGAGCACTACGCCTGAAACCAGGATCTATTCCAAGCACAACCGATTCTGCCGGTAGAATTCAGTGTTTTTTGGTCGCCATAACCATAGAATTATAGACTTGTTTATACTGGTATTTCTATGGCCTTAACAGTTTGCCTACTTGATGCTACTTGAAAAAAAAGTTGCTGCACACTGTCACTAAAGTGTTGGTAGGCTAGCAAGCTAACCATAACAGGCTTCACCCCGGTCTTAAACACCTGTGCTTAGCCCCAGTGTTCATTTTCATTTTTCAAGTTTTAACACCGGGGTTTTAGGTGAACTTGGAATGTTTACTATACAAACATTATATATTTATATATTTTCCCGGTAAAGATGCATACCGCCGTCTATCATAGCATATCATAACCTCAGACATTAGTGCTGAAACTTAAACGTAGCCTATGCCTACATAATATTAAATGGTAAATGGTTTTGCATAATGTTGTCATAAAGGCTGACAATCCTATAATATCATAATGTAGGAATACGTTAGCCTAGGCTACTGAAAGCTGGACGTGGAAAACTTTTTTCGTGTTTATACACAACTTTATTTGTTTTCTCAGAGAAAATGAAGAGAGACAGATAAAACGTGCCAAGTGGTACCAAATAATGTTGGCCTCTCGCAGGCAAAAGAGGAGGATGCAGGTCGCAACAAATAGGCTAACTGAAAAAGCCCTGGCCCAGGGCCAGCCCCAATAATGGAAAGACGTAAAGCTGTGGATCTGGCTGTTGTATGGTTGAATTCCTGACAAGTCCATTGCGTGTTTATTTAGCTCAGATAGTTAACCGATTTACTGTTTACTCAGATAGTTCCCCGATTTACCGATTTCCTGCTGAGAGAGTATCAGTGAAACTAGGGAGCCAGTCTGCTTCAGCGAAAAAACAGCCAATAGGCCTCACAATGAATTAGCCAATCAGCGCCAGGGGGCGGGAAACTGGCCAGAGGGTGGGAAATACAAACATTTCTAATGCGCATGCATTTCTGAGCATGGAATAGACAGTCTAGAAATGCTCCTGGGTCTTTTTCAGCCACACAAATTTGCATACGCAATTATTGAGGCTTAAAGAACATTTTATGATGGTCAAAAAATGTGTTCTATGGGTTCTTTAAACAAAGATCATTATTGTTATCATTATTTTTCTTGTTGTTGTTGTTGATGATGTTGTCATAAGCAGTCATTCCAAAATGACGGAAATAAATGAGACCCTGTGCAGAAATATGAATCACCTGCTTTAATGGTGTAAGCGAGGTAGGTTACTGAGCTAATTAACTACACCATGAGCGGGATAAGCTCCAACCTTGACATACCTCAACCCTCAAACATCCTGGCCTCTGACTTGTCAACAACCACTCTTTCTGCTGGCTTGCTTGGCCTTCTTTGGCACGGACACATCACACATGGCTTCTGCACAGAAAGACCTCTTTATCGAACTTTTCAAACTAAGCAGCACGTTATCTGGTGGTGTCCCAGTGGACCAAGCAAGCACCAAGCTTTCTTGGAAAAGTGAGGGTTATATGTAACACATTCAGGTAAAATGGTCTTGAAGTAACACAGACTTTTCCTACATATCATTTCTTGAAATGTCCCCGTTTCCTACCTGGGGTGTCCTTGCTGTCAAGGGGAAATCTGAGAATTACCTGGACTTTTCATGAACCTCAACCGTTTTAGCCTGCACATAATATTCAATCAAAACAAAGGTTCTCAGTATATCACTACAATACTACATAAAGCAAAAACCAACAAATATTTTCATTAACCTATTTTATCAGGTAGTTGTTTACTGTAAATCAGAAAATAAAATTATCAATGCTTTCCCTATCCTAAGATTATGTCTTGAAAGTGTGTTGCCTAATGCATGCATTAAACAGATTTGGACCTATTTTACCATCATAGTTATAAAAAACTATTTTGAAAAATTGACAAAATTAATATAATTAGACAAATTTGAGTCTTTTTCGTATAAAAAATGAGTACACTCCATTTTACAGAAGGAAAAACAATGTAGGTCTTACACAAAAACTATGCCTGGCAGAGAACCTTTGGGCTAAAGCTTGCAGAGCACATGCTTTTCAGGCACAAGGACTCTGTTCTGTGTGTGAGTAGTTTACAAGCCACAGCAGTATGCCTACTGAGTGGCTATCGGACCGGTTCTACAGGTTCTCATTGTTGGTTCCCTCATCCCGCATCCCACTACCATTTCAACATGCTCAAAGACTTTCATATATATATATATATATATATATATATATATATAATATAAATGTATATTAT
Organism: Limnothrissa miodon; assembly: GCA_017657215.1. Classification (NCBI taxonomy): domain Eukaryota; kingdom Metazoa; phylum Chordata; class Actinopteri; order Clupeiformes; family Clupeidae; genus Limnothrissa; species Limnothrissa miodon. The sequence continues at coordinate 654,261 of JAGFZM010000126.1, read as the reverse complement.
ATATTTATATTATATATATATATACATATACATACACACACACACACACACACACACACACACACATAAAACCTAACCTACCTCTTTCAATTGCATTCATTCATTGTCTTTCAATTGTGTTCATATTCATTACATGCGATAATTAGGTTCAAGTATGGTAGCCTACAGTAGGTGGGTGTTAAAGCCACTAACTAGTTAAAGGGAATGCGTTAGGTCTTAACTTTAGTGTATCGTTTAGGCAACCACACATACTCACCCTGCAACATTTTTACACTATCTTTTATTCCCCTGCCTATCTCTACCTGGGTACAATCTCCGCAGACTTTCTCCTGTTGACTTAGTTACTGACAAGGAAGGTTATTCCGCAATCTGCCGACATGCCCACAGATAGGCAAAGTAGAGACTTCAGATGGGGATATTGACATATTCCGTACCGCCGACATGCCAGTATACCTGGCAAGCCATTCGTTCAATCCCACAGATTACCAGATTTGCCAGCACTAGAGATGCAGGCAACAGGGGTATCGAGTAGTCCTCTCCCATGCTCTTTAAGTTGAACAGCGGCAGTAATCCCAGGCTGAGACCTCCCACGTAACTGGATTAACTTGAGTACAGCCCAAAACAATGCAGCTGGTAGGAGAATGAATCGGCCCATGAAGAATTAGCTCAGATTGGCCAGATTTCTAAGGGAGGACAGTGTTTGGGAAATACTGCACCGTGCTGCCCTGCAGTCGCCATTACACAGGCCTGATGTAGGCCTACTGACCTTCAAACAAAACTACACTTACTACATTACTATTGTGGAAATAAACATTATTTTCACTAAACTGAGGAGGGCTGGCTGGGGCTGGGTTTCTCACTACAAATACTTTAAAGCCTGAAACAAATTCAAGGGTCTAACAGGAAAACCAAGAAGTATGCCATCAAAACAATCCATCAAAATAAATCAGTTAACCTTAGAATGACCTGTATGATAAGCAATACATACAGCCTTGAATATGTATTGATTTTTCTCACACGGTGTTAGACATAACTTTGGTACACACAGGTTTGACAGTTTTGCTTGTGCCTCAGGCTACTTTACTCCACTGGCAATATGATATGAAGAGTAGCAATATGATCTTGTCATTAAGATTTTAATGAAATAAGGATAGTGTTAAGTAAAATGACACAGGTGAAGGATGCCTGCGATTTTAATCATAAACTAGGGCTCTAATATCAACACAAGCCATTATGAAATACATAGTTATGGTATTGTGGGTGTTCAAACATGCAGACCACTCACTTATTTACGGACATATAACCTGGACAAATCTGACTAATATTATTATTTTCAAACCCATCACTGTATCATAAACGTAAACATACAGTATGCATAAATGTGAACATACAGTATTGAAGTACTTTAGAACTTGGCACTGATAAAAGTCAATATGCCGTGTTACTTGTGCAGGACTGAGTATAGTACTTTAGACTACTTAAATACATGTTTGCTAAACTGAACTATGTAGTACATTGTAAAAATAAAGTTATGTGACCTGTAAGAGCCAAAAATTAACTAATAGGCCTAAGCAATCTGTGCCATCATGTCTCTCAAATAGCAATGTGTTTTAACAAGACTTACATTACCATTGGGTAATTTAATTAGTCACACTTTGTATATCACACATAAGAATTAAACATTACATGGCTTTCTATTGGCTTTCTAACTCAAATTAAACTGTGTCCAATTTCTAACAACCGCAGATATGATTTTGTGTAAACATAAAATGTTCTATGAACACATTTTTGTTTTCCCAAATACAGCTGCAATTGATTCCATGGAAAACTTGGTCACACTCATCTAGTTTAAATAAGCGCAAAAACAATACATTTAGGGTGGGCGTGTACCTGCCACAGTACCTTCATAAACTCCAATTGGCTGGTTTTTGCAACAGAGGAACACATTCCAATGAAAAACCCCTTTAATAAATCAGTATAGAAACTGATGCAGATGTTAAACAGTAATAAGTCACTACTATGTCACTACTTCTAAAGGAGCCTATAACTCACATGCTGTTATCTTATGACTTATACATGGGGTTAACGTTGTCTTAAATATCTGTGAATGCACAAAGGTTGATCTACAAAAAAGGCATTGGTTAGCTAATGGTTTTGATATCCACATGGATCTGTGTGGATTTTGTGAAAAGAATGTGTCAAAATTACGTCAATGAGGAAAGTGATCAACTGGTAATACACAAATGCTGAATTACTCTTCAAAAAGAGTGTTTTGTTTTAGAATTAATATTATAATACAATAGTACAATACAATAAAAGTACAAGTACAATACAATAAAAGTACAATAGTATAATTCATAAGTAAGACATTTACAAACAGTCCTATATGTTACAAATAGGAAATTTGCACGTGTGGATATCAAAACACATGTGAAAACCACTGACAATACACTTGGGCCTTTACTTTTATTTAAGTTTAACCCCATAGTTATAATGCACCATTAAATAAACCTGCCAATGAATGCCATTAAGACAAACAGGGAAATTAAAATTCGAAAGCTGCAACAAATCGTGCTCTGACGTTTTGCTCCAGAGACTGTGGATGGTGTCTATGTCAGCGTGGGTTCATTATGTGCATGTTCAGAACACTAAAGCGCAGGCACGGTATCTTTACAGAAATTTATTAAAACATTAGAGGACCTAAAATAAAGAACAACGATACAATAGCAATATACTTCGCCTCAATGGATTAATAAAGAACGTGGTTCCCCCCCCCCCCCCTCCAACCAATCCACATGGTACACCAGTTCTTTATCTGCGGCAACTCTGGGCGGTTCCAAGATAACCAAGGAAGCGCAGGTTTGGACTTTACCTACAAGCGCTCGAAGAACCAACGGTAGCTAGCTACAATGTTTTTAGTAAGACATTAAACGCATGAGTTTTAACTTGTTCTACTTAACTGGCAGAATATGAACTAGGTAACGACAGGGCAGAATAAACTATAAACAGAAGATATCAACAGTCACAGATATAGATTGAACGTCAAATGCGTCAAAGAGCTAACGTTCACGTAGTGTGGGCGTGACATACTCCCTTTTACAGTAGCTACTGCAATATGCGCATTTCTCTTATCGTTTACCGTCACCACTTTGTTATCAAAACTTTCGCCCCCACAATACTACTTTTCTCTGCTTTTCAACACGTGAAAAAACGGTTAACTAACTACCATGGCATGTTCATACCGCAGGTAAATTATAAGAGATAACGTTAGCAGTAACGTTAATGTTACCACCCACTTCGACTATTTGCTTACACACACATCGGAGTTAACTAGCAAATAAGTGTTATGTGACTGTCTTGACATCTCAAGTCACCTAGTACATCACTCCATTGTACCAGTAGACCACTTCAGTCCTTATCTCGATTATGTTTCAAGAACAGGCCCATGTTCGTATAATTCCAGTTACTTACTAACATTGTTGTTATAGACAAGTGTTTAACAGTCAAATACCTACTGGGAAAGCTGGGCTAAAATCATTAGCTACCATTGCCGAGTTTTTAAAAATCATTATTTTGGTCTGTATCTGCTTGAATGCAATGAAAGACAACAGTGACAACACAACAAGGAAACAGTGACCAGGTCTCACATGATAACAGTCGAAAGACGATTTCTCTAGCGCACGTGCTTAAGGTATTATCGGGCTTCCTATGCATACAGCCAAAAAGCATAGTGTTAGCAAACTACTATGTATATACTTACCAATCACCTCCTGTAGCTCGTAATCATCCTTGTTGATGGACCAGGGTTGGGAGCTCAGGTCCTCTGACATGGCTTAGAATTAGCTGAGGCCGTGCTGTCGCGCAGACACTATTGAACCCAAAGACTATGGCTTCTGCGGTTTTCTAGAAATAAAATGGAAATGTAATTCCAGGCCGTCCAGCAACGGTAGTTCCCTCAGTTGCGATCCAGTGCAGCCTCTACCATCATTCCCAAAGTTTGCCACTTGCGCCACAGCCCCCGCCTACCACATTCTTGCTGTGAAATGAGATGGAGTCAGAAGGCCTCCATTTTTTGTGTGGAGACAGATGTCACTGGTGGTAGGTCACGTTGCCCTTACATTAAAACGGCGCGTTCAAAACGTATGACATGGGAAAAAAAACGTTCTGTACCAGTAGTGACCAATTTTAATCTTCGGAAATTAACGATGTATAATGTACTATTTTTAGACTTTCTAAAATACTTTTTATAGAACAACAAAAACGCATGTGGGTTTATTTATGCAGCTCTTACTTTCCATTTGACTTAATTGTTACATTGTATCTACCCTTAATTTCCTAAAGCTTCTGAAGGAGAAGTTACGATGAACTAGCAACTTCATGTAAACGTCACAACTAACATGGCGGAGACTAGAGTCCAACGAATTACACTAGCTTAATTTGGTTCGTGTGCGGGATGTGTTATAATTGGTCCGCAACAAATTCTTGTCTTCTTATATGGTGCCGTTTGCTGCCAATCAAATTTAAAACGGGAACCAACCCATGTAGAGTGGACCTTTCCAGTCAGGGATGGTTTGCTCGGAACTTCCGCCTTTACGGAGCGACAATAGACAAGTCCCCTGATTGGTCGCTTCGCCAGCGCTGTCAAATTCGGCTGCGCGTTCACGCAAGTCACGTAGGGCATGTCATGTTGAGACAGAGAAATGTATTGGCTATTCTATGAAGTAATAAAAGTGGAAGTAACAAAGGGATTTATCATACATGTATTCCTACCTAAGTAATAGAAAATATACATACAATTATAGATTTACATTTTATCTTGTGTTTATAAACTCTTGGCCAGTCGAATCCAGCAGCCTCTCGCTCTGAAATGCACCAGCGCCCTGCTATGAAAGGCAAAGGTTTTGTCTGCCACCTACTGGCGATACAGTAAAACGTACAGCGCGTGGTAGGCCAACTGGAACAGTAGCCTAATTCAACCAAGCACATGCACACTATGAGAAAGAACAGTACGTACAGTCTTGTATCTTATACTCCCAGTTAGCTAAATTGACCAGTAGCATTTGTGTTATTTGTCAAGACTTACCTGACACTATTAAATAGGCATATTATTTGCTAAGGCTGTTTAGGAACAAAAACAATTGGCATATGACAGGACCCATAACAATATGTTATACTGCATGAACTAGACCATCGATCTTTTTTTTTCTTTAAATCTTATTTAAGGTAAGGTTACATATTTCACTTATTCAATTCAATTCAATTTTATTTATGTAGCGCATTTTTACAAAAGGCATGTCTCAAAGTGCTTAACACAAAGAGGCCCAATGAGCAACAGGGGCAAAGAAAAACTCCTTAGCAGCGTTTTTTGTTTTTACTTGTTATGGTAAAGGAAGAAACCTTGGGCAATTCTGACGGCTCAAGGGGCTAGCCCAACTGCCTAGGGCAGGTTTTCAGTCTCTCAGATGGTGATTAGTCCACTATTATTCCAATAGGTACACATTATAAGAAAATTGTGGTATAAATAAAGTAATACAGGTGTCCCATTATAATCCCAGGATATAGTCCTATGTCATTAGGAGCAGTCAAACCAGGGGCCAGCTGGAGGCTGTATCAATCATGTCAGGGTCATCTGTGGAGCTGAAGGAAGCCAGAGATACAGGATCAGGCAGTGAAAGGCAGGGGTGACCCTCAGCAGGGAGGCAGTGGCATGGACTGTGGAGTGAGTTGAGGACCATTCAGGAGTGCCGCCGGATCAAACGTTGGAAGAAGGTCCTCAGCAGCATGGCATGTTCAGTGGGGTTGGTTGGGTACCCAGGAGGCAAGAGGTGCAGGGTCAGGCAGTAGAAGGCGGTGATGACTCACGGCAGGGTTGTAATGGCATGGAAAGTCAGAGAGGAGATGAGTTAGAACATTCTCCATCAGATTTCAGAGAATGTGAGTTATATTGCATGTGCAACCATGTACAGATGTTGGCTAAGTGATGCGAGAGAAAGAAGTGGAGAGGAAAGACAGGGGAGGAGAAAGACAGAGTACGGCTTAACAGATGGGGTGGTTTGTGGCGGCATTAATCTATAGCAGCATAACTAAGGTATGATGTATAACAAGCCAACACTACCAAAGAAATGGTCAGTAGCCACCAAGCCCAGGACGGGAGCTTACAGCAGAGGCAGAATGCTATTCCTCCTATTGTGGATTTTGACATTCTAGGAATTACTAGGATTTTAGGCTTTGTATGTTAGGAGAACTATTTTTAAATCAATTCGGCTTTTAACAGGAAGCCAATGTAAGGAAGCAAGGATAGGTGAGATATGTTCATATTTTTTTGTCCTAGTGAGTGCTTGTGCTGCAGCATTTTGTATTAGTTGAAGGTTTTTGATGCAGCTAGTACCACATCCAGAGAACAGAGCATTACAATAGTCAAGTCTGGAGGTAACAAATGCATGTATTAGTTTTTCTGCATCCTCAAAGAACGGAATTTTCTAACCTTAGCAATGTTGCGTAAATGACTTATGGCTTACCAACATTATGGTTGTGCTGCAAAACTAAAGTTTCTTGTCTGCCTTTTGGTCTGTTCAACAAAAGGCAGAATGGGTCACACAGGAAGTAGATTGTCTACTGTGTACACATGCACAAAGAGACAACATGCAGACAGCCACACTTTTATCTCCATGATAAATTTTATATATCAGTGTCATTCTCAGTATGACTTACTCCCGCCCAAACACACACACACTCACTCGAGTCAATCTGAAATAGATTATTTTAGTTTTACCACTGTTTTTTGTGACGGAAAAAGAATGAAATTGACTCATTCCAATGTAAGTATATATATAGGCTAGCTCATCAAGTGATAGTGTTATGATGTAACATCAGACAATTACAGAGAAGTAACACAATAGTTTAGTCATCGAATACATAGAAAGAATTTAATTAATTAAAAAAATAAATATGGATTTTTGGACACCCAAATAAGCCATCAATGTGACCCAGAAAATACTTTGCATCATTTTTTCATTAAAAATTTCACACCAAGTCCTTTCTAAACATGTATAAATCATATGCAAACAATAGCAAAAGTTTAAGGGACAAGTTTACATCCCATCATTTGTGGTTCAGCAGTAACAACCATGTGAAATGTCTAAAGCAGAAAAAAATACTGCTTTGTTGTTTGATTGTATGTTGAGCTACATACAAAATGGCACTAAGAACAGAACAAACAAAGATATAAACACAAAATAAAAACAATATAAACCTTTTCTTGAAACTATACTGTGTAATGCAAAGATAACTAATTTGTACAGTTCAAAAATAAGACAAGGATCTGAAACATCTGATAGGAAGCAGGTGCCACCTAATGTATGAAAACCTTACCAGTAGCTTCTCATATATGCTAACAACAATTGAGACATGCTACCATGGTGTACTTAAGACCATTCCGTGACCCATTAGGGCATTAGGGCAAAGACAGGGCCTTAGCCAGTCGACTCCAAAACCACACCTGTGTACAGGGCCTGTTGTAGTCACAGATAGTCAAAAACCGCAAAATGCTTGGGAAAGGCTTTTTCATCGGTTTATACACCACAGGAATGAGTCTTTTGCTGCGTGTACCTAAGGCAAAGACCATGAAAAAGAGAGAGACAGAGCGATAGTGAGATAGCACAACTTGTGTGCATCATGTTTGCAGAGACATGAACACCACACAGGATGTGGAGAAAATGAAATGACAGGAAATCTGCTCACCACAATACTGTAAAAAAAACTTAAACAAAAAATGCTTCCACATTTAATCAAAGTATTTTTGATGTATGAAACATTACCTGGTGAGATGCTAAGTGCAAACTTAGTCTGGAAGTCACAAGCCTCACTGTCCAGGTAGTCATCAGAAATCACGACCACCATCCTTCGGCACCTTAATGAATACACAACCGTTTAGTAATTTTTTTCATATTGCAGTGCATAAGAGGTAAAAAGGATTATTTGGAGGTCACAACAGCACAAAGGAGCATATTATTCAAGACATCAAAACCAGACCCCAGTGTAGCAGTGCAACCTGCCTCCTCTCAATAAGTTCGCTTGTGATGGTCCACACACAGGTCCCTGGCAGAACGTCCCTGTCAAATACACATAGCTTCAGCTTATGGTCCGTCTGCTCCAGCTGCTTGATCATCTCGTAGACAAAGTCAAAGTCGCTTTGGCAGTAGCAGATGAAGGCATCAAACATCTCAGGAGACTGACCTGAAGGATCACATGAATGGATTACACCATACATAGGATGATTCTAGGGGCCTGGCACTGATAGGGGGGCCTAAAAAACATTATAAATCAGTGTTTTCAGGGGCCCAAAATTATTTTCAGTCTTAGGACCCAAAATGTCTTGTGGTGTCCCTGCACATATTCATGGAATAAGGATATGAGTACTAAGTGGCCTGCATTTCCTGTTGCAGAATCTAACCATGTAGTTTCTCCATATAGGGGCCTTCACACTGAGTGGCATTATGGTTGTAAACTACAAACTACAGCACCTGACAAAATTATTCAAAGATTAAAGGAAGTTTAATTTTACATGCATAAATGTATGGGTGTAGAAATGCTGTGTTGTCAGTCCATCGTGTATAAAAATAGAGCGACTATAAAATCAGCACTGATGAGTTACTTACCCCTTGGATCGTCTTGCATGGTGATGCCAAAAGGCTCTGGAGTTTTGATAGAGCTGTGCACCTCTGGCACCTGGACTGGGGGCTCCTGTTGCTTCTCCAGATGCTTGATGCAATCCTCCTCTACCAACACAGAAAGACGCACAGATCCATCCTTTGCTGCACATCTTCTGTTACTCTTCTCTGCTTCCAGCTATGTTTTATTCTGTATGCAGTTTCAATCATTCCCACCACTAAGCTACTTAATAAATATTAAACCAATACAGATTAACACTATTACATACAGTATTTGCTGTACAAAACAACTTACCTATTAACGGTTTGAGATCACAAATAATGTCACTCCTTTCAGCGTCTTCGATTATCGACAATAATTTTCCAACACTTGCGTCTGGGCAGCGCGCTGGCCAATCTTCTAAAACCTTCAAAGTAGGATTTTGACGTGTTTCATAATTTTTAATTTCGAGATACGAAAACCCCATTTTTTCTGCGACACCTTTCCAGTCTTCCGCCACTGTGTTGGTGGGATTTAAGTAAAGTCCAAGCTTCTTCCTAACACTGTGATTCAAGGCGACTAAGGGTATGTTCTTGAAGTTAACGCTAGTCTCCCTACAAGATGCCATATTCTTCAAAGATGATAACTCAGAGAGCAATAAAAACTTGGAAAATGTTCTATATGCGTAACTTGACTTACACACGCAGTGAGAAATGGTCAATGTACAAAATGAAGAATGAGGAAATAGTCTAGCTGCGTCACGACAAAGAGGTGTGACTTTTCAACGTGGTTTTGACTCTGTAGAACTGCCCCGACGGTCCAGAAAATTGAGCAGATATCAAAAATAAGTCTAAAGGACAGTTCCATTTGCAAATCCTAACCAACAATGAGTTGTTTAATAAAGAGTGATGTTTGTGTGAATCTCGGGACATTTGAAGCAATTACAAAAAAACTGCAGTTTCTCTTCCCTTTTCTTTTAGGTTCTCATTATAGAAAGCAAGCCATAACTTCCTTCTCCTTAACAACTGTAACAGAATCACACACTGATGACCTTTCAATATACTTTCTTTACAAGACAATACAAAAACGAGTATGACAATTCAGATTTGTCATTACAAAACTTAAAAACATAAATTAAAATACAATCACAGAAGCACATTTATCCCCAAATACAAAAGCCTCTCAAAGGCTTTATCATTTAAGTAAACAGCTGTGGTGTGTGGTACTGTATGTATGTACAGTAGCCTATGTATGACTATACAAAGATGACGCATAAGCACTCCATATGGAGCAAAAAAAGACAGACTGAAAGCCTAGTCCTGTGAAAAGCCAGGAGCTTTAATCACAGTCACATATAGGACTTCATTGGAGGCCCCTGCTCTTGGAGAAGTAAAAGTCAATGCCTCTGTCCTTGTGCTGTTTGGGGGTATGTGAAGGTCCCTTTCTTCCTCGCCCTGCAGGTCCAGATCCACCAGACTGGGGGAAAAATAAGTATATTTTATATCAGGAAAAATCTCTGAAACAATTAATAGGAATTTCATTTTTTACAACAGAGGTGCAAAGCATGAATATAAATGATTAATCCGGAGATAAGCATTCACAGTAGGTATTCCAGACATTTCTGAGGGACAATCTATTTTAGTTTACAGTCATTTACCCAAAATGGTAAAGACCAAAAAGGACACTAGTATTTTTTCACTTCTTACTTTTCTTTTCAGAACCGGGAAGCACGTAGTGCTGACAACTTCATGATAGAAATTAGGCAGACATCACTGCAGTAATGCTGATGACTACTACTATTAGGGTTGTAAAGATACACTTAACTCCTGATACGAGACGATTCACAAGACAATGTGACTTAATTTGCCTAATTAGGGGGAACAGCAAAAACTCATACATTACATTCCTGGATGATGGCATCAAATGTAAATGATGGCAATAGTTTTGTTTAGGCCCATTTATCTATATATGTTTAAAATCAATGTGTTTCAAAGACAATCACATAGCATGTTGAACAACATTTAGAGATCATAAGCTTTCAAAAAAGATGTAGTCTATGTATATGTATGCCGTTTAACCTATATGCACTCTGTAAGGATCACTTTAGTCAAAAAATATGAGACAGACATCTATGTTTGGCAGTATGGCTCTGATCTGGGGAACTCACTTCCCATCTATCTGTATGAAAAGCTTTAGGCAGAGAGAACTACAGCAAGAAACCCCTATGGGGTGCGGAACAGAGCAGGCATCAAAAGTTATATCAAAGCAATATCATTGATAAGTCACACATATTACAACAGGAGATGAGGTGGGTTAAAATTTGGTCAGCAGGAAAAACCCATGGAATGACATACTGATGCAACTTTAACTATGGTGCCCTAGGTTGAAACAGTTTATAGTAAATGTAACAGGGAATCAGCTGAGCAACTAATATTATACTAATAGGCAATTTCTTTGTAGAAATAAAAAGAAAAAAAAATCAATTTAACATCTAAAGGGAGGATACTGCAAATTGCCCAATTTTATATTATGAACATTCACGTTAAACAAATACATGCCATTTTAGAATGGAAGTGGAAAAAAAATCAAAGAATTACTCAACTGCTGAAACAGAAAAGAACACACAGACCCTGAAATCACCCTCCACAGTGTAGTTATGTCGATGTAAGCCACAAATATCCCTGACTGGTGCCCTTAAAATGTTCTTGAAATGTTTGAGGAGAACTCACTGGTTTCTTGTTGACATGGCGACTCCATTCAGGCACCATGACGATTGGGGATGGGTATGTCTCATTGAGGGACACGTTAGCGTGTGACAAGGCACCCCTGCTCAGAGTCCATGGTGTGTGAATGTCCCCTCCTTTAACCCCCTGCAGCTCGGGGACCCATTGCCTTACATAGTCTCCCTACATGGACACAACCAATATCAGTGATCAACATCAGGGCACAGTAGTAGGTTCCACAAGGAGGTAGGTGTAGGTGAGTAGAAGATCTAGAATAAGTTAGCCTACACAATCCAGCGCCATAGCAATGTCATTAAAAGATGTGCTATGGTATGATCAACATACAAATACTACAAAAACTTTCATGTTGAAATGAATCGATTCATGCTAATGTTGCTTTTGATGTATGTAATCGAGTAACAAAAGTCAACACACAGCAGTTCTAAGGTAATAACAATGTGGAGAATATGAATGTAAAATTAATGTTTCATTACATAAATACTAAGCGTTTCACTGAAATTACTGTTTGCCGTCGGATGTGCTTTTGCAGTGTGCTTACATTATTGTCATAATCCAGTCCTTGTTTGACCATATTGAACTTCCTATTCTCCCTGGGATCATTGCCTATGCCAGCACTGTACAACCAGTTGCCATAGTTACTACACACATCATAGTCAACCTGTTGAAGGAAAAAAACACACACAAATCACAAACACTTGGATCTTTATGATGGTCAAATCATTACAAGTAGATTAATGAGGAAGTGTAATGCCCAAAGTGGTAAGTACCAGTAAGTACTCAAACCACTCAGCCCCCATCCTCCAATCCAAGCCCAGGTCTTTGGTGAGGAAACTGGCAACGTTCTGTCGCCCTCTGTTGGACATGAAGCCAGTGAGGGCCAGCTCCCTCATGTTGGCGTCCACGAAAGGCACTCCTGTTCGTCCCTCTGGAAGAACATGGGTCAGAGACATATTAAAAAAGAAAGTTAAAGAATCAAAATTGTTCTTGTCTTTTGTAATTAATGGCAGACTAACCTCATTCAAGAACATTATGATGAGTAGTGAACAGAACAAAGGACATTAGATATGATATTTTATACATTTACCAAAGTATTCGTCATTACAGATTCAACAAATTGTTTCATTTCCTTCCACATCACAGGGACCAATACAGTGGTCATCCATTTTACATCACCTTTAACTGATCTTTAGACATAACATCTCATGAGCACCACTCACATGTATTGTAAAATGCATTACACTAACATACTGGGAAAGTTTGGAAATACCTTTCCAGGCATCAAAAAGTTTTGTGTCTGTCTTCCAAGACACATTTTTGTCTTGTAAACCTGTACATAAAAAACAAATATGACTTATTTACTTCCACACAAACATATTGCGTGTCATTAAAAAGCCTGCACAAATCTAACAAACCACATGTCATTAATGTGCAGAGTAAACTAACAAATTGAATTTCTTAAACCTTATGAGGTCAAAAAAGTCAACGAAGTCAAGCCTCTGAAGTCAGACAAGTCACATTATCACACTGTTCTGTTATCAAAACCCAAAAAAGAAAATGTTCAACAGTACGATAGTCAATATAGAAAGCTGTACAATGTTTTAGCATATACTGCAATAGCTGTATAATTTATAAAAACAGTAACAGCTGTGACAAAATATGAATGTTATAAACAGAAATATCCTCTCACCATTCAAATTAAATAGTTTGTTTCCATACTTCAAAGCAACAAACTTGAAGTAATCCCTCCAAAGCAGCTCAAATATTACCCTGGGAAAAAAAAAAGATTTAAAAAAAGAGTTTCCCAACAATCAGTATTAGTACAAGTTAGACTACAGTAGATGTTAGTAAATACACTACACAGGAAGGCCTTTATGACAAACATTTTTGCAACAGGAGCTGGGTGTAGGTGGGTTTGTCTACAATATTTGCTAGAACAGATTAATGTTCTTATACGCACCAGTATGTGCTTTGATTGGCGGTTCTCTCTTGCTCATATTTCTTGATTTGCTCATAAATGTAACGGGGCGATATGCAGCCCATGGCAAGCCTACAGTATAGGGAACATCACAGTCATGCTGCTGGCAGATTATTTATGTAGCAGAAAGGAAAACATATCCTTTTTTATTACTGTTTTTAATTACAACTCTTTTACATAAAGAAAATAAGCTACAACAAAAACACTAGTTATATCACCATGGCGCAAACTTTGTTGAATAATCCACTCCAATTAAACCATTTCGGGTTTCTTTATAAGTTGCCACTGAATCCTGCAATCAAACATTTAACAATCATTTAATCAACAACAGCATTTATTCCACCACAAAAAAAATCATATTGTATCGTAAAACCCCTCAATCACTGCAGTTATAAGCAGTTAGCCACGCAATCACTGCAGTTAAAGGCAATTACATACTACTATACCTCCAATACTACTTTAAAGTGCCCATAGAATGTCAAACCACATTTACCTTGTTATTGTTGAATTTAGGTAGCTTACAGTACGGTATCCAATGGACCATAGCAAAACTTCAACCGCCGTCTTCTGCCTCATTCTACATGTAAATTTCAAGCTAGAAATGGTCGGACTGAAAAAAGCCAATCTGAAACGAGGTGGCTCTTGACGTCGGCAGCACTAAGATACACCTCCTATATTTGCATGGTCCAACCAAATATCGTCTCTAGTCCAATCCCCCGTTGCTTCATGAATTTGCCAGGGGAGGCGGGAATTACAAATATTTTCGTTCTAAGCCTTTTAAATGAGCCTGTAAACAATGCGCTAGCATTGCACACACAAATTTGCATACGCTATTAATGAGGCTATGAGAACAATTTATGATGGTCAAAAAATGTGTTCTATGGGCGCTTTAAAAAAATCAACAAGGATTATTCAATTCAATTCTATTATATTTATCCAGCGCATAATACAAAAGTCATTTCTTGTAACGCTTCACAGCAGAGAGCACCCATGAGCAACAGGGGCAAGAAAAAACTCCCTATTTGACATCTTGTTGTGGTTTAAGAAACCTTGGGCAGATACATTGCATAAGGGGGAACTGCCTAGGGTAATGCAAGGTTGCAAATTTCCAGTCTCTCAGACGGAAATACTGGAATGGTGCAAATTTTGTAGTGATAATAATAATATGCATTAATCATTGAACCACAACAGATGCCAAAAGAATCTCTTTCTCCAGTTTCCTTAATATTCCTACGTAAGTCCAAAAGAGTAAACGTCCTTCCTTACTGTGTCCCAGAAGTAGTGCTGTAGTCGGGCCAAAGCTTCGCTTTCTCCTCCATGGCAAGGAAAGGCAGAGCGTGGGTCAGACACTGGTTCTATGGAGACGAAGGATGGCAGACTGAATGCGTCATACTCAATACAATTAGATTAGAACGTATAAAACTGCTACACCAAAGTAGTCATAAGAAATTATATTTTGATAATCGTTTTCACATTGTCTTTGTTACATCTTCTGTGGCTCAGACTTTCTGCAATAATGTCAAATAATTCATAATAGTTAAGCTTTTTCAGGGAGGTTTACTATTTTAGGTTTAGTGACAAAGAATTATGTCCAGCAATGGGTTGCATAAGTACCTGTATTTTTAAAAACATTTTATGTTTATTCTTTCAATGCTATGCTAGGATGACAGGCATTGTAATGTGAGAACATTAGAGATTTTATTCTGAAACTGCTTATATCAGCTTATAGAACGACATCTCACGCATATAGCATATATAGGACATTTAACTGTTAGGCCTATGTGAAGTTCAACCTTAGAGTCAGACCTGTCTGTTCCAGGTCCTGGAACGTGGGGACTGGACCTTCCTCCAAGCCTGGGGGAAGAGGCCTCAGCTGGGCAGAGGTGGGGAGCACTGGTCTCACCCTGCCCTGGAACTCCACTGCCTTTCTGAACTGGGTGTACACATCAGGCAGCCTGACAGAAGATAAGGAGGTAACAACTGCATCATGAAATCAGATTAGATCCATATTGAGATATAGAGTCTTTGTCTTTTTAGTTTATGTTTCTGTTTAGACCATGTAAGGAATTATGGTTGAGGAGGTGTGCTGTTATATGTATGTAATTAATGAACGGTACTGTGTCAAAAAAACGTGACAACACAGATCAACTGCCGTTTACTATAGTTGTTATAGTACATGACCATGGATGTTATATTGCTTTTATACAACAGTTCCACTACCAACTGACAACACAGAATCTTTGGTATTGGGAGTAAAGAGATACACTGAAAAAATCAGAGTAAAATGCGTCTCAGTCGATCAGAAATTGCTAAGTAGCTTGACCGGAACTAAATATTGTATTAATGGAATTAACACTCATCTTGCCATTTCATTTCTGCGGGTGATAACATTAACATTCACACCTAATGCACATTATGCCCATAATCTCAGTGTGATCCACAGACTCAAACATGGTTGTACAGACACACTCAAATTAATTTGCCAAGTAATCATGGTTTGGTTAAAGGTCATTAAAGGTCTCCTTCCAAAATAAACCGTTTAATACTTGATTTTTTTACATTACCATAGGTCAGCCCAAGTTGCACTTGCATACTCAACTTCAAAATGCTCTCCTACCCCTGTAGTCTGTATTCGTCTGTGAAAAACGAGCGAATCGGAAAAGCCATGCAAGCCTACGTCACGTTGAACATTAGCTATGCAGTTAGCCTGCCCTCAAGAAAACATTATTAGGCTGCCTGCAGACAGACCCACTAGAGGGAGCGTCACAGTGCTGTTAGCCAATCAGAGGCGATACGTTTGCATATCATTAATATTCATAAGAATCCTCTCGCACTATCCCTGCACTCGTTTTCACCTAACTAAAATAGCTTGAAACAAGACAACCACAGCATATTTTTGTCGAAACCAACTCTCATGACATTATTTTAGACAAGAGACCACCACAAAATTAATGAAAATACGATGGAATGAGACCTTTAAGTACCATACCATGTTCTCTTACCTACTAATATGATTGAAGGGCAGGTCATGTCTGTGATAAAGTGTGGATCCCCAAAAGCTTTGAACTTTGACCTGGTTTTTTAAGCAAACATCCTTAATTTGCTTCTCAACCTCTGTCTCCTCGTGCGTCACCTGTAATCCAGGCAAAGGAAAGTATAACAGATGAAGTGTGTGCAGTGCCGTACTTTTCCTGAAATAGAGAATGGTCCCTGCATACGCACCTCTTCATGGAAGGCCACAGCAGTGACTGAGCCAAGCTGTTTGATGAGATCACTAACTACTTGATCTGGTTTTCCGCGACGCACTACAAGGTTGCTGTGATATGATACAAATAAAGATACAAGATAATAAGATAATGCTTAACATTGAAGCAGTAAGTATTTTCAAGGGATTCTCTCTCATTAACGAGAAAAAGTAGGCTAAATGACTGATAAGGCCCAATATCAGTGAGCAGTATATAATTTCTAACAGCAGTGGGCCTATCTGTAAATCCAAACGATGTCCATCCTATGCCACTTATACCATTTTCTTAAAATGAAAATATGATCTCACCATCCTTTCTTTGTGAGGGAGGCCCGCAGATCATTTATACTGTCAAGAAGAAAGCGCAGGCGGAAAGGGCCTGTCTTTGGGAAATTAAAGCAGTGTGTTCCCAAATAGTGGCGGGGGTCAAAGCAGTATAGTGGGACTATGTGCTCTGCATTCTTCTGGGCCCAATGAAAGACCTGAAGAAAAGGTCCAAAAATATTTACTATGATTATAGAGGAAAACAATTAGAGAAACAAGCTTTATCTGCTGCGTTTGAACGTTTGGTGCACACACAGTGACACAATGTAAAAAGAAAGCATATAGTTTTCCACTAAACAAGATACATTTCATGAGAAAGTTGCACCAAAGTTGTAAACAGTCAATGGTTCAGACACAATGCCTAGGCCTACTTCGTCTTTGTATTTTGAAATATTTAGTGTAATCGTTAGTTAATCATCCACATGCAGCGCCTCTAATATGAAATATGTCAATGGCCATTTGAATGTCATTTACAAGCCTGAATTATTTCTTGGCGAATAGACAGAATGCGGAGACTTCTGATCTTTGAAGCAGCAGTAGTCTAGTAGCCTTCACGGCTCAGACTCAGACTCGACTTACCTCGTTGTCATGTAGCCTCAAATCATTTCGCAGTAAACAAATTATCGTGCGAGAACTAGACATCTTGAATTTGCAGTTTCTACAAGACAGACGACAGCCAGCTAAAAGTAACCTCTTTTTCGATTACAGCTGAACGTAACCCTTACACAACCTTACTCAACACTTAGCGCCTGCGCAGAAAACGGGCTCAGGTTGTTAGATTGCACGTGTTATGACATGCGCAAGCGGTCTGTTACCAAACACAATAACGTAGGCCTAACCCAACACTCAAGATAAATAGGCAAAAAGTAGATATAAAATTTTGTCACTTAGTGTCAAGCCTAGTCCCAGGTCAAAAATACTTAATACTTTATCCACCAACGAAAACAACATTTTAGAAGGTTCTGTCAGTTAGAAATGTGAATTAATTGTTTCAGCTAATTAATGCAATATTGAATTCGTCATTGATGATGAACTTAGGGATTAGGCAACATGGGGTGACTTGCTGACTCACAGTAATATAAGGTATTGCCTGAAACACAAGTAAAATAATTAATGGAAAAGCATCCTGAACCTGAAATGGCTTCTTGAACCTATGCAAAAAGTTGAATGTCTCATTCACGCAGTGATGAGGGGTGTGGTCTACAGTTCAGTTACACCAGCAGGCCAGGCTATTTCTGACTTTCCCATCTCCAGTTTAGAACTGAAATTTTCCGGATGGAAAGTGAAAGGTCTATAAAACTCCAAAAAGTAGTAGTAGTAGTCACTGAACGCTTTGACTAATTGATGTGGGCTACAATTGTAGGCTACAG
Organism: Limnothrissa miodon; assembly: GCA_017657215.1. Lineage (NCBI taxonomy): Eukaryota > Metazoa > Chordata > Actinopteri > Clupeiformes > Clupeidae > Limnothrissa > Limnothrissa miodon. Next base: position 635,955 of record JAGFZM010000126.1, on the reverse strand, counting down.
ATTTCAGACAGCTTGAGTGTGACTAAATAATGAGTTCTTTAAAGTGGTCTACCTGGCCTACCCATTTAATCCAGCTAACAAGAACTCAATTACACAGGACATGATTAATCCAAGGTGCTTGGGGACAATGCATGGTAGAGGTCTCATCTTCCCTGAGTCAGGTTTATGCCTGACTTGACCTGGCTGTATTACAATAAAATGATAGGTTAACTCCAGAGATGAACATAGCCAGATGAACACAAGAACATGTTTAACATTTCATTTATTAAATTAAATGTACAAAAGATATAGGATATTGGATCTTCCTGGCTTTATCATAAAGGCAAAGACTTCTTGTTCAAGGCCTCTGTCAAAAGCACTGTTATAATGATCTACTTCTCTGAAATATTAAGAATTTCCATTTCAAGAACTTTTGAGTACTAATATAATTTTAATATAATGAAATGTTATTTAATATAAAAGTGTGGTATAACATACACCTATTTACAGTACAATCATTTTCAAAAAAAAAAAAAAAAAAACATACAGATGTCAATGGATCTCATGATCAATGGATCTCATAGACCATTTGTGTTCTTACATCAAGGTTATCAAGGCACTTTCATTTTAGTCATTCTTGTTCATGGGTTTAAGTGAATTAATGTATGGCAAATGTGGACACCATGCTTACTGTATCACCCAATTGTTTTCACCCCTTCTCTTTTTTGTTGTCTGCTTGAAGACAGACAATCCAGGCTTCAGACAGAAGGTTCACCAAATAAATTGACTTTAGCTTAAAACACGTAATTTGGCCTTATACTGACAAAATCCTCTTCAATGTTAGAAAAAAAATGCTTTAGCCTTTTGCCTTTAGAACACAGTAGACCTAAAAAGTACAGTCTAATTGAACATTTCTTATTACCAATGAGTCATTCAGCTTTTGTAATAATCCTAAAAGGCGCATTAATATCATTATATCACAATTGCCATCCATTTCTTCATAGTCAAAAATAAGCCACTCTTTGGTTGCTTGGGTGGTGAAAGATGCATACAGGCCGTCGCCGACATGGGTAATGTGTGTGTGTGTGTGTATGTGTGTATATATATATATACAGGAAAGTCATACATGTCGTATTGCTGCTAAAATGTTTTAAGAACATCTCCATCTGTTTAAAAAAATAGAAAATGGTGGTGTTTTTCTCCAATGTTCATAAGAGCCCACACTGCTGTGATTTTTTTTTAAAAATATACAAAGTATTCTTTTGTAAAACATAAAAAAACTATTTTATAGTTGTCCACACTCTGTATGCATGATACAAAAAGTGCAAAAGGGAACAAATGACTTCAATACAGTGATTGACTCCTAAACTACTGTAGGGGGCCAAGTGCTTCATATAATCATGTTACCTTCAGATGAATTTTGCATTACAAAATGTGCTTCATTATTCATCTACCTAAAGAATTTTTGCACATTCAGAAGGCTAAAAAACTTTGACATACACCTTCACCACTTTGGTGGTTGCACATGTATAAGTCTGTGTCATTCTCAAATGGTTAGATTCTAACCCTTACAATCAACCATATCAAAATTACTCCATCGAGTACTAACAATTTCATATTGACGTGCATCAATTAGAAAACTGGTTGTCAAAATGTCAGTGTCAGAATGCCAGTCTCCGGGGTGACATAGACTTACTTGGAGGGAGATGGTAGAACTGACATCAAATGGACTACTTTAGTAAAAGCTGAATGTCATACATACAGCAATGAAAAAATATTTTGTCACATCCTACAGTGGATGACTCAGATGCCAGATCACCATGTAATTTAACCCCCTTGTTTTCCCAAAGCACATCAGCTAAACACCACTCGAGTGGTTTGCCACCATAGAGGCTGCCACTGAGTTTCTCTAGCTAGGAAGCTGCTGGAGGTAGGAGCGGTGAGTTGGCATTACATACTCCATGGACTCGGGGCCTATCCCATGCCATACCCTCCCCTCCCCTTCCTGCCCTGCTCCCATAGAGTCTGGCCCACCCAAACCTGGAGCTTTTTGTTTGGGCAAAAAGACAACTCCACATCAACCTATGGACGACCTGGACCTGACGTCAAGTAGTTGATTTTCCCACCACAAGAAAGTGAGTGGTACCTAAACGTGACCAGGGGAGGTTTATTATGTGTTGTGTGTCTGCTCACAGCCCTCTTGGCAAAGCTTGGAGTGGTCTGAGGCAAAATGCCACACTGGAGGTCATCCTGGGTTGGCACAAGGTGGCAGGGGTGCTGTGATTGTGAGGCAGTGGGCAGGCGAGGAACTGGGCCGAAGGGCATTGTGGGGCCCATTTTGGGGGAACCAGGGGGCCCTAGTGGCTGGGGCAGGGTAGAAGGGGGGTCGGGGGCCACGCAGGGAGCTGTCAGAAGCCCCCCTGCACAAAGGGGTGACTTAGCAGGTGCTCGGCAGTGGGGCGCCATTTCTCCTCCACAAACACCTGCCGCATGAAGTCCCGGCAGGAGTCTGATACACCATCAGGAAGGTTGGGCTTGGTCGGTTGGGTAGCGATCTTAAAGATGGCAGCCATGGCCTCGTATTCAGCCCAAGGTGGCTTCTGGGTAAGCATTTCCACCACTGTGCAAGCAACACTCCTGTGGGAAAAACATAAATATTGATCAAAAAACTCTAACTACATTTGGCCTTGAGTTAGTATTGACATACAGTTTAATTATTGTAAATTATCAGGTACTTTAGAGTAGAGTATTTTGAGGAAAATAATCAAAGAAAGAACCCTAAACTCTCAAAAGACTTTGCAAACCTTCTTATTCATCCTCATCATCCTCATCATCATCATCATAATCTACAAAACTAAACAAATACTCTTATAAAAGACCTTCAGGTCAGTACATCCACATTTCTGAATGGTATTAAAAATATATATTTAGAGGTGTCTGGTCAAGTGGTGCTGGCATGTTCAAAGCCTTTGGGCTAAAAAATGCAGACGGTGGATAAACTAAAAATCCCAGCAACTGATGTACAGTAATTCTGCTTCCAAATGAATGTTTGAATAGTGCCCATGCAGATACACAGCCAACATAGCTTCATTCACATTAAGTCTTTGAGGGAGTAGGGCCCTGGGCTAGTTGGGAATTCGGAATGCAGCCAGTGTATACTGTTATTATGGAAGAAAGGGGATTTGTCCTACCAGACATCAGCCTTCCTCCCATATCCTTCCCCATTAATCACTTCCGGGCTCATCCAGTAGGGGGTGCCAGTCACAGACTTAATGCCTGTGCCAGACATGCAGATGGTCTGGATCCGCTTGCTGGCCCCAAAGTCGCCCAGCTTCACATTTCCTGAGGAGTCTCTAAGTATGTTAGCCCCTGTCAGAGAACACACACGCACACACAAACACACACAGAAACATGTTAACACCTTAGTGACAGGAGAGACATTACAGAGAAAAGACAGACTTAAATGCCTTGTCTGGCTTTTATGATCGGTAACAAAATAACTGAATTAATGAATTTGGCATTTGAAAGCATGTAGCATATTGGTAATGGTTATTTCTCTCTCTCTCTCTCTCTCCCCTTCCCACGTCTCTGAGCTCTGTGATTTTTCCGCCGGAACGGAGCTGGGGTGGCTTAGCAGCCTGGAAGCCCGGCTGGTTGTTTGAGCAGTGACTAATTTGCGCCGGCCACAAACTCTCCACGCCCTGGAATCCCTGGGCCTCAATTCACAATGACAGAATTAAGAGAGAAATGGAGACGGTAAATATGGAGGAACAGAGAGAGAGAAAGCAGGAAGGAGGAAAGGACATGCAGAGAGGACAAAGACAAAGCATCTCTTCTTGCTCAGTTCCAGCTTTCCAAAAGAGACCCATTTATTTGTTATGAGAACGTGAGATCCCCTTGTTCAGGGGCATAAATCTGATTAACGGTCTTTTGGAGTTTGGTTTGGCGTGGCATACTGGCTGCCTTCCTGCCACATCGCATATGGAGTATTCACTTGGCTTCATGCAATGGAATCAGGGAAACGGAATGTATGGATACAGTTCTGTTTTGCTGTGTGTTATTGTGTGTGTGGGTGTGTGTGAGAGAGAGAGAAAGAGAGAGAGTGTGTGTCCAGTAGATATTGCATTAAAAAAGGAGTGGAAACTCTCATGGTAGCGACGCAAGTCGTACACGTTATCTATCTACCTCTGTCATCTTGGGAAACTTTTCTCCTTTTGTCAAACTTTCAGGCTCCAAAATAAGAGGCACCAGTGTTGTCTGACGCTGAACGAAGCCAAAGCTAGACTTTTTCTTCAGCTGTCTAGACAGTGTCAGTAGTGGCGCTCCAGCAGGTATATGTCAGAGACATATACATTTAACATTTGAGTTTTTTTCCGATGACAGCATTTTAGTACAACGACAACATGACCTAATACATGTCTGAAAATAACCCAGAGCATGTCGTCTGCACTCGCTGCTCAGAAGAGACAGAAGAACATGAAAGCCCAAGAAGAAAGTCAGAGATTTTAACCTGGAGCAGAGCAGCTCTTTGAGTTACCTTTGATGTCTCTGTGTACAATCATGTTGCCATGAAGGTAGGACACGCCTTGGAGTATCTGACGAGTGTATCGTCGGGTCACCTTCTCTGTCAATGCACCGTAAGCCTTCAGCTGGTCCTTTATAGAACCCTGATGTCAAGAAAAAGGGAATCCTTTTCAATGCTTTTAGTATACTGATAACACCTACTAAACTAAACACAGGTGAAAAATAGAGATAGAAAGTTAGAGAATCACTACAAACGTGCACACAACCCCACTGTACACACACACACACACACACTCACTCACTTAAAATCTTATTTTTTTGTGGAATATGTGCTTCACTCAGATGGGAATGACAGAGAATTTGATAGAGCTTGCGTGACTATCAGGCTTATCGAAACACATCGCACTTCAGCCAGAAGCCTCCCGCTCTCGGCTGGTAAGCGCAAGGCTACGCTTCCTCCTCCCCTTTCCTGTTTTCCACTCGTCGCCGTGGAGACGAGGCCTCAAAAAGGCCTCAAAGATCCCTAGCGATAGCCGTGACGCATCCCACAGCCAGCGACGCATTTCTAGTGCTGGCCAGGGGGAGACCCCTTTGTCCTTCTTGGACTAGACTCCTTACAAGAGCCCCACTGTGTTCTGACCTCATCAAACTGAAGCAATCTACGATCTCGACACACTTTTGTTCCTTCAGTGGTACTCCCCCACCACTGGCTCAACTCCACGGACACTAAAAGAAAATTAAAATCACACACACACGCAAAACCTCAGTGGGGGACCCCCAAATAGCCTCTAACACAGAATCATGGTGGCCCAATGACGCAATCCAGCCAGAGGCCTGGTAATCCCCCACCCCAAACCACCACCTCCTCCACCTCCCAGGGCCAATAGAATCCATTTTAAGAAACCCTCACGTAGTGCAGATGTCACCACACAGACCCCCACCGAGAGCCCCACAATCATCAAAGAAAGCATAGTTCACTAGCTGGCCCCTATAGGTATACATTCTGCAAAGGCTTTCTCCAACGCGCATCACAGACTTGGCTGGGGGTTTATGGAGACTTGCTCATGGGCTCCAGGTCTTATGTTTGCTGCTTGCACAACGCTCTTTCTGCACAGGCTTGAGCGGCGGACGGAGGATCTGGGAGACCACCCTGCAGCATTCCAAATACGATACCTCCTGACACACTTTCAGAACCAGTTTCAACATAAACAACCGTCTCACCTCCTCCAAAACTAACACCAATCTATCCAAAAAAACAAAACCTCAACACCCCGCTAAACCCTGTGGACCCACCCCCAATGACAGCTATCCGAAAAGTCTTTGTGAAGACAAAATCCAAGAGGTGGCTGGCTGACTAAATATCCGAAACAGGCCTTGGGAGAGAGACGCAATCTCATTAAAATTCACTGTAAGACAAAACGACCTCATAAATCGCCCCAATCTGCTGACGGAGACGACCGTGCGCGCGACGTGTTTGCTGAGAGGCGGTGACATTTTGGCACAGGGTCTCAGCCACTGGAGCGGGCGAGGGGTTGGGGGGTGGGATGGCGCACTGATGCAATTTCAACACGCCAGTCCACTGGGATGTCAGAACGCATGGTGCCTAGAGCGATCGCATAACGTTCTAATTGCATTTGAACATTTACATCACATGCAGGACGGCTGTGTGGTGGGGGAGGACGTGCCAAGAAACCTAGATGTACAAATGTCTGCTCAGCCAAAATGTTCCTAAACAGCCTGGTTAATTGCATATCTAGTGATCTATCTATGCCAACAACTCTGCAGGCACACACACACACACACACACACAGGCTTTTGTCATGTATACAGTAAGCGTATGCGTTACCCCTGGCATGAACTCTACGAAGATGGAGAGCTTTCTCTGGTCGGGGTCACGCAGGCAGCCGTAGTACTGAACGATCCGCTCGTGCCGGAGGTTCTTCAGCAGCTGGATCTCACACTCTAGAGCGTTCACCTCCTGATACAGAGAGAGAAAGGGAGGAACCAGGGTACCGGGGAGGAGACAAAGCAGACGCAGGGTGGAGGGGTCAAGAGAAGGGCAGAACACTCTAGAACATTTATACTGGTTAGCTGGATTGCATAAAGGGACAGAATAAGGGACATCGGAAGTGTTTGTGTGTTTATGTTCATGTGGTGTGTATGTAGGGGAAAGAGAGAGAGAGAGAAAAGGAGAGAGAGAGTTGTTTTTTTTGTTTTGCTTGTTTTCCAGGTATCCATGCTTACACACACACACACACAAACACACAAACACACACACACACACAAGACTCTCCTTCAGTCTCACCTTACTGGTCTCCTGGCAGTCTGGGTCAAAGGGCACCTGCTTGACGGCAAGCTCACGGCCGGTATCAGCGTCGTAGCAGAGGTAAACCTCTCCGAATGCCCCACGGCCAAGCAGCTTTCCCTGGCGCCAGTTCACCGGCGCCCGTGGTGCTGCCGTGGAAACAGAAACCATGGCAATGTCAACAACACATTGCCATAGTCAAGGGACTGACAGAGCAGACCTGAGCATTGGGAATTTAATGCATATTGCTCAGTGTGTGTGTGTGTGTGTGTGTTTGTGTGTGTGTGTGTGTGTGGCCAAACATCACATTACTGTAGACATAAAGCTACAGTTAGACATATAATGCTCACCAATGCACTCATACTCACTCCCTTTCTCTCTCTCATACCCCCCCCCCCACACACACACACACTGAGCAATATGACCCAGACTCAAAGTCTCCACCAAAATCAAACCACAATGAATTTATTCACAATGAGATTTATAGCATCGTGTTTCACATTTCTGCCATACAGTCACTCAGCAAACACACACACATGCACACGCTCAAATTAATCACGCTGGACAAGGATCTTTTTGACTCTATTCTAGAAATCTGTGTGACACACACATACACACACACACACACACACCCCGGTCTCTCTGAATTGCTATAGCATGCATATTTGCCCCTGAGACATGGGAGCATGTTTTCCCTCTGTGCGGTAGGTACACATACCTCACAACAATATGAGCCATGATATTTGTACGGCGCACCAGGGACAAAACAACAACAAACACCTTTCAGAAGGCAAACGACTACACTATACGGCTAGATGGAAAAAGTCGGTCTCACTTGTGAGGGTGAGTCAAGACACTCTGTCTGCAGTAGTGTGAAACCGCGGCTCTGCTTACATTCAGAAAGTCCACAGGCAGACGCAGACACACAGTTATGACAGTATTTGGGCTATCTGTGCTCTGAAAACCCCCTTCTTGACTACACGGATGAAAAACAAATGCCCTGAGCTCTGTTTGGATTAGTTAAATCCATACTCCTTGAGACGCTTCTGGATATTTTGCCCGGCTTGTGTGTGTGGGCGATGCAGCCAGTAGACTAGGGGTAGACGAGGAGTCAAAACCGCAGGCAGACAATGTGGCTACGCCATTGTGTGAGTGAATGTGTGTGTGTGTGTGTTAATGTGTATGTGTGGTCATAACTCAGAGAGTGACGCCTCTTCGTGATGGCCCAGCCTGGAGTTGATTAGTGAGACTGTGTTAGAATTTTACACCACGTAGCAGTGTGGTTTGTAATATACATACACATACACACATACGCACACACACACTAATAGGAACAACCTTGACCTTATTAGGAATGTTCTTCCACTAGGTGGCAGTGGTGTGACCATATATAGCAATAACATGGCCAATCTATTGTGTGATCGTGTATGGCCGAGTAGGGCAGTTTTGCTCAGCATTTAGAAAGAAGGGCTGTTCAGCTTCGGCCCCAAGCAACAAACGCAGCAGCTTTGAGTTTTATACTTCATTTCACCAGTTCGATGCACTGGCCTCCGTCTCAATGAATTACCTGCGTTGACGAGCGAAGGAAGCCCGATCAGCTTGATCAGCTTTCGTTTCATTCAAGTTAGATGCAATGCAAAAGTATAATCCGTGTACTGGAGCATGAGACGTAATTCTCCGGTAATGGTGATTATAAGAAAATGCAATCTGTGTCTCTGTGATCGCTCTAAGAATGACTGGGTGGTCAGTGGCATGTTTTTTCAGGGGTAGACGGTACACGGGTAGAACGCAGGTGCAGAAGGAGTGGAAAATAATCAATATAAAAACCATAAAATACTGGGTGATATACTGCTATGATACTGGGACATAATAGATCATGTGTATGCTAGCATGGAGGTGTGCATGCAATGGAAATTGTTTATGTGTGTCTGTGTTTGTTTATATGTGTGTTTGTGGCAAGCAGGTTTAAATTATGTCCATGTGAATGCCATGGCCATGCATTCAAATGTTTTGACGGTATTTACACAATACTGAAGCGATGGTGGTGAGCCGATGGCCGCTCAGCAAGGTAAAGTAAGTAAGTGTATAAGTAAGTAAGTAAGTGTGTGTGTGTGTGTGTGTGTGTGTGTATGTGTTTACTCACACATGTGGCTGTTACGTTGTGGTCCTGAGGAGAGGGCGTCATACTGCAGGGTGCTTTCCCCGTTATAGCTGCGTGTGCGACTGGAGGGAACCAGCTGGAGAAGGTTCTCCTGAGGAACTGGCATGAAACTCCGTGGGAAAGTTCTCCTCCCTGAAGAAAACACACAAAGGTAGGCTTATTAGTAGGGGTGGGCAATATAGACGATATATACCGTATGCAATATGAACTTTGCCAATGATAGAGATTTTGGGTCATATCGCCATACCGTGATAGGCTCATTGCGTTTCCACAACCATGTGAAAAAATGTTGACCTGTAGCTTCACCTTATTGATAGTACCTTTTCATTCTTACAACGAAACTGTAAGAGCCTATAAATTGAACAGCTACTGCCTGACACAAATGCAGCTTACCAGTTTACTTCTGTGTGAATTTGAGAGTCCAATATAACCTCAGAACGATGACTAATCAACTGTTGTACATATTGACTTTATGCTGTGGTAACCATTAAGAAACTGTTATGCTGTAAGTTACATACCAAAGTATACCGTGATATATATCATCTACCGTATATGGTTCAAAATATATCGCAATATAAATTTTAGACTATATCGCCCACCCCTACTTATTAGCTGTTCACAGTCACACTCTCACACACACAAACACGCACACATATACACAGACACAAGCACACACACACACACACATACACACACATACAACCACACACACACACACACACACACCTGGGCTTAACACACATGCTTTATATCAACACATATGGAATCATTCTAACAAACCCGATAGATTGGCACATTGAATTCAAAGTCCATGTGCGCAAACACACATCGGGCACGCTGTACAGTACAGCATAACTGTGACTCAATCAACATACTGTAGGTAAACAAAGACACAGTAGTCGCTGCACCTGGTCCAACACTATGGAAATAAAAACAAGATGTATTTTGCGCGCATCAGTGGACACCGACAAAGACAAGCATCGGCACAAGCCAGGCTCTCAAACTCTCCTCAACAAAAGGGCCGATACGCTGTAGCCAACAAGCATCGACTCACTCACACACACACACACACACACACACACACCAGCGAATACTGACACTCCAGCCTCGTAGGCGGTACAGGCATGCAGCGGCCCATGCATACATTTACACATCATCGCCCCTGGCTTACGCGGACACATGCAAATTTTGCAGCCACAATGAAGGGTACGGGCATTGTGTGGCCTTGAATGGCTCATACATACGAAATGGACCTGCCATTACAATGGGTCACGGAATTAGAGTACAGTTGACATGACACTCACAAATACAGATCTGGCTCTTTCTAATTCTCCCTTTCTTTACTCATTCCGCTGCCTGACTGCGTAAACATACACACAGACAAACACAAACACACACACACACAAACACACAGTTCCGCTCGATTTCCCATCAGACAGGAAGCTGCTTGCAGTGTTTTCATACACCAGTCAGTGTAGCCGCTCTGCACACACAAGGGAAGCGTAAATCACCGTCGGCCAAGGTTAGACCACGCTACACGCAGGCAACCGAGTCCCGTAGCTGACTCGCTGCCAAGACAAAGCCAATCAGACCAAACCAACCAGCCAACCAGGCCCACTTTGCCCTCTCCCCCCACCACCCACAACAGTCCTTACAGCCAAAGCCATGGGGATGCTGGATGGGCCTAAGGGATTTCTCTTTATGGTTCCCAGTACACTCAAGGACAACTAACCAACCAATGCATTAGTAAATCAGTCAGTAACAGCATGTATCTTCTGTACATGAGCCAAATCTTTTCCATTGACATTGATAGCTATTACCATTTTTATTATAAATGAATATCTACTCCTTTTAACCATACTATATCATACTATACTATACTATATTATACTAAGTCATACTATACTATACTATACAGTACATAAAGTATGCTGCCTGTGGTAGCCATGTCAGCTGCACTGCAGCTACAGCTACCACCATTCATACACCATCTACTGGGATCACTTGTAATGTGAATAACTGATATGATTTATGCTGTTTTGCCGTAACTGTGTGAGCTGTCAACTACAGGGACTACGAACAATAACTTTCTGCTGCTTTTCACAAATCAAATACACTACACTACACTACACTACACTACACTACTCGGGCCAATTAGTCTGCATTGCTCTACATTGGCGCAGTCTCAGCAGGGTGGTAAAACACAACTCGACAGACGAGTGGTTAATTTCTGCAATCCCAAAGGAAAAAAAGACTTGATTGAAAGAGAGAGGGGGGTGGGGTGAGGGGGGCTCAAAAACGGTGACTCAGTCCATTAATCCCTTTTTTTTATCAAAAGCATGACTGCACACTCCATTGTTCTGGAAAAAAAGGCTACTTACCATCACCGTAGTCCTTAGTACGACTGGACAAGTGGAACTGACGGGGGAAAGTCCCGTGTTTCCCGTGCCGACCTGTAGAGGGGGCACACACACACACACACACACACAGAGCGATGTCAGCACACACATCACAAAGCTAAAGTGAAGACATCCAAGACTTGTTCCGCACAACCAACGGACCTGAAGGAAACATACTCAGCACTTGGGTCAGGGTCAGCCAGTGATGAGATGCAGGAATGCAGTGGAGAGAAAGCGGCATCATTAAGCTGCGAAGCCCCTTTGGGGACTTCCAGACTACTCCATTTACATTTGAGGCAGTTTTACCAAGCATACAGCTTTTATCTAAATGCTTTTATCCAAACCAGCTTAGGAGAGGCATAAAGAAAAAACAATTACAGTATACTCATTTAAATAAATTTGACATAAGTGCTGTCACCGACAGCAACTAATATGCATGCTTGACATCGTTGTGATGAGTGAAAAAGCTTTATGAAGTAATTTACATAAATCCGTGAAAGTTTTTTTTTAATGCCTTGGCATTGAGCATAGTAACAACTGGGCAGTTTCTGGCAGTTTTTTTTTTTTTTTGCTGCAGATAACTCTTATTTGTGACCGAAGAGTGTTCAATATATTTCTGTTCAGTAGTGAAGCCTACATATCTGTGGACTGGCAGGAAATTGAATGAAAATGTTACCACTGTATCTATGAGCCTTCTAAAGGGTGAATTGGGATAATAAGTAGCTGAAGCACCTGCTTAAACCAAACCACTCAAGAGACTGCTGGTCCTCTACAGCTCCACTTCAAAAACAACAAAATAAGCTTTGTGCATGTGTGTGTGTGTGTGTGTGTGTGTGTGTAAACATTCAAACGTGACTCTCGCTCTCTGTTTGTGTGTGTGAGTGTGTAGTGTGCTAACATGTTTACTTGTGTGTATGTAGTGCAAACAATGAGGATACATTTGATGTGATTTGTTCATCATTTCACATCAGTGAAAGCATGAAAGCACAAAAACAAAGAGGAGGGTCTGTGTGTGTCTGTATGTGTGCCTGTGTGTGGGGGTGTGTGTGTCTGTAT
>JAGFZM010000126.1:595328-608980 GCA_017657215.1 Limnothrissa miodon | reverse complement strand
CTCTCTCTCTCTCTCTCTCTCTCTCAGTCCCTCTCGTGATTCCTCCAGGGGCCACTCAGACCAAAGTGTGACTTATCCCAGCATGTCCTCTTTGTGGTGCCAACACACTGCAAGTGGAAGGCCTCGAAACTGTCACTACACACACACACACACACACACACACACACACACACACCCTCAAGTGCATGATACACAGACAAACTCTCTCTCTCACTCTCTCTCTCTGTCTCTCTCTTTCTCTCTCACACACACACACACACACACACACACACTCACAAATGCTCTTGCATGTAGCTTTGCCTGTTCCCTTGGGATACGATGACATTGAATTCTCCATGCAGCGTTTTCTACAGAAGAAAAAAGCTCAAGGTAAGAGCAACCTCTCCAGCTAATTGGTCGGGCTAAAGACACAGACACAGACTATTAGACTCTTATGGCACTTTTCCCACTTACACCGTTCCAGCCCTACTCTACTCGCTTTTTTTTGCTTTTCCACTGGGGGTTGTACCTACAGTAGTACCAGGTACCATTTTTCGTACCTGATTTTGCCAGATTCTATTTGGGTCGAGACAATACTACACATGACCTAAACAGCCGGGCGGCCACTGATTGGTTGGAGAGGAGTCGCAAACCTTGACAAACAACTTTGTCTGTGTTCGGTGCTGTCAACTTTGTATGTCAGTTATGTTGGTTATTCATTGTGAAATAAAATATTCTAAGCCATGAAATTGAGAGATGAAATTCAGCCATGAATCTGCACTGCTTTTGAGAACATAGTGTCCATCAGCGAGTGTTGACGTAAGAGGCGCCATCATTCGTAAACTTCCTGAGCTTCGTTCTACTGAAGTGAATAGGACAACTGTGGAATTTCATCTTTTTTGAGTTTTTGAACTTTTCTTTATTCTTCTTATTAAAAGTATAATTTCAGACCTAATAGTGCCAGTTGTTACTGTTTGGATTTGGAGTAAATTTTCTTTCCCTCAGACTAGGCAGCTACTAGTTATTACCTTATTGTTGGCAATCTAACGCTAGCAAACTAGCTAATGTGACATTTTAAGTGATTATTTCACTAAATGACAACTAATATTTCACTAAATTGCAACCACATTATTTCCATAGGACAAAGCAAAAACAACTTATGTCACAACAATATATTTGTTTTAAGCAACATCCAAAAATGGTTCTAGGTGTATTCTAATAAGCACCTACTGTAGGCATGATCCCAGGTTTACCTGCTAACCACACCCAGACAGCCACACACACACATGCATGTGCACAACCATGCATGCACAAAACACACACACTCACACAATATAATCTTGTGATTTGTGCTATGACCACAGCTGTTGCCTCCAGGATATGGCCCTAAAAAATGGAAGAGATGTGAGGCTCTGTGTGTCTGTGTGTCAATACTGGGAGTGCCAATGAGCTCAAAGACTTGACATTCTCTCTCTCTCTCTCTCTCTCTCTCTCTCTCCCTCTCCCTCTGTCTCAGTCAGTCTGACTTGTGCCACATCTAAAATGCCTGAGTAGGAATTTTCCAATATTTTCTGGGTGGTTCGACTCGAATTCCCCCTTGTTTCCTCACACATAGCCATACTCTACCTCCCATCCACCCCACCCCCAACACACACACAAACTCACACAAACATACACACACACACACACACAAACACACACACCACATACACACACACACACAAGTCCGTACAGTGCTCACAGGAAAGCAGAAGAAAACCAGTTTCCCCAAACTTACCGTTTCTCTCTCTCATGTTCCAGCTTCACCCGGAGATCCTGTCAAAGAAAGAAAAAAAGTTTTATTTTTATTTATTTTTTTTTTACCCTCTTTTTTGATATTTTTTTTACCCTCTACAGAAGAAAATAGTGACAGATGGATAGGCGAAAGCCAGTTTGGCTGATGTGCCTTCATTAGTCTCTGGTTGGAAGGCAATGCTTTGGGGACTAGAGCAGGGGGCTGTTACAGTACTGGCTGTGATCTGTTATACTGCCAGGAAATGCAGGCAGGGATTTCAACCCAACTGGAACAAAGTCCCTTCAGGAATCCAAGGAGATTCAAGGATAAATACAAAAAATACTAAGCCACAATACTTCCTCCACCTTGCAAAATACCCAAGGTCTCTTTACATTACATGTACTGTAGGCATGCATGTGTATGCGTATATATGTGTGCGAGGGGGAAGGTGAGGGGTGCTAGAGGCCAAAGGCCTCTCTGAAGACAAGTGCTTTATACTAGTCACACTACAATACTACCGGTATATCCTTATACTGAACTTTTATTCTTAAAGGGATAGTTCGGTTTTTAACACATTGAGCCCCTTTCACAGGTTGTCTAAAATGAAATAAAGTGGTTGACACCAAAATCTTGATGATTGCTCCTGTCTCGGCTGTTTGGGAAAATATAGAATCGCCTCTGCCTGCCTTTAAAATGGCTAGCAATGGGCATTTGTGGTTTCTATCCTTTAAACACTGGTTTTAAAAAAGTGCTACTCATGGAGTTATTAGAGGCGTTTGCTGATGTTCCAACCCAAGTATCGTAGCAAAATACAGTTTCTGTCATGTTTTATCTGCCTTTTGTAAGTCACATAGGGATCTATTTGCCCCTTCATATAAACAAAGTGCCAAATAAAACATGACGGAAGCTTTATTTCGCTACGATACATGTGTTGGAAATTCATAGAGCACCACTAACCACTTGGTGAGCAGCACTTTTACACTGTGTGGGCAAGTGTTTAAAGGATAGAAACAACACATGCCCATTGCTAGCCATTTTAAAGGCAGGCAGAGGCGATTCTATTTTTCCCAAATAGCCGAGACAGGAGCAATCATCAAAATTTCGATGTCAACCACTTTATTGCATTTTAGACAACCTGTGAAAGGGGCTCAATGTGTTAAAAACCGAACTATCCCTTTAATTTTATAATGTCATATTAGGCCACACCAATAAAATTAGTTGGTTCTCGGATTCGCCGCTTGAAAAAAAATGCGAAATGAAATAAAAATAAAATTGAATTCGAACGCACATGAACATAAAAAACACCGTGGCTGATAGCTATAATACTGAAAACAGCATGCTGCGTTCAAGTGACGTCGAAAACCAATCAAATCGCGCCTTTTACTTCAGAGAGCAAAAGACAAGAGACATGATATGAGGAAAGATGCCGGTGGAAGGGGATCCCGCTAGCCCAGTGTTTGCAATTATTAGAATATTTGATCAGAAGAGAAAAACATTGCACTGAAGTGCAAGTGCACTGAAATTAAAGAGGATGAGAGTGCCGAGAGCAGTCTGCTTGTGCAACTCTGTGGAGGTGAGTTTGATATTTCATTGATTGAGAAGCGAAAAAAAAAACAAACATTCAAAGTGTTTCGGCATCAAAATCAATCAATCAATAAATGAATAGCATGTGCCTACACACTCACATCCTCACGTGCGCACACACATGCGCTTCTGTTTCTCATGCAAAAAAAATCGTCTTTTTTCTAGACGTTGATGAATATTCTGATCACGGAGTTTTAGTCACTATCTAATTGCTATCTGGTGAATCAATGCGATTTTGACGTTCTAATGCCCTGTGATGAACTGTGACAAAAATGAGTTTGAATGAAGGCTACAGCAGCCTAGACGTAGTCTACATTATATGTCATACCTCAATTCCACAGCCAACTTGCTTGGTGCTTAGAGTCACAAACTCTTAAATAAATGACAAACTGTCAAACCTTTACATAACATAGAATGACAGAATTATGAATTATGAACATAACATAAGATGACAGAATTATTTTCGTACATTGTCTAAAACCTGCATGACAAAAAGTGTGCTGTGAGGTGTGAAAGTTAAGTTTATAAATTAGGCCACATTTAGTTTTTCCTAAACACATGAGTAAATGTCTTTAATGAACATTATCTGTGAATGTGCTAATATACCTTCAGAACATTTTTTTGTAATGTACAATAATGCATTATAACATTATGTTATATATGTTGTGATGGATAATAATTCTGCACCCCTGATTACTAAATGCTACAATAATGTATTACATATCATCATCGCTGTCGAGTGAAAACCTTGTAACTCCATTTTTGGTCTCTCTCATAAATCAATACTGTTGGTCAGTCTCCACGTGGGTTGTTCTTCTATACATTTTCGGAATTGTATTGCGTCATGATGAGAGAACTCGAGTGATATGTGACGCATGTTCTAGTGAAGAGAACATGCGTCTCACACACACACACTCTTTCAGACAGGACATCTTTGGGCACGACGAGTGCAGTGTAGCCTGTTTCAGCTGTTTCCTGTTCCTGGCAGTATCTTACAACGGGCCCGTTCAGAGACCAGCTGAGCGGATTTTCACCGGTCTCATCGCAGACAAAGGCCCTCAATCTAGGCCATAAAATCCATCACTCAGTGAAGGACCGCCGGTGGCATGTAACATGCAATGATATATTTATGCTATGTACCTGATCCAATGATGGAAGGCTCGGGTGATTGGAGAAGGCAGGGGAGAGGCAGCCGAGAGTGAACATCCCTTAAAGTGCGCAGATAAATTAGTTCGGGGGAGCGCGCATGTTAATCATTGTTGCTTGGCACCACAGAGGAATTCCCTCATTACAGTGAAATGAAAAATAACCTGAAGCAATGACAACATGTGCACATGGTGTGTGTGTGTGTGTGTGTGTGTGTGTGTGTGTGTGTGTATGTATGTATGTGTGTATTAGAAAGCAAGTTGAGTGTGGGTACAGTATGTGTGGATTCTGTGGTTGGAAAAGCTGTCTCTGGTGGGCATGTAGATCTGTATGGAGCAGAAGGCTAAGCTCTCCCGATCATGCGCCACGATGTTGACACGCCGCGGGCCGGTCACAGGTAATCCCAGGTAATCAACAGCAGTTGCGCTGTTCAGTCTCGGCAGGAGCGTGTTTGCATGTCAGTTCTTTCCATTGTTAATGCAATGAGTCAGACTGAATTAAACATGTTTGATATTATCTTAACCGTTCCGTTCTATGGTTGCTATGATACCAATTTTGACATTAAAACGTCCACAATGCAATGATAAGATTTATGCTCATTAGCAACTCTCAGTTGCACCAAACTTGATCTGTAGGTTTGGCCTGCTCAGTCTTGTTCTAATAATAAAAGACTGATCTCTTCTGCTCTCCTACTGGCGATGTTACCCTTTAGCACCCTCATTATCCCTCCTTCTCCCTCTTCTTTGTGGTCGTTAAAGGCAGTATCTAACAGTTGAGAACCATCTTGGTACTATATTTTTACGGCCATGTTCATTTTAGACTGCATTAAGCACTGTGCCCTTTTCACTAACTTCTTGGATTATCTATATATTATTGAATTGTGTGTGTGTGTGTGTGTGTGTGTATGTACAGAATGTGTATGTGTTTGTGTGTATGTGTCTACCTTTGTGTATTTGTGTCTGTGCGTATGTGTGTGTGTGGGTGTGCACAGGCACATGTGAGTGTTTTCCCACATGTGCGTAATGCATGCCTCCCATTCAGATAGGACGACCCAAGACAACCCCAGGTAGGAGCCTGCGCTCCACCACTCACCTGTCTGTAACTGGGGCCGCCACGGCTCCTGGGCTTGTGTCCCGCGGTGCTGTTGGGGTAGCTACGGGAGCTCAGCGCTGCCAGGTCCTTCATGATCGAGTGGAGCGCTTCCTCATCTTCTGCCAGGGCACAGAGCACGGGAACAAAAACACACACACACACACACACACACACACAACCCCAGTGAGTGCCAGAACAAACGCAGCGCACACATCGCATGTCGCATTACACACACACTCACTCACTGACTGATTGACTGAATGAATGAATGAATGAATGAATGAATGAATGAATGAATGAATGAAAGCATAGCGTGCTGGGTTTCACTCCTGCTACAGTAAGGTGATCCCTCTCAAGATCAATATAACAGGCACGGTCACATTCACATTTATTCTAGCATTGTAGCATTAGCGTCCGTTCATGTGATTTGTTGTTGATTTATGTCTGTTCTTGTCAGCATCTCTTTGTTTGTCGTTTTGTTTTTAAAGAGGCTGAAGAAGATGACTCAGACAGATCAAGTCAATCAGTCAAGAACTTACGGACGTGACTGGATCCAGTTGTATGAGTCCAACTAAGAGGATGAACCGTTTGCTGTGCATACTAGCACTCTTTAACATTGTTGTTGCCAGTGTGAAAACATTAGCCTTTGATACTACATCAGAAATATCCCTACCCACCCACCCACACACAGACACACACACACACACACACACACACAACACGGCATAAGCAAACAGATAGCAGGGAGCCCGACGTGACTCCACTACAGAGCTGTAACCATGGCGCCCACGGCCGAGTGAAGCGGAGCTAGCCGGAGCCTTGCAGGAGAGAGGAGACCGGCGAGTGGGGAAGGAGAGAAGGAGAGATAGACAGCGAAAGAGAGAGAGAGGGAAAGAGAAAGAGAGAGAGGGAGAGAGAAAGACGTCCCATGGGACCCTCATTACAAAGAGAGAGAAGGCAGAGACGCCGGCACGAGGAAGCAGGAGCCCGAGATCAATGACTCTGCAACAACGCATTAGAGCCCAGACCCAAAGTCTCTCTGTGGCGCAGGAGGACGTGGGGAGACACACACACACACACACACGCACAGACACACACACATGACAATAACAACGGTGGCGCTGACTGTTTCTGACACCAAAGCCAGATGCAGCCCCTCGCGTCCAGAATTATTAATAGGACTGGGGGGGCTTAATGACATGCACCAGGCTCCACCAGGGCTCCATGGCCTGGCCATCTCTGTAATTAATTAAGAAGCCGATTAATCATCTTATTAGAGCAGTGTGAGTGATTCGAGTTGTATTTTTTTTTCCACCCCTTTTTCTTTCTTCTTTTGGGCTCTGGCTGAAGAGAACATCCTGCTGCCAAGCTCTGCCTCCTCCAACCTCCAGCAGCTCAGCAGTGGACCAACCCCAGGGAAGAGCCTGGCTCTGGGAAAAGTCCAAAGTATGTTTGGAGGGGAGGAGGGGAGCGTGCAGGTAGTACAGAGAATCTTTCAGATTTCCAGCGGTGAAGGTTCAGCCTTTCCAGAGGGTTCACACTACAAAGGCGGGAAGATTTAGCAGGCTCAGCAATGGGCAGGTTCCACAGTATGCGCAACTTCTACACTTCAAAACTGATGTCTATCGGATCAAGGAGGCAGCGCACAGGCGGAAACTGTAAGTTGCTAAAATATTTAGTGCGTTTAAACTATAACCAGTGGACAGGATTCAGTGAGAGGAGATAGGCTACAGTAGGTGGCTGGACATGGTCTGGGTCCAAGTACTGCAGATGCATGTGTGGTCTGGATTTCAGTATTACTCCCCATGTCTCACAATGTCTCAGAGGAGCGGAGGGGAGCAGAGGAGCCAGCTGGGGAGGGGAGCCAATGTGCTCCATGACGGGGCAGCTATCTGGGCTCCAACCTGCATTCGGCACAGGGCGCTTCCTCTCCAGATGTTATCACAAGAGTTTCCACCACGCAGGAAAAGAAAGAAAAAAAAAGAGAGAGAGAGAGAAAGAGAGAGAGAGAGATAGAGAGAGAGAAAGAGAGAGAGTATGTGCAATCAGAGCCGGTGCCATATTTCCATAACATCAACGGCTGGGGTTTACTTCCTTGAGCCTGGGGTGATGTCACTCAGGCAGCCGTGGCCTGGGTCCATCAGCTCGAGCGGAGGGAGAAACACGTGCCCGAGGGACAGGACACTGCTACCAGCTGGGTGGAGTTAGTACAGCTAACGCTAATGCTAACCATAAAGAATGGTCTCTCTCTTTCTTTCTGTCTTTGTTTCTCTCTTTCATCCTTTCTTTCTCTCTCAAACTCACCCTCACTCACTCGCCGTTTAAAAGTGTTGTAGCACATATGTGCCTGCTGCGCAATAACACACTGATGAAAAAAATCATGTGAATTTGTATTAAAAAAAATTATATATATATATATATATATATATATATATATATATGTGTGTGTGTGTGTGTGTGTGTGTGTGTGTGTGTGTGTGTGTGTGTGAGAGAGAGAGAGAGAGAGAGTGTGTGTGTGAGAGTGAGAGAGAGAGAGAGAGAGAGAGAGAGAGTGAGTGAGAGAGAGGGATAGAGGGAGGGAGAGAGAGAGGGAGAGAGAGAATGTGTAAGTGTGTGATTTCCAGAGTACAGCTCAAACCATTTGAATATGATGTGTTTGGGGAACAAGAGATGGAGGCCCATTGGTGGCAATAGGACGCACCCCACCGCAGACTTCAAAGGGAATAGCTGAGGAACCACAGCCCTCTTAAGGCAACAAAGAATTATGCCCAGCAAAATGGTTTTGCATCAACTTAATGCTCATACTACACACTATTAGCTTGTGCTTTTATCTGCCTACACGGTCCTAATAAATCAACATCTATTTTGAGGTTGAGAGAGAAGATTTTGTCTCCATTTACTCTTTCTTTGCTTCAGTTCAGGAGTATTTTAACATGCAAGTCAAAAAGACATGCAGTCTTTGAGGATACATTTGTTTTTATGTGGGTGTTGTCATCTTATTATTCATGACTTGCATGTTAGTTTTATTATGTGTGGGTCGAAGTCGAATATTGAAGTCACATACACCCACACGGACTGTGCTGGCTATCTGGACAAAGACACTGCTTTTTCATTTTTAATTTGCTTACTTAACATGCACATTAGTATGTAAACCACTTAAATCATCCCTTTGAGAGCCTGTGTTTATGCGTCACATTTTGTGTTTGTTTTTCTGTGCGTGTTTGTGCGTGTCTGTGTGTGCTCGTGTGTGTGCCTGTGTGTGTGTGGTGATTATCTGTCAGCAGTTTTTCTCTGCTGTTTCATCCATCCCCCACTCGAGAGCCATCCCATCACACCCTGCTACCTGCCATGCCGCCACCAAGCGGACGCAATCATGCAAATGAGGAATCTCCATTTCAAGAGCCTCTAATCGAGCCAATTAGCGGCAGTCGGCTAATTCTGGAGCATAAAGCCAGGTCATTGCTCCTGCGTTGCCACGGCTACAGCTGCCGTTGCTGTAACTTGCTGTATGGGTCACTGTAGCTCTAGCGCTGGTGGCAGAGGAAGACCCAGAGAGAGACCTCCACCTGCACAAACTGGGCCGAACCCACCAGCCTGGGTGGAAGCTTCCAGAATTAGTGGGGATTAGCCTGTCTGGGGAGAGATTGGGTCTCAGGCTGGTGCTGGCTGGGGGGCTGGAAATGAAAAGAGGGAGGTAAGGGTGTGTGTGTGTGTGTGTATGTGTGTGCGTGTGTTTGTGTGTGGGGGGGGGTTTAGTGGGACTAGGTGCAGGACGGTTCAGGTAGTCAAGGGGAGCCGAGCGAACTGGTGGACAGGAGATGGGGGATAGCAGATGGTGTCCGGCGCACCTTTGATCGCTTTCCCACCGCGGGGGACAGCCCGCGGCCAGCTGTTCTGGCCACCATTGCTCTCGCTCCAGCCCGGGTTCAGCCAGGGTTCACGACAGGCCCAGACAAGCTTGGATTTGTCTGCTCCAAGCAGGAGGCAGGAGGCCTGTGGAAACGGGGATGGTGGTTGTTTTTTTGTGTGTGTGTGTTTTGGTTGGGAGTGGGTGGCGGGGGTAGCTACTTTCCGCCCTACCTCATCACACTATTTACCTATGGAGCGGCTTCCTGAGATGGGCTGTGTGCTGTACGGCCTCTGTAGAGTGAAGGCTGTGTGCTTATGGTATTTCCGTGGAGTGATGCCCACGCGGGGGGGGGCGGGGGGGATTCACACATATTTACAGAAGACATGAAATGGTGCAGTGCTGTGAATGGGGCAGTCTAGGCCTGTGGGGGGAAAAAATGAGCTTTGCAGGATACGTCACTAACTCACACATAGACTGTAAGTGGTACGTTGAACACGTCATGTTCAGAGTCTGGCCTGCAGCACTGGATACACACAAACACGTACACACACACACACACACACACACACACTCTCTAGTTATGTTGTACTCCTAACACTGTCTCATATTTACCATATTTATATTTAGATACACACACACACACACTTTCTAGTCGGGTTGTACTCCTAACACTGTCTCATATTTACCATATTTATATTTATATTATATTACCATATTTACACACACACACACACACACACACACACACACACACACACACAGACACAAAGAGGGGACATTTCCAGGATTTCCCACATTCACAGGTACAGGTGACACACCACACCATCACACGCATCACCCTCAACAGCCCTCAGATCACAATAACAGGACAGGGAAGGAAAGTTAACGTTGCCTGTCAATGATATCTCCGTCAGGTGTGATGATACACACACACATTCTTCTGATAAGAATCAAGTTTAGGGTGGCCTCCATGACGAATAACATTTTTACAGAGCTAGTTTTAGCTAGTGTCTTTAAAAAGGAGCTAGCTGTAACCTTATCTGTAAGGCCTCACAGGCTTTTTACATCAATGTAATGTGATGTAAACTATGAGAAATATGCTAGAAAGTACAGCCCCGTAACATGACAAACCTGTTCACGCTACCTTGCTGTGGGATGTGCCCTTTTCTCAGAGTTCTGAGGCAGAAAGTTGCAGAGAGAACATCCCTTCATCCATTTATTAGCTTGGGCGAACCCAAGATATGGGCTATTTATTAGCTCTTCTGCCATATCTCATGTCTCATTGACTTAATGTCACTCAAATAACAAAGTCCAGCCTTTACTAGTTGCTGTGCTGCCATTTTTGTTTGTGTTCAATCCAGTGTAATGCTTCATTACAAAATTGATATTGCTACACTGTATCTGGTAACAATCGCAAACAACAAACAATCAGCAAACAAACAAATGAACGCCTTCAATTAGGTCTATTCTGCAGGGTTTCCCAATGAGCTTTTGGGGGGGGGGGGGGGGGGGTTGGCACCTTGGGGCAGCCACCTTGAAAACAAACACCTCCTACCTTGTCTACACACCCCAGAAAAGATCAATATTTTGTATAGCTTTACAAAAAGGAAATAGGCTGTGCATTTCTTTGGGCATACATCACATGACACAGCATAGGTTTGTATGTAATGGCATGCTGCAGTAGGGTCTGAGTCTTCAGAGAGGGATACTGAGTAGACGTTATGCAAATAGACATCTGCCTAAGGTCTCGGTCCAGCTGTTTGACAACACAGATGGAGTGCATTGTGTGTGTGGGGGTGTGTGTGTGAGTTTGTGTGTGTGTACCTGTACTTGTGTGCGTGTATTTTTGTTGTATGTGTGTGTGAGTGTGTGTGTGTGTGTGTGTGTGTGTGTGTTATCTTTTCTAGCTCTTACTTTTTTTCTTTTCATGTTGCTTTGTTTGTTGTTTTTTGTATGCAGGCTCAGTGACAGCTATGTCATAACAGAGAGAAAGACTAGAAGAGAGGCTATAGCGAGCTTTACAGTTTGAAATGCTTAACTGCCCCTTACCAAAGAAACACACACACACACACACACTATCCACATTACTTTTGCTGTGTGTGTGTGTTTGTGTGTGTCTGTGTGTGTGTGTGTGTGTGTGTGTGTGTGTGTGTGTGTGTCTGTGTGTGTGTGTGACAGAAAGAGGAAGAGGGGGGAAAAAGGCTAACAAGAAGAGATGTGTCAACAGCCTGAGGTATTCGTAAATGCTGTAACCCTGAGTTTGACAAAGTCTGAATCATTTCAGGCCATTAAGATCATTACAATGAAAAACACTTCCGTTCCCTCAGTGCTTGCCTGCCTTTACACGCCTGCAGCTGTTGCATTTCAACTTCCCTGAAATCACACTAATCTGTTAGTGTTTGTGCTCCATCCGCGCACGCGCACACACACACACACCACTGCGACACTGTTGATTCTAGCCTGCATGATGTCATGGAAAGTTTATGCAAAGGAGAGAGAGAGAGAGAGAGAGAGAGAGAGAGAAGGAAGAAGAAATGAGATAAAAAAGAAAGAGAACCCAAACAAAGCCAAAAAAGTGACAGTTCAGTTGTCATCCTTGCCATCCACCACACACACACACACAATTGACATCCATCTGAACTTACAACCAGATTAGAAGTGTTAGATAAACCTGACTATCAGGGTACACACACACACACACACACACACACACACACACACACACACACACACACACAGAGACACATATACACACACACACACACACACACATACACAATGTGTTAGTCCACCACATTCAAACCTTAGCCCCACAAACAGAACCTGACTATCAGAGGACAGGCAAACGAGACAGACTTTTCCACTCCTGTCTCAAGGTGGCATCATAAATCACAGTGGCTTTCTGTCAGCCTGACTGCAAGCAAGCTGTCTACCCTGTTCAAAAAACCCTCTCAAACTGTTCCTGTGGCTTACTACTGTATGCATCGACCATCACCTGCATGTTCACACAAACTAGATATCTGTCCAAAAAGTCTGTTTGATGGGGGAAAAATGTATAGTATATAGTAGGATTTTTGTTTTGGTGGTTGTAGATGTTAGGGAACCCCACACTCCACAGATTAGCCCTGCCCTACAGATGGAAAACAAGTGTGTGATCCTATCAAGCAGTAATTATTATAATCAAATCATGCCGACTGAAATCTGGGTGGCGAAACGCGACTCTCAGCATCTCAAAGTCACTACTTTTTCTACAGCAAACAAAAAGATCACAGGGCTTTTCAGCTATTAGCAGTTAACCTTTTTCTTCTACGCAGGTTGTTGACATTTGGTGATGTACATCATGTATATTTATGTTATTCTATACTTATCCGGTATGATTACTTTGGCAAGTAAAATATAAAAATATTTTGTCATGGCAATTAAGAACCATTTGAATTGAGAGAGAGAAAGATTACGAAAGACAGAGAGAAAAAGAGAAAGAGAGAGAGAAAGAGAGAGATGAGGAAAGAGACATACCAAAGTTGGGTCGTGTAGCGTTTAAGGAACCTTGCTAGCAAGCTAGTAGCTTGGACATAGTGTATAGAGTGTATGGATCAGAATCCCCCCCCCCCACACACACACACACACTCCTCTCTCCTCTCAGTCTTTTTCTTCACTACTTCATATCACAAACTTCCTCTGCATGGCTTGCCTACTGTGCGCTTTCATTTATAAAAGTTGTTCTGTGTCTCCATCCCTCCCTCTCCTCTTCTCTCACTTCTTTTTTCTTCTTTCCATTTCTAATGTGGGCCTACAGTAAGTTCTGTCTTCCCTCACTCCATCTCCCTTCACCTCCACCTCTTCTCTTCCACTCTCCACCCCTCTCCTTCTTTCTCTCCCTTCTTTTTTCCTTCTTCCTGCTCTCTCTCTCTGCTCCCAACCTCTCACTCCCACTCTTATGGGCCAGCTCTTGCTCCCCCACCCCCCCCCACTCCCAGCCGCCAAGGATACCAAACAAACAGCAGGGGCAAAGGGGCCAGTGTGGGAAACGCGTGGTTGCTGCTGCTGCTGCCGCCGCCACTGCTGTGTGTGTGTGTGTGTGGTTGTGTGTGCGTGCGCGCGTGTGTGTGGAGACCATGGTAAATTAAGGCATGACATCACTGCTGAGCCTTGCCTTTTGCCTCAGCCTGCCAGAGCCCTCAGTCAGACTGAGTGCAGACACACAGCCCACACACACACACACACACA
>JAGFZM010000126.1:556573-586573 GCA_017657215.1 Limnothrissa miodon | reverse complement strand
CTAAGAGAGAAACAGAGGGAGAGTGTGAGAGAAAGAGAGGGAGAGAGAAAGAAAGAGAGAGTGGGTGTTTGGTTGCTGGAGTTTGCTTGCTGGCTCACTGAGACGGTCTTTACAGTGACTGAGACAGCTGGCTCAAAGAGGATAACTACCATTGCCATGGAAACAGAATCAAAACACACCATCTCAGTGCAGTGTGGTCATCTGCTGCTAAGAGAGCCGAGTTAAAAGAAGAAAAAAAACTTAATTCTGCAGAATTTAAGTGTGATTATTCATAGTCTGCTGAAACAGAGTAGGTGATAGGTCAGGAAAATCCAGATCTAAAAACACAAGGCAATGCTTTATGCTTCAGCTTAATGAACAAATTGCATTAACACGTCAGAAGGACAGAAAACAAAATGTGTGGAATTGAAGTTACTTATAGATAATGATAACCTTATATGATTTGGTATGTACCCACAGGATGAGCAAAACCTTGTCTGTGACCTTCACCTGACTGTGAAGACGATAGTCAGGTTGTATTCGCTATATCATACTAAATAGAGTGAATGCTCAGCCATCAATCTCTGAAGACACCATCCTTGGGCAACTGTCTATCCAAACACATAGCTGGCCAGAGCAGACCCCATAAGGGTCTTAAGAGATGCCTGCAGGCACAGAGATAAACTCAGGGGTCAAACCATTTCAATTGATCTGGCCTGACGTAATGAAATAAGAAACTACTTCTGCTTCCCATCTCTCATTGCCAGGCTATGCTCTCTCTCTCTCTCTCTCTCTCTGACACTGCTATCGGCCTCCATGCCTGTCGGCCTTGTGACAGAGGCCGCACCTATCTTTTGGGAGGTTTCTGCTTGACAGTTTGACTTTTCCCTCCTTCGCTGCCAAGGCCCTGGCCTGTTCCTATTCCTGTCTTGAGAGGACCATCCCCGCCCTCTTGCCTGCCTGGCCACGCTAGCCATGCCTCTGCATAGAGACAGGCCCGACCTGGTTCTGTCTCCTCCATCTTTGGGGCAGAGGTGCACACATGTGTCACGTTCATTAACTGTTTGGTTCACCTAGCAAAGAATAACAGGGTGCCATTTATGTCAGTCAGAGCACAATGCAATTATCGGAGAGGAGTGGTTAAAGTTCAGAAGGAGATGAAAACACATTAATAGGCATGACTTATCTGACAGTGTGTGCAGGAACTAAGCTAATGTATTAAACAGCTGGTCAATAATGCCAGTTGAAGAGAAGGTCAGGGAGTGTAAAATAAACTCAAAGTAGCACAATCAATACATGCTACCAAGAACACGTGCATGGCTTTGGAATGATAATGGATTTAATAAACTGCTAATAACAATACAATTACACTGATCATTCAATACTATTACAATGACATTGAATTCCCTCAAAATGCCTTCATGTCACTCAAATATTCACATCTTAAGCCTAACAGAAGAAACCCATTTCCTACGTGAGATTTGACAAAGGCAATCTGCAGGCGAGGGACACTCGGGGCCCCCTCGGTAGACTGAACATGGCTGCTGTAGCCACTTGTGGCTCCTATAATAAGACCAATAAATCTTTTAACTGTGATTTGGGCTTGTGTGGATGATGTACGTCATGAGCACGGATTTGTTTCCTGCCCTTTTCCATTACTCACACATAAACTTGGAATTGCTTCTAATACAATGTGACTGCTTTACACACACACACATACACACACACACCACACACACGGGCGCCCGAGTAATAAATCATCAGTGCAATTTTATTCTGCAAATAAGCCTTAGTTTGGTATTATTGGAGTATTCTGAATAACAAAAAATATGCGTTTGACTGAAAGTTTTGGTAGCTATATTCTGCGAAAAACTATACTCTGGTTGTCGTGACGGTATTTCAACTGGACAAAACGCGAACAGCTAATGCACAGTCAATAGGCCACATATAATACTAACACTACTACTGATAAAACACATCGGACGCCTATTAGGAGAACAGTCAATACTCTAAATGCACACAAATGACAGGCGCATACAGTATGGCAGTGGGCTTTAAATTAACGGTCAATAAAAAAGCTTTCAGTCTTCTGTATCTTTGCGTCAACACCTGAACATTGTGATTAACTGACATTAATGCATGCTTAAAACTCACCTTGTTACCTGCGTGTCTCCATCGTACCGTGAACACTTCAAGAAAATGTCATGTGTGGCTCGAAAAACAAAATCACAAAAGAATAAGAGCCAATGGAAAAGTCCAACTGATCTCCTTAATCTACGCTCAAACGGGAAGATCCGGAAACTGCATACAGTTGAGAGACTGTTTGCGTGCGTAAAGGTAGATATGTCCACTAAAAGTCCGAACACGTCGACATGGATGTGGAGTGTGCGATTTGAGATGTCGAAAAATCAACCGCCAAAACTAAATTACTGGAGCAATCTAAGTGCTGCAGAACTATAAACGCCACTCCCGTTAGATAGAAAGTTTCTTGTCTTCGCTCGGCTGCGCTCACACAGAACTGAGTTTTTCCAAGAGCATCGGTTCTGATGTCAGCAATAACGTGAGGTTCAGGAAATGATGACGCTGGAAGGTAGGCTCCAATTGGCTTCCTAATACTAGTAGATTTTGCTGCCCTCCAAAGGACAGTCCTTTCAGTACGTGCTTGAAGCACAACACTAAAAGGCAGTAAAACAACAGAGTAGATCATTCTAGTGATAGTTTTTTTTGTATTTAACAAACACTGAGATGGAAAAATGTGCGAAATGGTTGATGCCGTCAAGGTAGGCTACTTTTTAAACGTGAATCCACCGTTAATAGTTTTGTAGACATTTTTTTTACCACGCTGATAGGTCAAATCAAAATCAAAATGAATCAGGAGTCAAAATAACATTTTTCAGTTTTTTTCGTATCTTCATCAAACATGCACATTTGCAGCAAAATTAGCTCTGATTATAAAGACCTTACTTTCAAATATCCAAACGCGTATTATCACGTATTTTGTCCCTAGACTCTTTCCATTATCTGGCCGAGAAATGCGGAAGTACAAAGTGTAACAAGTTCAGTCAAAGTCCTTCTAGGTCTCTGCCTGGTTCAGTGGCATTTAGTCCAGTGCAAAATTAAACGATTAGCAAGAAAATAAATATACTAGCTGCCGTTGTATTCTTACAGAAGCTGTAGCACCACTGTGATAAAGCAGTAGATTTTTTTGTTGCATCGATCTACTTATTGCCTCTTATAACGTTAGTTAATCAATCATGGAGAGAGCTAAAGTTGTTTTGAAGCATCTTGCTTCATCTAAAGCGATCATTAATGAGCCAGTGCGTCAAATGTCACCGTGCGCAGTTGCTGCGTCTTCTGGTAGTCCAGATGATATTGTTGTGGTACATGGGATGCGCACTGCAATAGGGAGAGCGAAGCGAGGGTCATTTAAGGTAAGACACGTCGGTGACCTATCATTAAATATGTGTAGAGCTGTGTAGTAGCCTGGATATTTTGCAAGCGTGTGATAAAACCAGCGTCAAGCCCCATGCAGCAAAAGTCTGTCGGCCCACTTCTGGGCCAATCGTTTTTTTGAGGATCTCTGACAGTTGGCCAAATTCTGGCTTGGTCCCCGGCCCAAAAGTGGCCCAGTCACTTAACACTGACTCTTTATGTTTATATTGGCCCAGTGCAGGCCCACATACTGTGAAATGACTCTCATGGTTTCTACTGGCCCAGCTCTTGCTCACTCACTATAAAATTACTCTCATTTTTTCTACTGGCCCAGCTCTGGCCCACATACTACTATCTGACTGACACTCGAGAATGTCGCCACTTGCGTATGCATTTTACACAGTAGTTCTTACATGATTGTTAGCCTCCATAATTACCATGTCAGAACAACTATTTTAAAGTGTCAAAAATAGAAGAGATTTGAAGCATGTCAGGATATAGAGAAATCCCATTGTAATAGGGTTTAATGTCATTCTCTACAATATAACACTGTATATTGCAGAAATTCTTTTGGGAGACATTTTCTAACTATAGGAAGCATCTAATGAGAGTAGTGCGGTATGTTCTTCGCTGCTCTGACGCCGTTTGTGATAAATATCTTAAAATTGTTTTCTGCCCCATGGATAAGTTGGCAGTGTGTGAGAATGTGTCTTGCTTAGTCTAATGGGCAATAGTAAATAATAAAAAAATTTAAAAAGAAAGAATTCTTTAACCAAATCTACATAGTGAAAAAAGGCCTCAGGCAACTGTCTAGTTCTAAGGTGTCCCGTGAATTTATTATAAGTAGGCAAGATTATGTATTGTACAAACTAACAATTAGTTCTGAGTGCATACGCCAGTGCCTTTTGTACTCGTTGCTTACACATGTTTTATTCGAAGTTCACCATATTATGTATGAATAGGCTAGATACTGTATCTAGCTAATCAAGGACCTGACAGTGAATAGCAGCACTACAGGTTACCTAAAAAGACTATGGTAAAACATTTAACCTGTTTCTTTCGAGAATGGTATTTTGTTTGGGTGTTGCAGGATACAACTCCAGATGAGCTTCTTAGCACTGTCATGATGGCAGTCTTAAAGGATGTTGGATTGTCACCAAGCAAGTTAGGAGACATATGTGTTGGTAAGGCAACCAATGCCCTATAAAACAAGTTACTTATTAGAACACAAGACATACTTTGGCTGAATATCACAATTTCCTAATCCCCAATGCTCCAGGGTTAAGGGCTTTGAGGACACATGGGGATTTCACTCTCACAATAGTTCAAAAGTGTGTCATAAGTAGGCTATTTGACTTTTTTTTATTGTTTGTCAGGAAATGTATTGCAGCCTGGAGCAGGCGCCCTGGTGGTAAGGATAGCCCAGTTTCTGAGGTAAGAGCTGACTGAGTTACCAAGACAAACATGCCACAGTGTGACATTTTAACCAACATCTCCTAAATTCTACTTTGAAGTGGGATCCCTGAGACGGTGTCAATCTACACCGTAAACAGACAATGTTCATCTGGTCTTCAGGCCCTATTCAACATAGCAGGTAGGGTTTTTTTTCCAAGACATAAAAACAATAATCTTAATTTCACAATTGTGCCTTTAGAATATGTTCTGATCAAACTAAGAATGGCTTTATATGTCTAAATGAACAGGAGGAATTCGGAACAGGTCGTACGACTTGGGGCTTGCATGTGGGTAAGTTTCGTGCTGTGGAGTAAAAGCCTCCATCTTGCAGCATTTATCATTTGGGTGTGTGATATGAAAACAACTGAACAATCATAGACCAAAAGTCATAGACCTTGTTCAGTGGAAATATATTGAAGAATCCAAGACTACCAACCATATCTTTCATTTTAGAATACTATTGGATCAGTAGGTTTTGAGTTTTATCAGGCACTTAAGTTTGGGGATTTCTAAAGCTCATATCTATCAGCTATTCCTAAGCTCATATCTATCATCAATTCCTCAGCTTGAGAGTATTGTGTAAGTGAATGTATCTTTGGTTTCTCTCCTTATCTGTGACCTCCTGTGCTTGCCGGGCTGGAGTATGGAGAGCATGTCACTGCGTTCTGTTGGGAACCCCGGAGACGTCAGTTCCAGGCTCATGGACAACGATAAGGCTCGTGACTGCATCATCCCTATGGGGTAAGGGCACAGTAACTGCTTATTATTGTTCTCTGATAGTCCAAAACAGAAGAAAATCAGTATTCAGTGAAGAATTGTCTTTCTGAGGCTACAAATGCACATAAAATGCAACTCCAAGCCCCAGGTAAAGTGCATATCTTGTTTGAAACATCCTTAGTATCTGAAATGTGCTGTATGTGCTGTACATTAACTTTACTTTCCTTGAAGATGGAGACAGTTGATAAACCTTTGATTGATTTTTGTTTGTTTTTTTATTTGTCTACTGTTGATTCAACTAGAATGTCCCTGAAACAGTTGGCTGTTTTTGCATATTTTCGCAGAATTACTTCTGAGAATGTGGCAGAGAGATTTGGCATCACTAGAGAGAAACAAGATGCCTTTGCCTTCAGCTCTCAGCAGAAGTAAGACGGCCATTTAAGAAGCACTATAAAGTTTTCAGTCATGCATATGGGAGAAATGTTTTTGCACTCCACAGACTTTTATGGGTGTTTTTTTTTTAGAATGGGAGAACAAAAATTGAAATATCACCGAGTCTGCAGTAATAAAGTTCTCTGAGATGAAACACTGACTAATGACTAATCTCGGCATTGAAACAGGGCTGCCGCAGCCCAAAAACAGGGTTTGTTTGATCCAGAGATCGTCCCAGTCACCACCAAGTTTGTGGACGACAGCGGAACAGAGCGCACCATCACCGTCACCAAGGATGATGGCATTCGGCCAGGCACAACATTGGAGGGGCTGGCTAAGCTCCGATCTGCGTTCAAACCAGATGGAAGCACCACTGCTGGTCAGTTTGTACTGTACGACTTTTCTCAGTCAAAACAACCCAAACAGATTTTTGTGTAAGACCTAGCGAACAAGTAAAATAGTTCAGTTATGGGCAATTGGAGATTGTCCCATTTTCTTAGAGTCATATGGGGAACTATACATTATGCTTTTTGATGTCTGATGGCCATACAATCAGCAATGCTTTGCTAGAACCGTGTTAGGTTAACTAGGTTTCCTACCTTCCAACTAGAACAGCAAAGTACATGTCCTGAATGTCTCTTCATACATACATTGAGATATGAGTTCCTGAGTACAGGCAAATAATGAACTCAGGGTCCTGTTTCCTAAGCTACTAAAATACTGTACTATTGTATCATGCAACTTGTGATTGTGTTTGGCGTCTCGCCCTTTGCAGGCAATGCCAGCCAAGTGAGTGATGGTGCGGCTGCTGTGTTGGTGGGCCGGCGTTCTGCTGTGGAGGCTCTGGGTCTGCCAGTGCTGGGCATCCTCAGGGCCAGTGCCGTGGTGGGGGTGCCCCCAGATGTGATGGGCATCGGACCAGCCTACGCCATCCCAGCTGCCTTAGAACAAGCCGGTGTGTACATCTGGCCCTGTTCAATCAGTTCTCTGTTGTTGTTGTTGTAAAAGAGTAATAGCAACAGAATGTGAAGAAACAAGAGACAACTACCAATGTTAAGAAAATCGAAACAGAGATAAGGTGTCTGTCTTGTGATAACCCATAAACGTCCGTGGAATTATGGACTTACAGTATGTGTATCCTATTAAGCATCAATGTCAACCTCAGTGGAAGATGGTATCGTGTTTAAGAATATTTATACCCTTCAGTGTCTAGAGCTGTAGCCACAAAGCTATTGCAGATCAAGTCTCATCACTTTCAATGTCAAAAAAAAAACCTTCACAGACCAAACCTAGGACATCTCCTAAAAACATAATTTTGCTTGTCCTTGTGTTTAAGTTGTTTATACAATTATAAATGTGGGATTTTTGCAACAGTGTGTGGAGACTGCAAGTGATACATTTTGTTTTTCATTTTCTCCAGGTTTATCAGTGGATGATATCGATGTGTATGAAATCAATGAAGCATTTGCAAGTCAGGTACAAAGTTGCAGCTGTGTATGTCTGTGTTAGTCAGTATCTTGCATAACCAGACCACACTTTAGCCTACATGTATTTAAATTCAAACAGCAACATCAAATGTCCTTCCAAAGTGTGTCCCCAACACTGTCATTCACAGTCTTGTGTCCCTCTTGTGTCTGTGCTCCAGGCTGTCTACTGTGTGGAGAAGCTGGGCATTCCCCCGGAGAGGGTCAACCCTAATGGAGGAGCCATTGCCTTGGGCCATCCTCTGGGCTGCACGGGGGCCCGTCAGGTTGTCACTCTGCTCAACGAGCTCAAACGCCGGGGCCGCAGGTGAGAATATCACCGTATGTGGCCACCCTGAAGCAGCTGGCCACTCGCCAATGTGGCGACTAGTTTCTCTCCCCAGGTGTTTGGCCTGCCTCAAGCCTGTTTGAGGGTGTTGATGTATAGCATGTAGTCAGTATTCAGTCTTATGTAGTAAATGTTATTTTGTGGCCTTTTTTTCCCTGTGTAATTCTGCATGGAATTGCACACACTTCTCAAACAGCCGTAATACAACAGACTCCTTGAAGGGCTTCACTAAAGAGCCCTTTTAGGAATGTTCTGTAGAAAGTCAACCGTAACTGCTTGTAAATATTAAAATTTTGTTACCTTAGTCTTTTGGATAAGAGCACCTGTTCAATTACCTTTGTATGTGTATTTGTGTGTGTGCAAAAGCAAAATTACTTCGTACAGTTGTAACATTTCAGGTCATGGTAGATTAAATGACACAGTAGTGTGTGTGGTTGTTTGACGGGACGTTTTGTCTTCTATCAGGGGCTATGGTGTGGTGTCCATGTGCATCGGCACGGGGATGGGAGCCGCTGCAGTCTTTGAGTATCCTGGACAGTGATTGGCTGAACAATCGTCCTTGTATAAGTCACTGGTCATGGTGATATATAATCTGGTCATATAATCACTGGACTTCCAGTGTATTAGGGCTACTCCTGCATTACTTCTAGCATAGCTTGGGATGTTGCTATGGATCTTCCAAGCAATGGCAAGTAAATTTGACACGATGTAGTTCACTGGAATATTGAAATGAACCATGATTTGATTTGTAAATGCTTTTAACAGATGATATACAGACTTCTAAGAGGGCAAATGAGTGCTTTGGACTGCAGCATTCACTTTAAGTGCCTTCATTTGGTTGCAAGTCATTAATTTCAAATATGTCCTAATATGCTAATGAATTCGAGGAGGATTTAGGACTTTGAATCAGTCAAAGGAGACGGAATTGCTCTGGGAAGTGATTTTGTGTCATTTGCCTTGGCTACAAGCACTTTTTTGTGTCCAGATAGAAGGGTTTGAGTTTCCTGCATTTTGCCCTCACTGCCTACCAGGAAAAAAACAAGGGAGGCAAGCAGATTACTAGCCCAGCCACAGTCCTTTATTCAGTCCAAGCAACTCTTAACATGACTTGTTTTCAATGAAGTTTATTGTAATTGAGCTGGACTGTGTTCATTTTATACAGTCTTAACTAATTATCATTCATATTAATGATAATAAAAATGTAATGTAATTTTCTAAGATGAATTAAAGCTAACCACTGTTGCAAAAAGGAATCTGTTTGCAATCCTCCTATTTTAGATTCAGAAATTTGACAAAAAATTATAAAACACTGTACCTCCGCTACAGTTGGAACCTAAAGCACAAGTTATTGATCAGGAGATGCACATTGACGAAAGCTGATGAAGAGTCTCGGACCAAATCGATTTGAGCTGCTTTATGCATGCAGACAACCAAATAAATCAATAGTGTCTGTGTGGCGGTGGGGCCTCCTCGGGCGACAACGGGCGTCTGGTTATTTCATGTGTCTCTCGTCGAGCGAGCCTCTTCCTTCCACCTGCAGGACGAGCGGCGGCTCTCTCAGCCTCCCCCTCAGTGTCACGGTGGCCGAGAACTCCCCTGGGGCGCTGGGGGGGAAACAGGTTTGCTGAAAAGCCCTGACTCATCACCTGGCATATATGAATGTGCACACGGCGCTCTCGGAGACTAGTGTCTCTTGTAAGCACGTCCTCGTACATACAACAGTAAATCTACTGTCATTTCAAACATTCCCACCATACTAAACTGAACTTAACAGAATCAAATTCTACTGTAAATTTTACTATTTCATGAGAATGTAGACTGTAAAAAATAAACTGAAAAAAAAAGACATTTTTTAAAAACCAAGGTATGCACCTTGGTTAATAATCAGGAAACTACAGTAAATTGATGCAATTCACCATGGGATGTAGAGGTTGTCCCATATGTCAACACAGCAGTAATGAAAAAGGCCAGTGGTACGACGCTGAGATGGTGTTTAGAAGGTCAGAGTACCTGGCTGTGAAGCTGAGTTGTAACACCTGCTGGTTCTCCGGTGGCCTCAACACTCCTCTGTCTGGACTGAGTTGAAACACACTGCTCCCAACACCTGCTTCTGCAATCACACAGTCCACATAAGGGGTCCAAACATTAGCATGATTCTAAGGGCCTGACACTGACAGGAGGCTAAAATAAATCATTTTAATATTATGACCAATGTTTGGGATCCCTGCAGTTATTTTCTCTTATACTCTAGGATCTTGAATTGTTTTATGTTGTGTTAGCTGGAGGACGACACAATGATTGTAAGGTAAAATTTACACTCGAATCTTATTCTAGACCAGCTATTATCCGTTTTTTTTTTTATGAATGGGCAGTATACAAGATGACAGTGGTGTTGTACTGTATGCTTGCCAAACCACTCTTTCCCATGACGCCTTTGTTCACCTGTGGACGCGCTCCAGTAGCAGCAGGAACTTCCTCTGGTATGGAGGTGCAGCTCCTGCACTTGAGTCTGTCCCACGTAGCAGGTTCCAAAGTCCACCCTGCTGCTGGACACATGCAGCGAGGGCACCGAGAGACAGGCCACCAGGGGGACGACCTGCACCCGTGGGAACAGATGTAGGGACAGTGGGTGAGGCAGGTATGTGTGTGGTCACTAAAAATATTCCGTTGACATGATTTGTGTGTGATCTGATTTTAACGTGATGTAAACATGTGACGCATACTGTAGGTGTACAGTATATAAGCAATGTTTTAAGAAAGATCAGGAAAGCTTGAGTGTCACTGTTATACACACAGTGGATAGCTTGTTAACTTGTTTGTCTCCTAAATGTCTAGAGTATATATTTAGTTGTACTGTACATAACTACAGGGGCTCAAACTGGGCTACGAGCTCTATTTAAGTGATTTTAGTTTCAGTAAATATAGTACATACTGCATGTATACATTTAGTAAATACTGTACTTCATGTGTAAATACACATTCAATGAAATTAGACAGTTTATCCATATAGGCTAGAGCCCAGAAAAGTAAGTGGGAAAGTGAATGAGTCAGTGATGAGTGAGTGAGTGATGATTGAGTGAATGATGAGTGAGTAAATGAGTGAGTGAGTGAAAGTGAGTGATTGAGTGAGTGAGTGACAGACCTGCTGACTGTTGTTGCTGTATTCCACCAGCAGGTTCTGCAGAAACTGAAGCTTGGTGTCCCCCGAGTTGCCTCGTAACATGGACACGGAGGGCGGAAGCTCCTCGCGAGGCCTCTCCAGATAGGTTAGGAGAGACAGTGAGCTGTGGAATGCCACTTTCACCTACCAATGAAAACACATGATAACTTACAATGGACCCAATGCATCCAGGCTCCAAACACTGTGTTAACTGCAGCACAAGCTGTAAGATGTCTGAGAACAATGTAGGGCATTCTGGCATCATGTCTTTGAAGCTCATGAAGTTTTTTTTAAAGTGAACTGGACTTGGAAATCCCTTGTTTTATGTGAAAAAAAGTCAAGAATAACTCGGACAAGCAAACCATGGGATATCCAAATCCAGACCACTTCTCCAGATCAAACTGTGTCGAAACACTAGTCCCAGGACACTGGAGTCTCCCAGGGCTCTGGCGCTGCCCACCGCACCTGCATGCTGTCCTGAGCCCTCAGCACCAGAGACGGGCTCTCAGCCGAGCTGTGGCTGTGATCGTGGCTGCGTCCCGTGGACGTCCTGCCTCGGCCTGGAGGCTGCGTCTGCATCTGTGTGTGCATCTGCGGGTGCAGGATGGTGAAAGGGGGCTGGGTGCTCAGGCGGAAGGCCAGCGCCATTTCTGTGGTGTTCCTCAGCCGCAGCGAACGCACCACCACCGCCTCCTGCTTCACTGTCAGCTAGAACACAGGACACACACAGACAAATACACAGATTTTTCATGGAAGTTTTAGAGCTCAACAGTGTGTTCATGAAATCATTTGTTTCAAACAGGTGCACAGAACTAGCACATAGGAAACACAGAGATAAATAGACCGATTTTTTTTCAGTGAAGTTGTACAACTCAACCGCAATTTCATTAAATTATTTGTTTGTAAAGCTCAAAAGCAAGCTCATGAAATAATTTGTTTAATACGAATACGATGGCATTTTACTGGCATTGTGAATGTGACTGAAAGCCTCCAAAGTTTCCCTGTTAGAGTGATAAATGTTCAAATGAGTAAATCCCATATCTGTTATCCTCAAAACCTTAGTCAGTAAAGTCAACGCAGGTTGTCCCCCATGGCAATGTGCTTTCATGTTAATGTTGCAAGTGTTCTTTGATAGATGGATCTAAGTGGTCATAATAAAAACCTGTTTGGCATTCATGTACGCTATCATGTTAAAACACCTTTACAAACTTAATTGCCCTCTGGGTTGCCACACACATCTATTGCATCCATGATATGCTGCTGATGCCCCTTACTTAAGCAGTGTGATGAATTTTTCATGAACTGACTTCAGTGCTCGATAACTTATCTCAGGGGCAAGATGAACAGTTTTCATATTACAGCCGCATCACACACACACACACACACAAGTTTTCATTTTGTGAAAGGCTTCCTCAAAGGGCATTTTATCTTTTTCCATCAAGCCAGATCTGGGATGACATTAATCTGCGATGATATGCGCATTTGATTTCAGGCTGATAGCAGTGGAAGCGCTGGTGCTTCAAACCCAAAGGGATTTTCTTTGAGGTGCTTCCTCCTCTGGCAAACGTACCGTCTCTCTGGGCTCCTCTTGGATCAGATCGCTCGCCACGGCCTGGAACTCCAGCGCAGAGCCGTCCTCATCCATCTGCACACAGAGACTGCACACACACAGACACAC
The DNA here is from genome assembly GCA_017657215.1 of Limnothrissa miodon. Classification (NCBI taxonomy): domain Eukaryota; kingdom Metazoa; phylum Chordata; class Actinopteri; order Clupeiformes; family Clupeidae; genus Limnothrissa; species Limnothrissa miodon. The sequence continues at coordinate 573,908 of JAGFZM010000126.1, read as the reverse complement.
ACAGACACAGACAGCAGACAGACACGCACACACACATACAAATATACAGCTAAACAAATGAATACAACCATACAAACACATGAAATTAGAACCCACCCTCCCCCTTTCTCTTTCTCTCTCTCTCCCTCTCTCTCTCTCTTTCACACACACACATACACACACACACACACACACACAAGAAAATACAAAAAAACTAATACAACTATACAAACGCATTAAACCAGAAACCACATCCCCCCTCTCTCTCATGCATGAACACCCACACACCCACACACATACACACACCCACACACACACACACAAAGAGTTTCAGAAGGAAAAGATCGAAATTGAGCGACAGAATCCATTAAATTAGTTCGGGATGTATCAAAGGCTTGCTGCTGTATGTGGCAAAATCCTGACAGAATATATGCATTGTTAGGAGCAGCAAACATAACAAGCCATTCTCAAATCTCATTCTCATTCTCAGTATCAATTCCAAATTCCCAATTAAGTGTCAGTTCCAAAGTGCCAATTCCGCAGCAAGCAGAATGAGGTAAAACAATTTGCATGCACAGCTAACAACAACAGCATGGGGCTACAAGCCCCAGCCCCAGCCCAGTCCCTCACATGGCAGGCCTGACGGAGGAATGCAGCTCCAGTTTCAGGGGGTCCACCTCATATCCCTGCGGACGCTCCACATTTCCAGGGACTCGCGCTGCCAGCTGAACCAACACAGGACAAACAGTACAGTTACAATTTATTTAGCTCATCATACTGGTCTCTCGCAGACAAGACATCAGTGCCACATTGATGCAAAACTTCAGGTTCACTTCAAGGTGTAGTCAGTGACAATAAACAACGTTGCATTTGTTGATGTTCACAATTACGTAGCAGACACTTCTGTCTATTTAAAGTCAACCAAACCAACATTCTTATGTGTGTACACTGCACTGGGTTTTATCATTTTTATGTAAACAGCTCAGGCCCCTGGTTCAACAGACTCCAAATGACTAATTAGGGTAGTTGGCTACACTCAAGTTCAGCTGTTACTGAAGCAGGAATCACTTGTGCATTTGTTATATCTAAGGACAGGGCAGATGCATGAGGTGAGAGATGAGACAGGTACTGACATCGGCAGATGGTGTGTGTGTGTGTGTGTGTGTGTGTGTGTGTGTCTATGTGTGTGTGTAAGAATATTTGAGTATTAAAGTTAGAGAAAATGAGAAAGAGTAGGAGAAAGTGTGTGGGTAGGTGTGTGTTACCTTAGCATCCAGACTCATGTAGCCGAGAGCAAAGCCTTCACACCTGACCTCACCTGACGCTCCTGAGAGTGTCAGAGGGGTGAAGGAGACGTGCATGGTGCTACTGCCCCCTGCTGGCACCACCTGGAATATAACATTGGCAACGTATCTCAATGTCATCAGTCCCTATGGGGTCAGTCTCTGTTAACTTGTACAACATCTCCCTCCCTGGGTTTCAGAGTCAGTTTCGGTGCTGAGTGAAGAGGATACATACTAGCTGCTGTGGAGTGATGCAGTATGGGTAATCGGAGGGGTGGCCCTCGTGCGGCTGAATCAGCACAGTGAGGAGCTTCCTCTGCGGAGCTGGCAAGTCAAGAGACATCCTTTCCTCCTCCTCCTCCTCCACCTCCCCCACCTCCACCACCTCCTCCAGTTCCTCTCCCTCCACCACCTAGGTCACACAGGAAGTGATGGAACACAGGAACAAGTCCACTGAAGATGACAGAAAAACTACCAGTACACATGAGGGGCTGATAATCCATACATGCGTTACAAAGCTGTATGGAGAAATGTAATTTTTGTGTAATGTAATAGGACATGTCATGTATATGCTGCTGATTTGGACCGACTCCATCTGATTACAGGTGGCTTTTCGGTCGTGCCTGTGGCATACAATAAACGGCCTTTCATGCTGGGTATATCCATTTCAGTTTTCTGATGGCGTAAATGCCATTTTTGTGTCGTCTGTTATGTTGGCATAACATGTACAGGCAGCTCGTTGCACTTTTGCCTTCACATTTCCGTGTGAAGGCAAAAGTGGATTCTGAGAACCAGTCGCTATTGGCAGTATGACTCACAGAACAGGTTCTATGGGAGGAGCTGGTTCCCTCTGGGCTGCACTTGGGCAGGGACAAGTGGAGGCTTCCACTGGATGACGGGGGCTGTCCCACAATCTCGTTCCCGTCTCGGTCCTTCAGGGGGAATGGCTCGCCGTACGTCACCAGCAGGTCCACCAGCTTGCGGTCGCCTGGCGTGCGGTTGAAGGTCTCCCAGTCCAGACGGATATCTGACAGGAGGGAAATAAGTTAGACACGTCCGGATCCGACAGAGAGATGGCAAATTACATCTGTGAAGATTTGAATCCCTCCAAAAATGAAGTCCAGTTGCCTAGCACTTGATGATAGCAAACAAGTGTATATTACTCCTCTATATCTCTGGCACTCAACGTAAACCAGTGTTTACTACTGCATTTACAGTAGATGTGGAATCCAACTCTTCTGGATTCTTTATAATAACAGGTACCTGAACACAGTGAAGCACTCATCGACATTTTCTTTCCCATTTATGCATTTAGCACAAGCTTTTATACAAAGTGACTTACTTTACTTAGGAGGATAAACAATCAAGCTATATAGAAGAAACCTTAGAGAGAATACTGCTAAGGGAATAGGAGTGCATAAGTGGAGTCAAGTAGTGTTCAGTAAAAAGTCAGCAGGATGCTACAATAGGACACGACTTGAAAAAAAATGATCAAAGTCCTAGGACACTTTTTACTTACTTACATATCACTTATTACCCAACCAGTATTATTCATATAAGCATTCAGCTGACAATTCTTATGAAGAATTTTGAATGACACTGCTAGGCAGTTTTTTTTCCTTCACTTACTGCAATAAGATATTCTGTATACTGTTAAAAGATATTTTTCACTGATCTGAACTAGCCAAGCACTGGCAGGGCTTACCATATGGGCTGATGTTATTTATGCGCAGTGATCGTGACACAGTATCTCCCCCTGACACATGGCCTCCAAATCTGCAGAACGGGAAACCCCTCACATCAGTCAGTGTCTAGCATTCCAGGTCAACCCTGACCCAAGCATGACAACAATGGCATTTTCACAGGCAGGAAAATAGCAGGCAGGGTGGTATGTACAACGTCCGCCATGATGTTAGGTCATATCGGACCCGTGTCAAGGGCTGGTGTCCGATCCTCCGTACCGTATGATAGGTCCCAGGTTCTGGTTCTCTGGGTGAGGACCAGACATCTGGAAGTACAGGGGGCAGCCTCTCACCGCCATCTGGATGGGGATGTGTGTCAGCTCCAGGTCCCCGGCCTATTCATCAGGGGAAAGGAGTTTTAAGGGACCTTGTGCACACAGGACACACGGCCTGGCTCGAAACAGTGACGCACTGCGCTAGCACTGAGAATGAACAGAATTCATTTGACAACTGTGCTACAGACGCTTTGACTAAACAAAAAAACACATGAAAAAAAAAAACACATGAAAAGGATAGATAGGGCATAATGATGAACAGAAAAAAACATGAAATAAAAGCAAGCCTGCTGTGAGTGGACGGCTGAAGGTAAATACCCCTATCACACTGAGATAAAATCTCGTCATTCCTCTGCCCACAGAGATCCCAGACAAACAAAGTCAATTCTCTACATGGACCCTATATATATTTTTTTTTTTTTCGTTGAGACATGCTCTGATTGCACTTATCCAGATTATTTGAAATTCAAGATTAGCAAACAGAAGGCTGCCTTCAATAAGGTCTGTGTAGTCTATCAATTTGTTGCTGCACCCTGTCACACTAACTATGACCCCCCTCTATGATTTTCCTCTGATATGAATATGATGATATTCTCATTCTTTTTTTTAGCGTTTGGTTATTACAACTGTGTGATCATAGGCTCAACCTTGCACACGAGGAGGTCTGTGTAGTCCCCCCACATGTTGCTGTGAGCCGTGATGCTGACAGTGAGGGATTGAAGAGGCCCCAAGGTGCCGGAGCTGGGCTGCACAAGGAACGCCGCACCCTTGCCATGACTCAGAAGACACTTCACAAAGTCTGCAAGAGACAAACTACCGTGCGGTGATAATGCCCAAGGACAAGACAAGTTAAGGTGTTACTGAAATAGAGGGGAATAGTTCTGGTTGAAATTAGAAAATAAGTTTGTACCATCTTGAGCCTTTTCCTTCAGTTTCTTTGCCTGAATGTGATTAAGAGGTCTTTTGACGTAACCACTTCTGAAACACACAATTGGAAGTCGTGAAATGATACAGCTTTTGAAATGTTTTCAAATGTTTTCAAAACACAGGTGGTTAGAATGTTTAGCGGTGTACCTGTGCTCATGTTCACTGATGCCTGGGGTAGGAGGGCGGCCAATGAAATACTCGGCCTCAAGTGTAAAGGGGGCGGGAATTGTGGTGTGATTGGTCATCACCAGCTGTCTGGTGACAGGTGTTCCCAAGAGCACCTCATTCCCAAAGTCCAACAGCATTGGCTGGTCCCCCTTAGGGGAGCTGCAGACATCGATAACAATAACAACTGATCAATAATCAATATAATATAATTTCTGATGCAGACAGACATACTTACTGACATGGAAATATAGACAGACAGACAGATAAACAGACACAATGGATTATTGTTTATTTTTAGTGATTAGCTGGTTTGTGACTGATTGATTGATTGGTTGAATGGTAAATTTTTATACTGGTTGGAAGATGAAGCAACATAATGACTGACACAGACGATAATAATCAAGGCGGACTGTTGGGTGAGGTAAACAAAAAGACAAACCAATTACCCAGCATTGGGCAGAGAGTAAGACACAGTGAGGTTCCTGGCTTTGCCAAAGATACCCATCACCACAGGATGGGTCATTCCGTCCACTTCACACGGAGCGAGCACTTCAGTCAGCTCCTCCTGCATGACAGGAGACAGATTATGCCTCATCACAGCTCACTGACTAACACAACAAAGAACACAAACACACACAGCGGAGCACACAGACAACACACAGAGGCTTCGCCAGGCACTGGTCCTTTCAAAGCCGAATTCTGTGGAAGTGTGTGTGTGTGTGCGCGTGAGTGTGTGTGTATTTGTGTGTGGTGGGGTACTTGCATCTGTGTGTGCGGTGAAGGACACAGCGATCTCCAGCGTCTCGTGGGCCCCTAGAGTGCCAGCACTAGGCGAGAAGCTGGCTGAACACAAGGAGCCCTGTTTCCCTAGCAACTGTGGAGACACAACATTAGACTCATGTTGTCACAGGTCTTTTATTGCATACCTCCTACGGTTGTAATGTTTAATTTACCAAACCTGTTTTGTGTTTTTTTTAACTCAAATTTTACAACAACATTTACAAAAGTATCTCATGCGTTTGTGATGTATGAACTGATGTATGGTTTGAAATGCCACCCTAATGGCAGTAATTGTAAGGGCACTTTACTGAATCAATCCACATTGGCACTAAACACACAGTCATTGAGAACACGGTACAATACTGTACGCTTTCCACTGTTTCAATACAATGGATGCCGCATTGTTTTGTTGCCATGGATACCTCTACTTGTTTATTTTTGCCCGCACGGCTTAGACGCTAGCTTGGCCTTGGGTGTGTGCTGGCTCTAGTGTTGGCTAACCTGTCCCCAGGTGAAGTGCGAAGGGAGCAGAGTCTGGTTGAAGAGGGAGACTGTTCCGGCTGCTGGCTGTCCAATGTACAGCTCAGGCAGGTGCAGCTTGCAGCGCACGAGGCACACTTGTGGAGACTGCACATGGGCCTGAACCAGAAGGTGGCTGGAAGAGATACACACACACACACACACACACACACAGTGTGTGTACAAAATAAACACCACTGACTAAATCATCAAAATGTGTGTACAAAATAAGCACCACTGACTAAATCATACGTACCCTGTGATCAGAGTTGTCAAACAACAATAGGGCAACAATCAGCTAGACATCTTAATCAGCTAGAGATCTTAATGACCCATTCAACGCCAATCTCACACATTGACTGTGCTAATTAATGGGTGATTCACATGATGAGGGGTGTTGAATACAGTTCACATCACACCCACAAGCCAGGAGATATACACTCCTGATGTGTCCATTTCCAGTTAGAACTAATGAAGCTATCTGGAAATAAAGTAAAACGTCTTCAAGCTCTCTCTCTACTCACCATCCGCACATTGACTGTGCTAATAAATGGGTTATTCACACAATGAGGGGTGTTGAATATAGTTCACATCACACCCACAAGCCAGGAGATATACACTCCTGATGTGTCCATTTCCAGTTAGAACTGATGAAGCTATCTGAAAGTAAAGTAAAACGTCTTCAAGCTCTCTCTTCACTCACCATCCGGTACCATTCTCCACCGCCAGCTTCAGGACGCTCTCAAAGTTCTGGCAGCGTCGGGCCCTGAAACGCACATCCACACGGCAGGAACCAAGTGGGGCCAGAACCCCTACGCTTGGCTCCAGTTCCACCTGACACACACACACACACATACACACACCCACACACACACACACTACAAGTAAGTAGAGGTTAAGAGCACTGGCCACTGGTCCTGAATATAGCTAATATGTATATTTGGGAAATCTAAGTTGCTTTGCCAAATTACTACATACGTTTGCTTCTGTAGCTTGTAAGCTATCGCAAATAGAGCGTATGTCTGTCTGTCTGTGTGTGAGTGTGTGTGTGTGTGTGTGTGTGTGTCTGTGTCTGTGTGGGCATCTGTGTTGCTTTACAAGTGTACAACATGGCAATTGCAAATAGAGTATATGTCTGTGTGTGTGTGTGTGTGTGTGTGTGTGTTTGTGCATCTGTGTTGCTTTACAAGTGTGCAACAGGGCTAGTTAGTGTTGCTGTTCTTATAAACGTCTTCTATTGAGTGCACGTGTGTTATTGTGCCAGCCTTTGGTAGACATGCTTGTGTGTGTGTGTGTGTGTGTGTGTGTGTGTGTGTGTGTGTGAGTGTGTGTGTGTGTGTGTGAGTGTGTGTAGTTTACCTGGTTGTCCTGGTCCTTGTGGTTTCTCTTCATCTCCTGAAGGCTCCAGGAGGCCTCCAGCTGTGTGGTGTTGTAGATGGAGAAGGCCGAGCTTCTCTCCTCGCCCCTCCGCAGCAGACCCAGGTCCACACGGGGCACGCTTACCGACAGCTGTGGACCCTGCACAAGTTATACTGGACACCATCACTGTCAAGATCCCTTCAGAAGCACTCTCAGTAGATAACAAATATCGGGGAAAGCAATCAAATAACATAACAAGAATTCAACACCCAACTAAATCTTATTGTATCCTGCATAAGTAAGTCAGACCTACATCGCCAGCAACAGCTTTAAGTTTGAAATTACATTCCACACTCATTACAGGGCTGCTGTGCGTATGCCACCCACAGAATTTGTGTTGCTGCCGTGTTATATGTGCTGTACAAAAAAAATGAAGATTCACTCAAAGAAGTTATCGAGCAGAGTCGGTGATCAGAGCGATGTCTCAGAGAGCTTTATTCACAATATACCAGGGACTCACATCATGCTGCTAACAGGAGTAGTCCAAAATGAAAATGCAAAGACATCACTTTTTATACCCCCCTGTGTGGACTTCTCCATCTGTGGTATGTCAATAATCTCTTGAACAATTATCTCACCATATTGATAATGCCAGTTCATATTATGAACATGTGCATTTATAAAATATATATATATTATGAACACAAGGTTGTAAGGTAGAAACCCTTTTTTGTTAGTGCTTGACTTGTCGCTGTTTGTACCATCAAGTGTCAAATAATAATGCCTCCCATAGGCCATTCTCATTCTGCCTCACCTTAAACTTGACGTCTATAGGCAGACCCACAGGTGCTGGATGGTGCTGGACGTGGCACAGCAGATTGGTCGCAAGTTTCTCCGGTTTCCCGCCAGTCAGCACCAGGTCCAGTTCCATACACTCATTTGGCTCTGCAAACACAAACAAATACAGATTCCTCACCTCACACATCAAGATCATGGAGTCAATTCACAGCAAGTGAGAGCATTAAAAATGATTCCCTTCAGAATAAAAGCGAATGGCTTGGCTATTATAGTTTCACATAGTAGAATACACTGCACAGCATCTTTACAGTATTTACAACTAAACCCACATAGGGATGTGCTTCGCCACAGAAAGTCCAGAGAGGCCAATGCATGTACCTATTTCTCCAGTCGGGGGATCCACCTCTATGATGTGGCAGTCACTGATGCGCTCCCACTCAAAGCGAATGGTGGATTTGCTGTGGTTCCACATCTGAAACATTGGGTGATGGGAATCACAGGGTGCTTGTGTAAGAATGCATATAGAGTTCAGCAGCGCAACAATACTTGACTGGACACTTGTTTGTGTCTATCCTTATCTTACATATTTTTATATTGTATTACATTGGAGTTGAATACATGTGTGTGTGTGTGCGTGTGTGTGTGTGTGTGTGTGTGTGTGTGTGTGTGTGTGCGTGTGAGTGAAGGCAAGTGTACCATAAACTTCCTGCGTATGGTGGTGCGTATGTAGATCTCTCCGGCCACAAAGATGGCGTATGGCTCCAACAGGATCTGGTAGGGCTCAGTTAAGCCCTTCACTTCCACCTCCATAACCACCACATCCTGCAGCGCCTGCACTTTCACAGGCTGGGCAGCACTATGACGTATACACACACACACAGCACTTATAGTATTACAATATAACCATAAAATATAATAAAATAGGCTATAATAGACTAGAATAGAATAGAACAGAACAGGATAGAACAAATTACAATAGTATAGTATAGTATAGTATAGTATGATATAGTATAATATAGTATAGTACAGTAATAGTACTGTAACATGAAGCATTTGTTGTTCCTACCCTTCCTGTGTGACTTCTTGAGGGAGCTCTGGTACGTCTTTTATGAGCAGGTGACAAACACTGTGATAATCAGTTAACTGGGAAAAAACAACAAACAAGGGTATACCTCAAATCTAGCTTTGCAAGGGTCAGTTTGTAGACATTTGTATGCGTGCACAGTACCTCCAGTGGGTTGTCAGTAATAACCATCGCCATTGCGTGTGCGTGTGTATGCATGTGTGCACAAAAGATCCTTATTTTTTGTGTTTCTTGGAGTGTGTGTGTGAGTGTGTGTGTTACAGTACCTCCTGTGGGTTGTAGGTGATGACAAACTGGTGGTCCTGCATTGGAGCCAGCAGGCCTGAGGGGGGACTGACGAGGAAGGCTTCGTCTGTGGCAAGGTGATACTGGATGCGTGACAGATCCGGGGCTTCACCTGGCAGAAGAGCCTGCATGTTTGGCATCATCACATGCCACTCAAACGGCAGCTCCAAATGCCTTGGGTGTTATACCATTACAGCAAAAAACAAACATTAACTTCAACATGTTTTTTTATAAGTAAAATTATATGTGCTTGTAAAATCTTATCTATTTTATTACATTTTATTATATTTTAAACATATTTCAGTTAATACTAAAAATACACCAAGAAGAAGACAGTGTTCTAGGACATCTTTCCACGCTGCCAAGGAAACTTCCTTGTTTTGTTGTTTTGTTGAGATACATGTGCATAATTCCTGGCATGTCTCAACAATGATTTGAGTATATGCCAGATAGCTGCTACCATTCACATAAAATAGCAATCACTGCAAAAAAAAAAAAAAAAAGATAGTCCTCCTTGACTTGCACTGGCTGCGAATGAAATGTTTGGTATGTCTGCTGTCTGAGTGTTGAGTCTGGGGCTCGGCAGTTATAAACTACCACCCATCAGCCTGTCAATAGCAAGCAATGAGCAGAGTTTGCAAACAAACAACCCCGCGTGTCTGAATGCTAAACAAGTGGAAATGACAAACATGCAAGCTATAATTTTCCTCCATTCTTGTCATCTAGTTGAATGCACAAGGTCTGCATGTGAATTTCTGCAAGGTCTGCATATGTTCTCATACATAAGAACAAGTTTCTATAAATTAACAGACTCTAAATCCAGTGTTATGCTGGTGATGTTTAAAACATTCCATACTCTCTATAAAATAAGATCAAATTAGGGGAATCTGTTAAGATATTTGTGAAGTCTCCTCGGAAGATTTTTTTAATGTCTTCTTACGCATTGTTTCTGATGACCAGCGTCCTCTGTATAGTGGAGCAGGGGTTGGTGGAGTCAAAACGCACAAAATGATTGGCTGTGAGGTCGCACAGCTCGCCAAACTCTGGGCTGTCCTCTCCACCTGACACAGAGACCAGCTCCACGGCAATCACCTGTGCCTCACCTGTGAGCACACACACACACACACACACACACACAGACACACACAAGTCAAGTCCACTGGGTATTATTGACATTTGAACCATACACATTGTATATAGTGAAACGAAACTGTGTTTTTTCCCAAACAGTATTTGACCACATGTAAGAACAGCTCGGTGGAATAACGAATAAATGGCAACAAGTGAGAAGGTAAAAGTGTTTTAAAAATGCTGCATTCTAATGTTATTTACATACGTAATCTTCCCTAATCCCTAATACTTCTTTTTCATTTTATGTCAGAGTTGGTATGGTCAAATATGTATAAAAAAATTGTAAATAAAAATGGGAAAAACTGTTTGAAAGTGGCACCTTGAGAGACTGTTTTATGTGTAAGGGCTGACAGGCTCTTCTACCTTTGATGGTGATGTCTTTGACCTGGCAGTTGTCACACACGATGGAGAAGGTCTGACAAAAGGGTCCAGCAGTTATAGGGAAGAACACTACCTGGGAGAAGAGTTACAGGAACAACACACAGGTTACTGGCCTTCCAGAAAGAATGATGTGTGTGAAGAATTTTTCTGTTTGTTTTTAAATCTTGAAAAATAGTGGTAAGATGTCTGCAAAAGATAGTGTCAGCAAACTAACTAACCAACTAACTAACTATAAGACACTCCCTCCCATGTTGTTCCAGAGTCTAGACTTCAAATTAGCAAATTTTATTCTTTGTTTTAACTGTCACAGTTTTGAGAGAAAGTAATGAGTGAAAGTGATTGTCCTGCTGTTTACTGACCTCCATCATAGTAGCTTGGCCCGGCTTCAGCTCAAACACACAGGGACACAGAGCAAAAGGAGGCTCCTCAGCAAAGCTGGCCTTCACTACAGCCTGGTTAAATAACATTTTAAATGTTCATGAAATTAATACTAGTGAAGTTAGAATGTATAAACTAAAATATGTGTGCTTATCGCTGTAATATGCTGTGCAGTAAAATTGTTCGTTATATTATATTATATTATATTATATTATAATATTAATTATCCCGACTTCATGGTGTGTTCTCCCTGCTCACCCTTAGGCTAGGTGCAGGCCACTGTTTCTTTGGCATGATGCAAAAGGTTCCAGAACTATAGCCCTCGTTCTGACACAGCAGTTCCAGGAACTTTACCCCCCCTACCAGGCAATAGCCACAGTCCAGTACAGCAGGCACTGAGGATAAAGAAGAACATAACAAGAATGTCTAATCACACATTGTTCATCTCTTGTATACCATGGGTATCAAACTCATTTTTACCATGGGCCATATGAGAATTAGAATTGTCCTCTGGGGGCATCCATAGCCCGTCTGTAATATATGAGTGATCGCAAACAGTAAGGCGCCAACAAAGCATGTCTCTTTGTGTTTCTGCAAGCACAATCCTACTGTAATGTGTTCTGACACCCTCATACTGAATTGGTCTTTCTTTCCTGACGATGAGAATGATGTACACCATTTTATTCAGGTGATAGCTATGATAAATGCTGAGCATGTGGATCTACCAGTAGTCTACGATTTACCAGTAGTCTAAGATTTTCTTGTGAACTATTTTAAGCAGGCACCAAGAAATGTTGTGAATGGCCGCATCTGGCCCCCAGGCCTTATGTCTGACCCCCTCAGTTGTATACCGTATGTGGTAGTACTGCACTATATGTAGTTCAATCCACATGGGCCCAGTGCGCCTGGTCACCTCACATAAGTTCAGGAGTGCAGGAGAGGAGTCTGCATCTACTCACATGAGAGTACTGGAGGGGGTCTTCGGCCCTCCAGAGGCACAATGAGAGAATGAGGTGACTGGGTCTCCACCATAAGAAAATCCTCGTAGTCCGCCAGCGAATCAGGGGCAAAGCGCACCGTGTACTGGCAGCTCATGCCAGGGGCCACCATGCCCCCCTTCCCCGGGAACTTCCCTGCACAGACAGACAAGGCTCTGTTTTGAATGATGGGCAAAGTCTTAGTAGACAAAGTCAAAGATGGGCAAATGTCAAAGCAGCTATGCTACTACAATAATTTGGCAAAATAAAAAAAAGACAGGAATTTAAAAATGCACACTGGAAAACAGATAGTAAGTGTTAGCTATGTGCAATGTATGTACAATGTTTTTGCTGTTCTTTCAATGATAACAAGCATGGTTTAGGTACACATTTGACACATAGCAAATGTCAAAAACAAAACAAAATAAATTAAAGGTGTTCTATGAGATTTTGCAGGATTTTAGCACAATTATATTTTTGTCTCAAATTGAAAAAATATGATCTCGAAAGACAACACAGGGGCTGTAACACTGAAACAAACACTAGGGCTACAGGGATGTGCACCAAAACATAACAAACCAAGGCCGTATATACTAACTGTGACAAAGGGAGTAAACGTGTGAAAAACAAAATCAACATTCAAATCTAAAACAGTTGTCCTCTGTCCTGCCAACTTCCCTTGTCTCATCTGCAGCTTAAATCACATAGGTGGATTCCTCACACCAGATGGTGCTCTTTCCCTTTCTTAAATACACACACACACACACACACACACACACACACACATATTGTGCTGTGGAACATGAGAAATGGAAGTTCCCAGCAGTCTTGTGATAATCTTTAGGCTGGCCACAGGCGTCATAAGAAACGCTGCTTAATTATCTCCAGAGCTTAGCGCTAGTCATTGCAGAGACAGAGGTGTGGCCCTCAGTCTACACACCCAACACACTCTATCTGATATGTTCACTACCCACAGGGTTACAACCAACTGTTGTAATATAAATCAGTGCTATGTAGTATAAATATATCTATCTATCTATCTATCTATCTATCTATCTATCTATATATATATATATATATATACAGAGAGAGAGGGAGAGAGAGAGAGAGTGTCATGGTTTTGTTTTTGACATTTGCTATGTGTCAAATATGTACCTAAACCATGCTTGTTATCATTGAAAGAACAGCAAAAACATTGTACATAAATTGCACATAGCTAACACTTACTATCTGTTTTCCAGTGTGCATTTTTAAATTCCTGTCTTTTTTCTCTATTCTCGATGTGCTGAAGAACTAGGATTAGGAGGAATCTACGGTGTTCCCAAATGTCAGACTGCCTCCCTGCTGAGGGTCACCCCTGCCTTCCACTGCCTGATCCTGCATCTCTGGCTTCCTGGGTGGTCTGCCTTCAGCTTCACAGATGACCCTGACATGATTGATACAGCCTCTAGCTGGCCCCTGGCTTGACTGCGCCTAATGACATGGGACTATATCCTGGGATTCAAATGGGACTCCTATATTACTTCACTTTATTTACCAAATTTTTCTTTTAATGTGTATCTAATGGAATAATAGTGGACTACTCACCATCTGAGAGACTGAAAACCTGCCCTAGGCAGTTGGGTTAGCCCCTTGAGCCATCGGGACTGCCCAAGGTTTCTTCCTCCATCCACCATAACAAGTAAAAACAAAAAACGCTGCTAGGGAGTTTTTCCTTGCCCCTGTTGCTCATTGGGCTCTTGTGTTAAGCGCTTTGTGACATGCCTTTTGTAAAAATGCGCTATATAAATAAAATTGAATTGAATTGAATAGACAGGTGCAGAATAAATGTTTCAATCCTTCACCTCTGTGAGGACCCGTGGAGAATAAAGTATGAGAAGTATTGCTAAAAATAGTATTTAAGTGAGGGTTAAATACTGTGTAAATGCTGCGTGGGATGCTATGGGATAAATAAACTCCTGTCAAACCATTTATGATTCATTCATCAGGCTCCTTTTGGCTATTTTCATTGCATTTCATTAGTAGGGCAAAGACATGCAGAGGCCTTAACAAGAAAACCTTTGTGTACTGCACTTAAAGAATTCTTGAAAGGCTGTTTTTTTTTCTTCTACTCTTTCTTTTTTCTTCCTCAGAGCAAATGAGATTAACCAGAGGGTCTCATCTCACCCAAGCCAATGGAGAAGAAGGGTGTGGTGGGGGGGATGACTCGCACGTGACGGCAGGTGGCAGTGAGATTCCTCAGCTCCACTGTGGTCTGGCAGAGGGGGGCAGGAGAGGACATGGTGCAGTACCACACATAACCAAGAGGGGGTGCAGTTTAAATACAATCAACCTTGCTAAATCCTTGGGAAATGCATCTCAGTAAGCCAATACAATAACAAAGTATCATTGCTTTACCATGCAAAGCTCAATGGGAATAAAAATGCTAATTGAAAAGGTCAAAAGGATAAATACAAATGTCTTAATGGCTCAATAGGCACAGACACACACAAACACACACACACTAGTGAAAACACACAGGTGTACCTCATAGACTTGTCCCACTCTGTAGCTGGTGAACAGGGCCACAGGCGGGCTGGCCAGAAACACAGCCACTGGTCCCTCGGGGCTGTGGCAATCAAGCATTAGCAGAACATCAGTCGCTGACTGGCATCTAGCTTTCTGTGTTTCACCATCACTATGTCTCCTGCCCGCCTACACAGACATGTAGCACGGCAACAGCGCATGCAACTATCCACAGAATGCCTGAGCCGAGTGCGTGTCTTGAGGCGTTCAAATGAAAAAGCATATTGAGCCGAAAACAGCCCTATTTGGGTAATTGTGGCATGCAGACAGATGGGGCAAGGGGAATGGCTGTGTGGCAGTTTTTTGAAAAGACAGATGATTGCATCTGCCCCTGCTGGAATGCAGAGTCAAATTGAATCAGCATGGCAAATGAAATAGATTAAACTGTCTTCAGTGATTAGGCCAGCAAATGTGCTTATTCTCGCTCTATAATGTTATTGACCCAGGCATAACACTGACTGATAATCACTGGTGCACACAAGTTCTTTTAAGCTAAACTTGAATGAGGTCAGTGGGAAAGTTCGGTTTTATGAGCATAAAAAACAGAAATCTTTGAAGCTTAAGGCTTTTGTTAAAGAAGAGAATAACCACAATGAGGTTTATTCTATGTGTCTGGTTGAGTCTAGTTGACGTGCTTATCTGGAGTCACAGAGAGTCACAGGCGCTTCTTAACAACATTTTGTATGTTGCATTTCTGTGTGTTGGCAAATCTTAAGTCAGATGATGAATTTGTTTTTTTTTTTTAAGGTCTTATGATTCCCGCGGCTCTAATGAAATGGAAATCCCCGTAAGGATGTCTGTGTTTTACATGGGGTCAGACGCCCTGTCAGCCACGGGACAGACAGAGAGAGCCTCGAATCATTTGATAGCCTGATCTAGTTTCCATCATTATAATTGCCATTAAAAAATAAACGTGTCTGCTGAACAAATCGATTAAATTTAAATCCCTATTGGGTAACACTTTTTTTTACAGTACAGTATTTACCAGGTATTTACCAAGTAACACCATGGTACTTTCAAACAATTACTGAGTATTTACCAAGCATTTTGCTAGTAATGTCATGGTCCTTTTAAGATTATTAAAGGGTACTTTAAGAACCATGTAAGTACAGAAAAAGTATCTTGAAATAGCTAGAAATACCGTAGTAAGTATCATTTGATGTTTGTGAATTGTTAGGTAATTACATAAAGAAACAAGGTGGTAAATACTGAGAAACAGTTCTGAAAATACCCAGGAAAAAAGTTCAAAATTACGGTACAGTCAACAATTTACTGGATATTTACCTAGTAACGTTATAACTTATTTACCTAATAATGTTATGCTTATTAAACAAATGACACCCTAAAGCTTATAGAAGGGTACTTTTCACAATAAAATCTTGATAAGAACCAGGTAATAATATGGAAAAAACATCCACAATACTAAGTAGTTTGTACAGATTTTACCAGATATTTACCAAGAAATGTTATGGTCAACATCAAGCTAATTATAGAGTATTTACTAGGTAGGTACCTAATAAGGTCATTGTACTTTCAAACTTTCTAGTGCGTACTTACCACAATAAAACGAGGAAACACGATGGTACTTTCAAGCAATTGTAGGATACTTGCCACTACCACACATTTACTCTCATTTATACATCCGGTTGATTGAACGTCTTCCAAGTGTGTACCGCCACATAACCAGTTTAAACATCACTATTTTCCTGGTAACAAGGTGGAAACTGTACTGTAAAAGAAAGTTGTGCATCCTTCCTTGGTTTTGCCAGGTTCTTACCACACATTCACTCTCATTTGAACATCAGGGTGAACTTTAACATCTACTGTGTACCACAACATTACCCGATTAAACATCACTATTTTCCTGGTAAATCTCATGAGCAGATGTTGTAAATAATGAATATGGTGAAATGGTAAATGGTGACATTGTGCATCGCCATATACGACTTCTGCTCGTGAGATTGAA
Organism: Limnothrissa miodon; assembly: GCA_017657215.1. Taxonomy (NCBI): domain Eukaryota; kingdom Metazoa; phylum Chordata; class Actinopteri; order Clupeiformes; family Clupeidae; genus Limnothrissa; species Limnothrissa miodon. The sequence continues at coordinate 557,311 of JAGFZM010000126.1, read as the reverse complement.
GTGCGTTAGGTACAGTGTTTATTTAAATCTATTACCTGATAGCCACAGAGGTGGTGAAGCAGCAATATATCCGACCGGGAAGTAAGGTCATCACTAAGAAGACCAAGAGACCATCACAGGTGTACACTGGGGCAACTGTTCAAGGACATGTAGGCATGTTACAGGGGTAGTTTTAGTAGCCTTTTTTTTTATAAAATATAAATCTATAATAATGTGAGTTTCAACAATTAAACATTTTATAGTCATGTGTAGCCTGGTAATGTGCAAGGAGATAACAACAAAGGTTAGAGTGTTCAAGTGGTAATCTGGTAAACCTTAAAAATGGTAATAAGATGTCTGGATATAAAAATGAGAGTAAATGATTGGTAAGAATAGTAACATAGAAAGACAAATACATAAATAGTAATATAGAAAGAAGCACATCTTTCTTTTACACTACTGTTTCATCTTTTTTTACCAGGAAAATAATGAAGTTTTATCTGGTAATGTTGTGCCACTCATTTGGTAGATTTTTAAGCCCACCCTATGTAAAAATGAGAGTAAATGTTTAGTAAGAACCTGGTAATACCATAGAAAGAGGCATAGCTTTCTTTTACAGTACAGTTTCCACCTTGTTACCAGGAAAATTGTGATTTTTAATCTGGTAATGTGGTACACAACATATGTTTAACTTCACCCTGATGTGCAAATGAGAGTAAATATGTGGTAAGAACCTGGTAAAACCAAAGACAGATGCCC
>JAGFZM010000126.1:509175-556563 GCA_017657215.1 Limnothrissa miodon | reverse complement strand
ATAGTGATGTTTAATCTGGTAATGTTTTGGTACACAGTAGGCTAGATGTTAAAGTTCACCCTGATGTGCAAATGAGAGTGAATGTGTGGTAAGAACCTGGTAAAACCAAGGAAAGATGCACTGCTTTCTTTTACAGTACAGTTTCCACCTTGTTACCAGGGAAATAGTGATGTTTAATCTGGTAATGTTGTGGTACACATTTAGATGTTCAGGTTCACCCTGATGTGCAAATGAGAGTAAATGTGTGGTAAGAACCTGGTAAAACCAAAGAAAGATGCACCGCTTTCTTTTACAATCCAGTTTCTACTTTGTTACCAGGAAAATAGTAATGTTTAATCTGCTAATGTTGTGGTACACAGTAGATGTTAAAGTTCACCCTGATGTGCAAATGAGAGTGAATGTGTGGTAAGAACCTGGTAAAACCAGGGAAAGATGCACCGCTTTCTTTTACAGTGCAGTTTCCACCTTGTTACCAGGAAAATAGTGATATAGTTTAAACTGGTGAATAGTGAATAGTTTAAACTGGTAATGTGGCGGTACACACTTGGTAGACGTTCAATCAACCGGATGTACAAATGAGAGTAAATGTGTGGTAAGAACCTTGTAAAACCATCTAAAGAGAAACAGCTCAACACTATTTAACAGTGGCCTACAAAAGTATCCTACAATTGCTTGAAAGTACCATCGTGTTTCCTCGTTTTATAGTGGTAAGTACGCACTAGAAAGTTTGAAAGTACAATGACCTTATTAGGTACCGACCTAGTAAATACTCTATAATTAGCTTGACGTTGACCATAACATACTACTTAGTATTGTGGATGTTTTTTCCATATTATAACCTGGTTCTTATCAAGATTCTATTGTGAAAAGTACCCTTCTATAAGCTTTAGGGTGTCATTTGTTAGTGGGTAAATACCATAGACTGTATAGGTAAATACCCTTTAATAAGCATTGAAGTACCATAACGTTTCTCAGTATTTACCAACTTGTTTCTTTATGTAATTACCTAACAATTCACAAACATCAAATGATACTTACTACGGTATTTCTAGCTATTTCAAGATACTTTTTCTGTACTTACATGGTTCTTACCAGTTTTTCAGGGAGGAAGTACCATGACATTACTAGGAAAATGCTTGGTAAATACTATACTGTAAAAGAAAGCGTTACCCATTATTGATACCACCATCGTCTATTGCTAAATGCCTATAGTGTATTTTGCATGAGTGGAAAATCACTCATTCTTTCTCTTAGGATAAAATAAAAAATCTCCTGAGCTGCCAACACAAACAGAATAAATTAAACTTTCACTTCAATTGGGCCAGCCAGAGACAACGACAGAGAGAATGCATGTGGCTGCAATGTTTGTTTGGCCCAAGCCCTGCGAATGTAATGAAAATGCACACATAATAACAGTGGGGTGATGGATGACATAATGCTGGGTGTGGACAGAATGACTGTGCGATCATATTTCATATGGCAAAGGCCTAAATTAAGTGAGCACATACACTCAAACACAACTGAACAGATGGAAAGAACAAATTGCATCCCGGGACAATGAAAAGGAAAACAATGTAATAAAGACAATAAAGAAAAGAAAGACTAGATAACCTGATAAATGATGTATACACCAAACAGGTTCTTGCTGCTATGATCTGAACAAGTTTTTCTCGTTTTTTATTTTTAGCTATGCATTACATATAAATAGAATAATACTGCTGCACTATACCAATGCTAAATATAGAGTAAAACGATTTCAGATTCAAATTGACCCCAAATTGGACCCCAAATTGGTTGTGTACAAATAATCATTTTCTTGCTATTTATAGAAAAGGAAGTGTAGAATGAGAAGCCACCAAAACATGTGTGTACAGCTTTCTGGGCAGTGTTGTTGCTTTCAGAGAAGGAGTAAACATACATGCAGACTGATTTGGAAATCTGCAATAACAAACATACTACACCCTCCTTCATTCAGAGCCTCCGCCTTCTGACAGCTCAAACACATTCTGACATTTTAGGACAACACTGGGTGTGAAAATAACGTGTTTCACCAGGTACAGTACCTCAACTACCTAGCACTCTGCAGCTAACAACACTATTTCGTTGTCCAACTGTACAGTCAATTTTGGTGTATCAAGAGATACTATGTGCACTATACTATTTACTGTGCTAATGTGTTTGTGTATTTCTTATGGCTTACTTGCATTCAAGCTCATAGAGCTTGCAAACCTACTGTTCCACTGTAAGTTTGGACATAAACAATAGCAATTGTATTGTATAGTAGAATTATAGTATAGTACGGTATAGTACATTACTGCTGTATACTTAGTTCAGTAAGTGCTTCTAAGATGCTGAGCCCACACCTTGTGTGAAGGATGTGTGATCTATAAGCTTTAAATACCCAGGCAGGACCTACCTTTCCTCAACAGTTACTTTCCTCCCATCCACCAGTCGCTCCGACTTCCTCCTGCTCAGGATGAGAGACTTGCCGCCCCGCTGGGCGAGAGGCGTCAGGAAGCGAGGGTTTCGCAGGTAGTTCTGCCGCTCCTTGAGCCTCTGCAGCGCGGCCCGCTCCTCCGCGCGGCTCTGGGCACTCGGTGCCTTCAGCCACTGGGGATTCCTGCGGGCACGGAGGGGCTTCTGGGCATAGACACATAGCAACACTCATTCATGGGCATACAGTAGGTTATACACGCAACCATGCATACATGGATGCATACATTATCTTGGATATTGTAAGATTACAGAAGAATACAGAAGAATACTGAAGATGTATCAGTTGTCAATTGTTGTTTCAACCAGCAGCTCACCTGAGAGGGAGTGAATCCTTCGTTAGGATGGTCACTACTGGAGGTTATTGTGAGTGTCCCCTCTGAGGCCTCCAGTAGGTCCTGCTCTGTCTTCTGCGGTGAAGGGATGAGTGTGTAGCCATCGTCCTGTGGCTGTGTGCAGATGTGCTTGTTGTAGGAGACTGTGGGGTGGCTGAAGCCTGCTGTAGCTTTCCCTTCATCAGCCACAACAAAAACAGAGCACAACAGAACTTCCTTTCCACCCTCTCAATACTGTAGCAATAGTGCAGCAATAGTGATGCTCCATGCAGTAATAAAAGAAATGCAAGTCTGTGTCTATATGTAAATCAAAAGGATGTCACAAATATTACACTTACAATATACTGACCAGAGCCAGGTTAATTTAGTAGGCTTCATGAATGAACTATTAGAATATCTTGATATACCTTGTGGTGCCTTGACCAGGACTGGCTGCTCGATGATGTAATCCTCTGGACATATCAAATTATGGCTCTTGAGAAGTCTATTGTCCACACACCGCATGAAGGCTGATTTGACTAGAGACAGAAAACAAACATAATTTCTGAAGCTATTAACACTTACAAGCTAACAGTTTACAAAGTCTGACAAATCAGCACTTTACACTCAGTTTGAGATGTAGCAGTTTTTGAAAGCTGTTTTACACACGTTTTACATTTTTATAGCACACTTGTCAAAAACAACACTGTCTTGCTCTGTCGTTTACTCACACTATTATGAGAACTGCTGTTTTACATTGAAACATACAAATGCACTTTTTAAAAATCACTGCACTCAACATTCAGACCTTTAGCACAGCAACAACGACAGGTAAGGATTACAATTTTGAACAATATTGGACAGAGTTAAAGAAGTGTAGGAAATAAGCATAAGAAGTGAAGAAATTAAAGGACGAAAGGGTCACAAAGTGGAAAGGTAGAGAAAAGCTCAAGATCAAATATCCGAATATTTCTGAAAACTGATTTTAACGTATGTTTTAATCCCCTCTCACTTATATATCATGGGTCTATAATAAAACACATTCACCATTTGCACACTGGATATGCACTGATTCCATGTTGACCAGATACATGTGTTTAGTATTTATGTGTAGTTATAAGCTAAAATTGACATGCATTGCACAAATGCCCAATGTGTTTCCCATTTTACTGACAGTGTGCAGATGGTGCTTTGTGTACTTGTTAATTTAAGGGGTTGTGTGTGTCTGCTAAGATTTCTCAATGCTAACAAGACATTTCTGCCTGAATGAAGGAGTGCGTCTTGAAATTCAACCTTTCACAGGCTGAGCTGCTGTATAATTTCAAGATCGGACCTCATCTCAGACAGCATTCAACACAACTTCAACAGGCTATTGTTATTTTATTTTTTGCTCTCTGCACTTCATGGGTTGAACTGAATAAATTTGTAGTAACGTAACTTACTATGAGCAAACATATTGGAGTAAACCTCACATTTATTTGGTAATATTTGGCTTGTTGCCATGTCTACAGTCTGCATTACCTGACATGGGTATGGCACCAAAGTCTTCCTAAAAAGTAGGCTAATAACTTTTTATGTGACTTCAATTGTGGCCAGCGAGCTTCTAATTTTACTATCTTTTGTTATCTGAATTGTATGTTGCCTTGGAAGTTCTTTACCTATATTTCAGCTTGGTTGGTCGATGTGTGTGTAGTTAAGGGGAAAAAACTGAAATGTTTATAAACGGGAAATTAAGCGTCAATATTTTTGTGTTGACATTGCAGAGATACTGCGTACCGGGAGGTAGGCCCAGTTTATTGTAGGCTTCTCCAACCTCCTCCACTATCTGAGCCTGAGCGCGTTCCTCTATTGCAGTAGCCTGGATCCGCGCCTGGATGATGTGGGTCTCCAGCATATCGGCATCCTTCATTCGCTTGCTGTATTCTGTATGCACCTGTTTGCGTGAAAGAGATATTAACAATTCAGTCACCGTTGACCATTCAAACAGGTTGGCTCCGACTTCAAATGTGTGATTGTTTACGAGGAAGTATTTCTGTGGTGTACGTGAGACGTGACTGTGATTGTCTTGCCTTCTGGAGTTCCTCCACATATTTGTCATGGTAGCTGTTTTGATCTCCTCGCCGAGATTTGGATAGATTATCAATAGTGTCTTTCCCAATAACCTCCTTGGTGTACAGATCTTTGAAAACACTTGCCAGTAAGTATGAAATGTCCTGAACACAAACAATGGTAATGGCAAAAATTAAACAAGACGTCATGTGATAATATTGTTCCTGTTAATATTTGTGTTGTAGGGTAGCCTCGTGGTTGGGAGAGTTAAGCCAGACAGTGACAAAATATAAGGGGTGAAAAATATATTAATTTATTTTACCAAAAAAAAACAAAAGCAAGTGCTAAACTAAATACAAAAATGTAAGAAAGAAATTCAAAAAGATGACAAAACGCACATAAAGTAAATTAAAACAACGTAGAAAAACTGTGAGTTGTTACACACAACTTAAATAAACCACACAGATGAGAAAAAAACCCACAGCTCACACCAGCTTGGGTAGCAGCACTTACGTGCGACAAACAAAGAGCAGAAAGGCCTCCTGACTTTCCCTCCAAGAGGGTTTAAATAGCTCAGGTGCTCAACAAGGCAGCCAATCAGAGCGCTGCAGCAATTAGGCTCTATTGGCCTTCAAATAGGCTGTCAACAGCCAACTAATTAAGGTACCAATTACCTCCTCATGGGGAAACCTGCGCAGTAACTAAAATAGGCCTACATTTGAATGAAAAATAAACAAAACAGAACTGAACTCACGTGCACTTAAGTAACAGTCTGATAAACAAAACCTAAAGCAAATCATACTAGACAGAAATATAAATAAATATAAATAAATAATAGTGCGGTGGGGTTCACACAATTTGGGATATCAAAATCGCTTTGATGCTCCTTATTAGAAAATGAACATGGGAGATTATCATTGCAATGTAGCCTACCCTGTAACACAACGCGAAGAATTTTAGTTTCACGATAGCCAGATTTTCTTATTAGCATACAATTCAGTATTAGTAAATCCTGCAGTCTCACGTATCAACAGCTATATGCTAATCAATTTGTATGTTAAGGCTTGGTATCTTGTTCCCCTTACCTGGCTTTTCTCTGAGGCGGGTCGATGTCGATTCATGTGAAGTTCATACCCACTATGACTATTTTCTTCAGCCATCATAACTTGTCTGATGATAGTCAGCAAAATAGTTTCTCACACTTTTATCTGGTTCTAGGGCAGTTAGATAAGTGAGCCAGCGACCTATGTCTACATCCCTCCATGTCAACGTTACATTACATAACTGTCAAATAATCTGCTCTTATACATGGATAGTAGCATAGCTACGTCATTTTTAAATCGACATGAAAGGTTTCCAAACAAAAAAATTCATTTCAAACTATCATCGAAAACCTGTCAAGGCTCAGCGGAGCGCTCTACCAGTTTTGTATACTTGTGGATACCATGGAAACAAAGACTGAACGCGTAGGGTAAGTAGGTAGGTAGACTGAACTGAAGGGGCCGAGTGAAGGGATGTTTGTGCTTTCATTTCCTTTCTAAGTTCCACCCTCTGATCTCTAAAGAATAACCTAGGGTTGTTATTCTTTAGAGATCAGTGGTTCCACCGCTATAAAAATGAGGGCTAAAATATTTCAGCTGTTAGCCTATTTGTTGAGTATGGATTTCAAAATCCAGCCCACTGAAAGGCAAAAGAATCCTGTCTTGCCATCCAGCGGCCCTACACATGACACAACACGCCTTTTTAGCTGAATTGTGCTTGAATTGCCGGAGAGAACAATTGCCTTTTGATTGCTGCTGTTTTCACAAAATACATTTCTGATTCGTAGAAAAGGGTGTGCGCGGAGGTGTGTCCTGCATCAAAAGAATTTTAAACAGGACAACAATACGTAAATTCTTTGCTCACCTCTGTGAAACACAAACTACGTAGAATACGGAATCATGTGGTCTCTTGAGAGAGCGCGCGTCTGTTCTTTGTGAACTTTTTTTCCACAAGGTTAGAGCAGGAGCGAAGAAAATTTGTCTCATAATTATGACCAAACCACTAGTCGTCCATCTCCTGCTGTTCTCGTGCCACCAAACAGTGTTTGTGCCCTCATGTTGGAGTTCTTCTAGTAGCATCTACAGTTGGATACAATAGTGCAATAGATGGATAGCAAAACACTGGTGGGGGTAGGATCTGTGCAACAGAGACCTCATACTAATGAGCACAAATGTCTTGTCTGAGCTTGGCCATGTGATTCCTTGGCAGGATCTACTGCCAGATAGAAAAACAGGGAGGCAAAGGGAAAGACAAGGGAAAGTCACACAATCATAGAAGTAGGCCTACCATTTCTAGCTGTACTATTTAAACGCATTTTTCCGGATTACCGGCTTTTGACAAACTAGAAGTCCATGACTTGGATTCGCTGTTATCCTCGCAGTGTGTAAGACTGCCAAATCTGAAAAAAAAAAAAAAAAAACCAAAGACTATAGTAGGCCTACGCATACAATGGAACAATAAGCACAAAGGTACACATCAATGGACCCTACCTAAAAAAAACCTGGAAAAAAACACCATGTATAGCCAACTAGTGCCATTTGTCTATAGTCTAGCAAGATATCCACCGTGGACAACCGCGGTGAAGCTTCATGGATTTAAATAATCACATTTTCCATTGAGTGACTTGTGCATATGCTACATCACTAGGGGTATGGTCAAACTAGTTGGCAGTTGAAAGACCGGTGTTGTGGGTGTGTACGCGCACTTTGGAGTTGAAACTTCAGTGCGCTACGATCACTTTCTGTCTGAGTGGGCAGGTTGGGAGAAAGCATTGCAGTGATTCAGTTCATATATGTTTATTTCTGTTGTTATTTTAGGAAACATCAGATAGTGACAGACAGTGCAGCTTACTGGGACTATTTCTGAAAGTTGTCGACCTTAAACATGGAACTAAATGGCAGTGCTGGTAAACACGGTAAGTATTTGGGGATTGTCTGCAAAGCCAGACCAGCCTAAATGATGGTTAGCCTAATAACAAAATAACTCTCAATTGAGAGTTATTGAATGTTATACTAGCTAATATTTATAAAGAAAAATGTAGTTTAAGTTTGGGGAAAGAGTTATTTGGTTGGAGCTGTTTATGTTTGCTTCTTCAAGATTAGAAGTGCGAGAACGCATAACTCGTGGCATGCGGGATGACTTCTACAGAAAAGCGAGACCTGGGATTTACAGTGTTTTCATTCTGTCCGGCTAATATCAACCTTGAAAATAATTCGATTGCTGTCTCTATAACCTTAAAATCCCAACCCATTTCATTCTTTCAGCTAGTATGTTTGCTAATGTTAATGAAATCACAGATGTGATTTATCCTTTCCTGGTGAATAAGTGTCCTACTTTAAAATGGCTACTTTAGTCCATGTGAGTCAAAGAAGTAAACACAATTGTTATATTTCTTTTGTTTTCTTTTATTTCGTTTTACATTAAACAAAAACTAAAGGGGCGCGTAAGCTAAACTGCCCTTCATGTCGTAGACTATCAGTTAAATAAGACGCCTGCCAAATGCCAATAAGCACTTTGTCCAGTACTTCGTCTTTGTCGGTGCTTTTGAAAACCACAGGAGGGCGCAGTGCATCAGAAACAATTTTTTCTGCTGTTGTCACCTGAATTGCATTCCAAAGTTTGGATCGGCTATCGGGGATTTGGTATTCAAAACTTTGCGTAATGACAATGTTGATCAACCATGTTAACTAACAAAATGTATAATATTCGTGGTCGATGACTTAGTAGTTAGTGATGTTCTTCTGTAATCCTCTCTGAGTGGAATAGTAACGTAATTCTGCAGCCTGCTCACAGAATCACCCACGAACACGCCCCTGGAATCAAATAGAAGACGTAACATGAACAACCTGTTGTTTTCAAACAACTATCCGTCCAGTCCACTGCGATTTGCCTCTCCGGTTTCTATCAGGATTCCGTTCCTCATATCAACATGTCTTGTTTACATAAAACTCCCAAGAGGACAAAATCCCAAGAGAAAATTTATCAAGAGCAATGCAAAAGGACTGCACAACAGAATGGAAAACTAATAGGTAGGCCTACGTCTTCGTCTTTTTCGTTTCTTTAGGGGTACAAGGAAGGAATTTCCCACACTGCGTTCTTGGTGCGCGCGTGTTGAACTTCAGGTCTTCCATCTGGTGACAAGTCACCTGTGCTCCCCGGTTCAGTTAGCCAGAGGTACATTAGCCGTGAGTCTTTTTCTGTGGTTAGTGTTTACTGATTGGGTAGGGTAAATAGTTTTAGCGTAAATCTGCACTTCACATATTACACTGGTCTCACACATGTCTTAAGTAGTTTTACTCTAATAGCGTTGTTATAACTCAAATGCTGGTGAGACTTCGTCCTTTGTTTTCAGAATGATATCTTCACAGTTTGGGAAGATGCTAAATAGTGAACCTCTACCTCCACTAGACTAAATAGTCACTGTAAAAGAACCAATTAAAAGTGACTGAAACTTTTGGGAATGGCATTCCGCACTGACTGACATTCCAGTAGTGATGTTTTCCCCCAGGCTAATTTTCAGAATAGTTCACAGGGCTGCCTAGTCTTACTTTTTCTTGTAACACCATCCTTTTTTAAAGATAAGATTAGATTTAGATTACCTGAAGCTTTTATAGACTTAGCTAGTCTAGGCACAAGAACACAAATTGGTGCTGCCTCTCTCCTTTCACTGGCAAAAGCTGAGCCAGATTGTGGTCCTGGCCTAGTGTTTACAAAGGAATGTTTAATTGCAGTTTATAGTGCTAGGGTGCTATGGTGTGGCTTTTCTTGTTAAAGAGAAAAGCATCCAATCCGACTTGGAGATGCTCCCCATGGGAATACCACAGATTCTTTAGGGAAATACTAAATGTCAGTTTTGCAATGTCTCGGATTTTAAAAAATCCAGTGTTCTCATTCCTTTGGTTTGGGTAAGAGGGTGGGACACACTTTTTTGTTGCAGAATCAGAAGTCTAGAAAACAAACAACATAAGATAATGTTGTCATGACCCTGCAATCCTAGTTTAATATATTGTAGAAACAGGCAACTTACCAGAATTCAATAAAAAACACAGATTTGAGAACAGCTTGGGCTAATGGTGTTGTAACATAACAGAAAATGAAATTCATAATCCATAATCAGTTAAAATGATTTACTGTTACCTTGTAGCTCATTGGTGTATGAAGACGTCATCAAAGTCTCAGACTTCCAGCTCTTACAGATGGGACATTCATGTCAACTGCCCAAGCCTCATTAAATGCTGCCTTGTTTACCTACCCCTCCTTAACAGTGAGCATGTTTTTATTATCAGACAAGTGGAAGGACCCTTATACAAATGTAGACGCCATCTACTTCATTGTGAGACAGTATACCTTATTATTCTGTATGCTAAAACAAATTCTATGTGTTTGATGCTGTAAGATCAAAGTTAAGTTGCCCGAGGCTGTCTGTTTTAAGCATTTTGCTCCTCTCGTCCTGTTCCCTCTTGCCTGATACATCAATGCAAGTGGATACGTGTTAAGTATTATGAGTGAAAAGGGCAAGTTCAAGTCAGTGGTGAAAACATGTTTGCTCAGCAAATTTCAGGGTGGAAGTGGCTTTCAGGATGTTCAGGAAACAGAGGTTCAACCTAATAACGAATTAGCTGCACAAACAAATATTGACGTGGATGGAGTTCAAACTGAGGCAATGTACTTTTCAAATTAAGTGCAATTTTGTGTTTTGGCTACATTTAAAAAAAATAAATATAATGTGTAATTAGTCAATCTTTCAAAGTTTTGTCTTAATAAAAGGCTATATATTGTGTCACTATGAGGATCCAACTCAGCATTGTGGCATTCACAAAAACCTGCATTACACTGCAATTAACACTTGACATCATGAGCAAGTTCAGACAAGAAAAGTCTTAAGGCCTTATCCTTCAGCCTTCAAAGCCACGGTCTCCTCAGGACACCCAGAGAACCGCCTGTCTGGTGAGAGCCTGTAAAAAATGTCCGCTATGTTGGGCTTGTCCTGACTGCCCACTGCCCCTCGAGGCCACAGGAGAGCAGTGGAGGCAGAGCGGACAGGGCCTCGATATTTGTCATATCAATGCTATAGTGTTGTTATGGAAGGCTCTGAATCTATGGCTCCTTCTTGATGTAATAATCAATTGAGAACTTTACAAGTGAGTCAACCCTCTCCCCCCTCCTTCTACTCCTTCTCCTCCCTGCAAGTCTTGTGTTTCTGAGTCAGACACTGAGTTCTGTGGGAGGAGTGAAATGTCTTTGAATGACAAAACTGTGCCAGCACCAGCACACTTTGCTGGACTAACGCTAAACAGATGCAGGGCAGTGTAGATCGCTTGAGGGTACATCCGGATGTTGTGGTATGGCGTTCTCTTGGTTTTGATCCTAAACAAAAATCCCCACTATAGTGCAGGCTCTGAGGTGGCTAATGTTAGCTAGAATAAAGCATGCTGTGTGCTAATGTGTAATATATTTAGAAAATGTGGAGTCGTGTGGAAAGTTAGGAGGTGGTGCACACCCTGTAGCTGGAAACCACAATCATCTGTCTGTTACTAGTGAAATGCCTGAAGTTTTAGTAAAGCTATGAAAGAACGCTAAGGACTGAGTCTTTCCACTGAGGGTGGAGTCTCCCTTGATACTGTAGGTCAAATGTGGAGAGACTGACCTGAGTTCTAGAATATTCTAGCTGTGCAAGCTTTGATGTTTGTGGTTTGCTTTCTAAACACATACTCCAACCACCACCACAAGGTTTGAGCAGCTGCTGTTGACTGCAACTCGAGTGTCACCTTTCCAACTCACAATTGACATTGTCACACCTTTCATCTTAGTTGATGAAATCTTTCTAATTGTTCACCAGAGTTTAGCTTTTGCGGACCAGCTCCGAAACCTGTAGCTTGAGCTTGAGACGAGATATCCTACTCCTGCTACTTTGCTCATTTGTATCAGTTTTAATAAACCTTTCCTTTATTCTACACATTCATAAAAATGGGAATACTGTACACAGCCTAGATGCTGTAAATGGGCTTGGAAATGAATGAGGCACAAGCTAGACAGTGAAGTGAGACCTCTGCAGTTACACCATAACACACTTACAAACAGACATGAAATGGGCCATTTTGAGATAGAGATCTGAATACACTGCATGCATTACAGAATTGTTATACAAAAATACATTTTGAAAACATTATGACAAAGTTTCAATGCTTCCATAGTGTTGAGGCTACTATACTTGGGGACAACTTGGCCTGTTTTGATGGTTCAGTCCCTCACCTGTAGTCCACGGCTGATAAATGCAGAGACCATATTTCCCTTTTAGGATGAAAAGGATACAGTATACTGTATACTTAAAGCTGTTGTGAAAAGTTTTTAAGTATGTGTCTAGATATCTGAGCATTTCTTCTGGAATTAAGTCATTTTCTGTCTTCTTCCACTGATGCCGGGCATTGCTTCGGTGCATTGTATTTCTGCAACTGTCCTTTAATAGAACTAAAGACCTGTTCTGTTTTGATGTTACTTCTGAGGGGTCCTCACACACATGTACATGTGTCACAGGGTTAGAAGGCGATGACGACCTTGAGTTCCTGTTGGTGGGGGGCAAACTGCAGAAAGTGAGGTCAAACTCATGGAAGAAGAGTCGCTTCTACAAGCTACAGGAGGACTGCAAGACCATGTGGCACGAGTCTCACAAGACCTTCAAAAGCACTGGAACATGTAGGTTTCCTTCTTTTTTTTCTGTGTGTGTGTGTGTGTTTGTGTGTGTCTGTGTGTGTTCCTCAACAATAGAAGCTGGGCCATTGACTCTAATAGGATAGAACTACACAGATGGAGCCTTCATAGAAGAAGTTTTATTTGGTCTCTGGTTTTTATGTGTAGCCTACATATAAATCGAGCTGTGCTTCAGAACATTATACAAAATTAATAAGGAAGTGGCCTAATTTTGTTTACCAGGCAATGTTTTTAGATTTATTTACCAGCTTTGTTGTCATTAGATGATTAGTCAGTCAGTCGCAGGTTTAAGTCAGGGCAGTTGCAGAACGTTGTGGGGCAACACAGGTCGATACCTCGAGTGAGGGGAAGTCGAGAAAGTAGCCAGCTGAAACACCTTAAGTGCCTTTACCTGATGGGCAACCATCCGGAATAAACTAGATGTTTGTCTTCCTTTTAAGTGAGTTTTAAACAGGTACATTTTAAAATGTCAATTTCAAGAATGATGTGTACTGAATGCTTTACTTCAAAAAAGTTTTGGTGAGAGCTCAACCTTGCTGGCTATAGCCTTGCAAAGAGGAAGTCAATGTCTCCACCATGGTTCCATCTTCTAGGTCTCGGTTGATAGACTATGTGGTTTAGGTTTACCTAGGCAGCTGGAATCATGCCCCTTGACTAGTCCCTGTCACGAAGCAGTGCGAGAATCCTGCATTTTCATTGTAGATTCACTTTCAGTCTCCCACATCTACAAATTTAGTCCTGCTCACTTAAACTTGCACATGTGTGCAGGCAGCGGTATAACATAGAAGCCTGTGGAATCAACAGTGGAGTATATTTGAATTATTATCAACAGGCTGTAGGGGAAGAGTTTCATTGCATGCAGGTGTGTGTGGGTCGTATTGAAAGTGCAGTGCTCTGAACCTTGTTGGGACCGATGTGCGGGGTCTCACTTTCACTTATGGCAGTTTTGTCATCCCCCTCCTCTGGTCTGTTGTAAATGTAAGTGGTCTGGATCCACTCAGTGCCACAGCAGTGTGGCTTTGGCATCGCGGTGCAGGTGGATGTAATGTGGAAATTCACAGAAGAATTTAATTGATATAGAATATTCCGTGCATATACTTTGACTGCATAGTAGCTATACATACTGGTTGTTTTGCACTGGTTTTCTGTTGATTTGCCCTTGTGGCAGAACTTTATATATATATATATATATTTATATTTATATATATATTATTTATTTATTTATTTCAAAATAAGAATTTCATGAAGTGATTCCCGGGAGCCAGACCGGAATGTTGAATGTGATATTTGAAACTCCTGATATATAAACATAATCTTATCCAACACTTGACGGTAAGATTTACCCATACAGATGGTCTTACCCTTACATCAGTCTATCAAGACTGTTGCTGTGTCATATTTTTCCTAATGAGGTACACCTGAAAACTGTTATTCACATTCCACAAACATCTTTGTCAACTGCACTTTAAAGTGCATTTTTATCCATAACATCAGCACATACACTGTAAAAGTTAGTGTCTGGGATGCCTACTAACTATTTTCAGTTGACCAAATTTGAGATAATGAGTTGTGGTGATGTGTTAAACAACTCATTATCTCGATCTAACACCAGTAGAAAATAAGTCTAAACACAGTGGTTCAAACAAAGCAAACAAAGTATATGATTTGTCAGATTAAGGTTGCTAGTTCCAATCATTTCTTTATCGGCCAACAACCTCCTACAGTTTTAGGTTCAGGCAGAGGGTTTGAAAAGTAGATTAGGCAGAGTGCCATCTTGTCAGCGGTGTAGCACTGCAATACTCCGTAACAAATAGTATGAATTCCTTTTTTTTAATCTCTGTACATTAAAAAACACAATCTGTGCAGGGGACTGTTATCTAAGCATATAGTTTCTTCTAGCCAGAGCTGTCAGAGTTGATTTTTTAGTGAGCACACTTTGTCTCAATGGAAACCACCCTATTTTGGTTGCTCCGGCCATAGGCTGACAGATGCCTCTCAGATGGAGATGGAGTGGGAGAGACAATGGCTAAAAACAGGAAGGGATTGTCTTGTGTCCTGAGAGACACCAGCGAGACCTGATATGCCTGGACGGAGACGGCATGCGAGCCCTGCTGGGCAAGATAAAGTTCAAAGCTGAACGACCACAGTATGGCAACGTATCTGTTTCATTGGCCACTCAGTGAACTGCGAGGCCGTGATTTTATTCATTCATATTTCAGAGGTCATTAGGTCTCGCTGTTGCTCAGAAGGACTGTTATGTTATTTTTTCACCTGTTTATAAGACATTTAGAACACAGTAGAAGAACACACAGCTTCTTTTTTATTGATTGGGCCTCTTGTTGGGGTAGATGCATGAATAATCTGGATGGCAACCACAATAGTCTGCCTCAGAGGCCTTCTTTGGGGAAAGGGCTGATATTACCCTCTTCTTGGAAGCAGCAGTGAGAATGGAAAGAGAAAGCATGTCCGCCAACAACACAGCCAGACAAAGAGGAAAACACAATACACTCCCTTTCAATGCTTGCAACACATGCAAACAACACAACACACACTTACGCACACAAAGAAAGCCACACACATAAACATCGCACGTAAGCACACACATATACACACACACTCACACATGTACAGAAACAGACAAGCAAACAAAGACTATTTCTTTCTTTCTCTCTTTTTTTCTCTCTCTCTCTCTTTCTCACCATCACCACCATTCCCACATTCTATCTTAAACCCCATCCTACCCTGGTGTTCCCCGTAGACCAGGCCTGTCCAGAGGGCTCTGCTTGGGTCCGCTTTATCAGCTCAGTGCCAGACCACTGCTGGCTCCGCTGGCCGTCTGAAGGGGAAACTCTGGCAAAACGCTCGCCATGATAGCCTCGTGGAGACCATCTGAACAGACAGCGTGTGTATGTGTGTGTGTGTGTGTTTTTTCCGGGAGGTTTTGAAGCCTTAAGCACCCATATGATTTAGATGATGCCAGGAAGATATGGTTCAGCTGCAGAAGATCCCGAGTTTTCCCAGGCTTCCGTCCTCCAAGCCCTGGCTGGAATATGAAGCGAAAGAGGTGCAGTAGGGAGAGCAGGAGGAGGACAGAGAGGATGACAAAGAGGATGGAGTGAAGGGGAAATGAAAAAAAAAACGAGTGGAAAGATAAAGAGGCAGAGAGCTCTGCTTCCAGAGGCATTTCCTCATTTAGTGAACTTTTGAGTGAGTTTTTTTTATTGTCTTCCTGTGAGGCTCATTGGGCCAAGTTTACTGCTGATATGAATGCATCTGCAGGAAGGGAAGGGAGCTGAGAATGGAGAGCACATGGTGTTTGGAAAATATGGCCCCCACATGCGTGCACACATGCACACACACACACACACACACACACTCCCCCCACCATTGCTTTGGCCGCACTGCAAACCAGTGTCACTGTTTCCTGCCTCAGTCTCAAAAAAACACATGCATGCACAATCACTCAGAAACATAGAAAAATGCATAAGATGCACATACACGCAAAAGCAAACTCATTCACAAACTGATACTCCCAAACATGCAAATATACCTAATCACTGCACACACACACACACACACATGCACCACACACACACAATGTCACACATATACATACACATGCATATATCTGCCCCCACCATTTGTTCTGCCACACGGCTAACCAGTGTCACTGTTTCCTGCCTCAGCCTCACTAAAGCTTGCTGATGGGTTAGTGTGTGTGTGTGTGTGTGTGTGTGTATGTGTGTGCTGAAATGGAACATACAGACCACAAACACACATCTACCTCTATCAAAAAAACCCACATGCACGCACACTCATTCACAAACTGATACTCTCATGCACGCATACATAATCACTGCACACACACACAAACACACACGCACACACACACACACACACACACACACACACATTTCTGCTCATATCTGTCTGTGACAGGCTGTTATCAGTCCCCATAGGACAAGGAGGAACAATTTGGGCCTCAATCAACAAGGAGGGTGTTTACATTGTCCATCCTGTGTTTATGGTAACCTCCCCTCTCCCACACAATGCTAGACAGGCTAGGGGCAGGCGGTCCATTACCGTCCCGCTGTGATAGGCATGCAAGGCAGGTCAAATAAGGTGAAACATCACTGTGTATGGTTGTGTTTGGGTGTGCATGTGGGTGTTGGTGTGTGTGAGAGATTACACGCCCTGTTTACATGTGCCAGGTAGTTGGCAGTGGAAGCTGTCACACCTTGTTCTTCAGTAGTGCTTTAATCCAAGAGAAAGAAGAGTGTGTTTGGTGTGTGTTTCTGAATGTGTGAGATAGAGAGAGAGAGAGCTAAAGGTAGAGGAAAGAGATGGACAGAAAAAGGACTCGGTGGTGTAAATAACTGCTGTGAGAAAAGAAAACAGTGGTTCAAAAAAACAGGATTTCTTCGTCACTGCATCACCATCTACTGGCCTTTGACTAGAGAGTGTGACCGGCAGGATTGTTATTCTCTCAGTTCTTTGCATGAAACTATACTAGCATCCGTGTTAACAGGAGAGAGCACAGGTGTGTGTATACTGTGTGTGTGTGTGTGTGTGTGTGTGTGTGTGTGTGTGTGTGTGTTCAATGTTTTTCCTAATTGCTTCTGTTCTGTAACTTTTGTAATGGTTTTTGACTTGATCCTGATCATTAACCCCAACAATCCTAAACCGCTTGAGGCCCTTTGATGACCTGGCATACTGGACTAAAGTGGAGGCCTTAATTTATGAACTAGACAAATTGATTTTCAATGGACATTTTCAAAAGAAATGTCCTTCCAGTCAACAAATGGAAAATTGTCATGAATTGGGTCTGCCAGGATTAGAATTCACGGTATTGCTAAGTAAATAATAGACAATAGTTATGACTTGAAAGATGAAGGTCAGATGAGAGCAAATGTGAGTGTTTATGATGTGCTCTGACCTTTACGCAAAACACTAGAGGAGGGCCACTGCCTCGAGTCACGGGCCCACACAGGGCAAGAGAGGGATGATTTGGGAGGCATCGCACCACAATGTCCCCTTTCTTCCAGAGCGTTTCATGGGAATGCAAAGAATTTCAGCATGACACGTCTGGGACACTGCCCGCTCACACACACACACACACACATACACACACATACAGTACACACAATCAGACAGAGGGCTCACCACTTGGGCTTTTATCCAAAATAGTTTGTCGACAATGCCCTACAATGTTTTTCCTGTGGAGTCTTGAATGCCCTTGTGTGTGTGTGTGTGTGTGTGTGTGTGTGTTTTCATCTGAGTTCTCTGCTTTCCACCCCTCTGCTCTGCTCAGCCAGATGAGTGAGGTCCAGAAACAGCAGCTTATCCCCTGTTCAGTGCTTCTGCAGTATTTGCTCTGATCCAGCATCAGCTGAGCCTACATGACTCCATGTCTACATGTCTGCCGTTCACATATCCAACCGTGTCACGGGTCACCGCCTCAAGTCCTCGAGCAGTGTGGGCCCACCCAATCAACCCCAGCACCTCCACCACCTCCCACAAACAACCTACACTACCGGGGCCTATGGGGGGCCTATGCATATAGCGCTGGCGGTTCAAGGCTGGGACTGTGGGCCAACCACAATGTATGGCGGCGAGGGAGAACAAAAGGCTCGATCCGGCCTCTGTTTTGGTAAAGATAGCACACTCTGTTGTGATAAATGGATCGCGTCATGCGTGACACTACACACTCTTCAGGATATTAAGCTGCCGCACAATGGGCCCATTTCCCAAAGCAATGCGGAGCGCCGAGGTCAGCCGTTTCAGCACCAGTCCCATAGGTACCCGGGAGAGGCCACACACATACTGTATGAACACAACGGATACTAAAGGGACCCACAGTACCCATCAACCCATCAAGACCCATCAACCAAATAGAACCAGAAATTGGGGAGATTTTATTTTTGCGTTTTTTTTTTTTCATTGATGTGGATGTCTTCAGAGTTGCTAAAATTTGGTCATCAAATCCTTTCTTTAATGTCAGCAACACACTGTAGCCTGGCTGAATTCTTGTTTGCTGGTTCTTGTTTGTTCTTATCACTCTGGACTCTTTGAAAAACAACTCAACATAAGAATGTCGTTTATTTGAAATGATGTAATACATTTGAAATCAAATTGAATTGCTATACCAGTTAAACATTATTTTTTTCCACATCAACTATTGTACATATCATCTATTACCCTGTGTTGTAGTATCATGGATGAAGGTGAAAAAGTTGTTGACAAATATTTATCCAGGATGTAATGGCCAGTAGTAAAAGGTGGATTTTTGACCACTAAACTAAATTACTCTTAATTCTGTAAATTACTTTAAATCAAATTTTAGTTCTTTTTTGTGAACCTGAGTCGCTTTGGTTT
The DNA here is from genome assembly GCA_017657215.1 of Limnothrissa miodon. Lineage (NCBI taxonomy): Eukaryota > Metazoa > Chordata > Actinopteri > Clupeiformes > Clupeidae > Limnothrissa > Limnothrissa miodon. The sequence goes on along the minus strand of JAGFZM010000126.1, from coordinate 537,583 downwards.
TTCATGTTTAACATGTGCCAGCAGTGACATTAGAGTATAGCATTCCCACCACCACTAATGCCTCTCTTGTCTTTCTTCTTACTAGTCTATCCCTGCATCTTTCTTTTATTTTCCCTCTCTCTGTTTGTCTGTCCATCAGTCTGTCTGACTGAAAGGGTCTAGTGTAAGTAGTTAGGTGGTAACCCGATATGCCATTAGTGGTATGTGGCACATTGTACCATGGTGATGTTATAGTTGGGTGACACTTATCGTACATGATTCAATTTCAGTTTTTAGTTTAGCATACAAGCTTTATTGGCATAACTCTTTTTCAAGCAGCGCTGCACAGTAATGCAGAGGTGCAACATTGTTGTGATGTTTGGTGATTCATGCCATCCTGCATTTTCGTTTTTTACTAAATTAATGTGGTCTTGTAGGCTAACCTCCATTCTCTCTCTCACTCTCTTTTTTTTCACTCTCTCTCTTTTTCTCTGTCTCACTTTGATTATGTCACAGTCTCGATTGACGACATCGAAGCAGTGCGCCATGGCAGGATGACAGAGGGCCTTAAGAAGTACACTGATCCCAGCCTGGAGGAACGCTGCTTCTCCATCGTCTTCAAAGGCCGACGCAAGAACCTGGACCTCATGGCCAACTCCATTGAGGATGCCAAGAGCTGGGTGACGGGCCTGGACAAAGTGATCTCTAACATGCGTAGCCTCAGCCGTCAGAAGACCAGTGAACAGTATCCTTTTTAGGATAGATGATCTTAAATCAGTTGCCCATACTTTCATGATTGGATCACCCCTACTATTATTATGGGATGTGTCTATTCTGTACTTCAGCTGCTTTGGTTTCTCAATTTGTTTTGATAAGATTTTCAAGCCAAATGATGGTGCTTAATTTGTTAAAACTGAATGTATAAAAACAATTCTAGAAAAATGTAAAAAATGCCAGAAAAAAATGTAAAAAAATATACAAGATACTATTATTTTCAAGCTCATTTGAGATGAGCATTCTCCACAAGTGTGGCTCCATCATAAGATGCTAAAATTACCAGCTTAAACAACATCCTTACTTGTTTTGGAAATGTTTTGTCACAGAAGGATCAGATTTAATCAAGGACAATGTCTTATTTAAGTGATTCATTGGAAGTGTTTAGTAAAATATTTCAGTGACCCAGTACTGCAGTAGCTAAGCCACCTTACATCAGTCCCTAAGCTGGATCTTCAGCTGCATGCGAAAAGCAGACAAGAACAAAGACAACAAGATGACTCTGAAAGAGCTGAAGCACTTCCTGCGACAGATCAACATTGAAGTGAATGACACATACGCCGAAATGCTCTTCAAAGTGAGTAAATAAGCTGGTAATTATAAACACCACTTTAGGACATCTGCGCCAATAGACACTAAACACATCCTGTGTGTATTATTAGCATGGTCTTGCTCTAGTCGTGACGTGTGTCTCGTTTCTGCCGATTGTCCATCAGAAATGCGACACGTCTGGGTCCGGCACCCTGGAGGGCAGCGAGATCAAGCACTTCTACGACCTGCTGACGCTGCGCGAGGAGATCGACGTGATCTACGGGAAGTACGCGCAGACCGAGGGCCAGATGAGCGCGGCCAACCTGCTGGACTTCCTGCTGAACGAACAGAGAGAGTCCGTCTCCCTGGAGCACGCCATGAAGCTCATTGAGAAGTACGAGCCTGATGAGACAGGTGAGACATCTGCTTGTGTAGCGCTTTAGCAGAGAGGGTTCAAGCGGAGCGGTCAGTATTCAAGATCTTTGGCTTTAGTATTCCTACGAGCAGTTAAAGCACCTTAAAATGTACAGTATACCTCACGTTTACCTATTCACACACCGGAGGTGGAGGCTGCCATGCAAGGTGCTAACCTGCTCACGGGGAGCAGTTAAGTCTCTTTATTGTCAATTTCTCTACATACACAGGATTTACAGAGGAATCGAAAGTACGTTTCTAGCTATCCCATCGTGATGCGCACAGTCAAGAGAGCCAGAGACCGTGATCCTACATTTACAGAACCTTAACGCCACTATACTAAACATCACATTCCTTTGCCAATATACTATGCCAATATACACACTATACATTTTCTTCATGTTTGTAATGCATGTCTTTTCATTGCAGCTAAGCAGAGGAAGCACATGACCAAAGATGGTTTCCTGATGTACCTGCATCAAGAAGAAGGGCTGATCTTTAACCCAGCCCACAAGCCGGTCTACCAGGACATGAGCCAGCCCCTGAGCCACTACTTCATTTCCTCCTCCCACAACACCTACCTGATGGAGGACCAACTCAAAGGGCCCAGCAGCACAGAGGCCTACATCAAGCAAGTGTTCCAACAATCTGTCCTCCCCTGGTTCTCAACGCGCAGCCCTGTTATTCTGGTTCATAGATTGTTATTCTGGATCATAGATAGAAGCTTGCTATTCGATCAGTGTTGAACCAAATTTTGCCATTCTTTTCCCTACTAACTGCACTCAGTGATATCAAAGAACACTGTTTTTTTAACAGCGTTGAAGACTGTTCGATGGTAAATACATTTATATGTGAAAGAGGGAATACTTTTTTTCATGTGTGTTGGAATTGGTTAGATGTTATTGTTGCCAGTTGGACGGAGTATTGTGGTATGTGTAAGTCCTGAGGGAGCATTTGAGCAACCACAGCTTGTCTCTTTTTTTTTTGTTCAGATTCAAACCTCAGGTCCCTGTAGGCCAAATGTGCTATGGACTTTGTATCCAATTGTGTCCCTCTACTTTGTGTGGGGGTGGGAGAGGGGGGAGGGTAACACTTTATCAAATAAGAGCAGTAGGCCCAGACTGTCGGCCCAGACAGATTGTGACACGGCGCTGTGTCTGTGTCCTCAGAGCGCTGATGAAGAGCTGCCGCTGTGTGGAGCTGGACTGCTGGGACGGACCCAAAGGAGAGCCTGTCATCTACCACGGCTACACGCTCACATCCAAGATCCTTTTCAAGGACGTCATCAAGGCCATTAAAGACTACGCCTTCAAAGTGAGTCCAGCAAAAATGCCATAGTGATCACAAGCCAGCACGTTTTTGTGCACCTCCAAAAATCAGTCCTTAAACCCATACACCCTAAGTGTCCAACCTTTATATGAAAAAAGCAAATTCTCTATTACAAACTATATTAAAAAGACAGGAGTGTAAAATGACTGGAATTTGTCTTTAACACTTGGATATATGTTTGACAGAGCACACTGATGCACTCTAAATAATTCTAATAAATGATCTATCATAAAAGAGTTCCACAGATATGTGTTCAAGTTCATATTTCATCAGCAGATGTTCTCTTTGAAAACCCATGCTGACAGTCCATCTTGATAAAATGAGTGAGCCTTGAACAGAGCATAGGTTAACCAGTGCTTGTTTGGCAGAGGAAATACCCACAAAATCAGTGGCCAAACTCCACTGCATGGAAGTAACATATGTTACCATAGCTTAGCACTCACATCTGTTCATAGTTCAGCTGCCATTGCCGTCAGTGTTTGTGTGTTGCTTTAAATATCAGAGTTGTACCTAGAGTACGGTGTACTATACACCCCTTTGGTAAAAAGTACACTCTGAATCCATGCTTTGGCAGCAGCTAGATGTGTGAAGTATGTAGGACATGTTGCAACCTGTCCATGTTATAAAGGTCATGAAATACCACGTGAGGCTGAGAGATTGCGAATGGATTTACGTAATAGTTCCTTGTACAGGCATTTTTGACATTCTAAAATGAACTTATCCAAGCATTAGGCACAGTTCTTCTGTAATTAATCACAAATGATCAAAATATATAATCTCTTTATTTAGAGGATTTTTATGGAGTTTTCTTGTGATTTATCTTACCTGGGCATCGCTGGTTAGTGTGCTAATGATGGGTGTTAGTTTTGACCGCTACATGGCCCCCTCTGTCTCGCAGACCTCAGAGTACCCGGTCATCATTTCCCTGGAGAACCACTGCACGCTGGAGCAGCAGAAGCTCATGGCCCAGCACATGGTCTCCATCCTGGGGGACGCGCTGCTCACACAGCCCCTGGGGGACCAGATGCCCACAACATTCCCCTCACCAGAGGTCAGTTTGGGTTTTATTGAATAAAATGCATAATAATAATAATAATAATAATAACAATGAAAAATAACAATAACAATAAGAAACGCATACATATGAATTAGGTTTTCACTGACAAGCTTTCGTCATTTTAGTTTTATGATTTAATTTAGACATTTATGGAGAAATTATACTATGGAAACGACACTGGTCAGCCGTACTGGACTGTAGGTGGAGATTAGATCAAATTAGACTCAGAGTCAGTTATTTGATTAGATTTTCTTTTTCAATTGTTTGCACTGATTGGAGTATGTCTGTTTAGGGCAGGTTTTGTTGCACCACAGCCAAACATTGGCACACCAGCAGTCCTTGTATCAAATCAGACTTTTTCAACAATTTTGAAAAAGTTTTTTCATAGTTCCTGTTTCCTGTTTCATGCGTGTGGTCGGGGAAGGCGAGGAACAGGAGGAGAACTTTGTCACACGGAGTCGTTATTTGTGTGAAAGGTTACTCCAGTCGTTTCTGACCTGCGCTGCTCAGTGGCCTGAAGGGTGTACTGTACCTTTAAGGTTCAGCAGCCAGGATTGGGATCGTAGCGTTGGGAAAAGGAATTTGCTTTTGACTGGCGCAAGAGCCGACTTCTGTGGACCGTTTACAGGGAACGAGAGGAATGCACGCAGCTGTCTCGGATATCTTCCTCATTATGTGCCGTTGTGATGAGTCTTTTTCCCCCGCCCTTGTGTTAACTTGCAGAAAAACTCGGGTTCACATGACTCTGACCTTGCCCAGGGGTAGCTACCTGAGCAATGTGGTAGGTGAGGAGTGGGTTGGAGGTGGGGGTGGGGTTGGGGGTGCTAGAATAGGGAGGGGTGGGTCCTGCACCTGGAGAGAGATTTGACTGATACACACATGCATGCATACACATGCACAATCAAATACACATACACACACACACAAACACACACACACACACACACACAATTCTTTACACACACTATCTCACATACACACACACACACACACACACACACACACACACTCATACACACACATGCACAGGCCTGGGGGAAAGGAGGGTTGATACACCGAGAGAGCCCAGCACCTGAGACGGTCTAACTCTCCAGGCTTCATCACTCCCCAACAAAGAGAAATGTAAAAAGGGTGTAATCCATACTCCCTCTGCCCAGACGACAATGGGGAGACGGTCATCTTACACTGCCTCTCTTCTGCCCTGCAGAGACCACATACAGTACCATGTCCCCATACAGTATAGTGGGGAATGCTTGTGCTATTGTGTCTCTGAAAGGGAGTTTATCATTATGGCTTACATAAGGCCGTGCCCACTCCCATTGGCTGCCTCTGTGGAGTGAATCATCCTGTCACCATTTCTTCAGTTTCTTTTCAAATGTTTTTCATACTGTTTTTCACTGCCTTTTTGTTTGGAAAATGGCGCTCACTTCCCCCTCCTTTTTCAAGAGACTCTGTGAAAGCAAATAAGTCTGTTAATGCAAAAAAAACCCTACAATTTGTTTAACAGAAGTTCATTAAAGTTTTACGACGATTTTCTTTTCTTTCTTTCCTGTCTTTCTTTTCCCCTTTATTTGTCCTCAGGAGCTAAAGGGCCGCTTTCTCGTCAAGGGCAAGCGTCTGAACAAGCTGGATGCAGCCTTCAACAACAACAGCGTCGAGGAGGACGGCAGCGTGTCTGAGGAGGATGAGGCGGCCGACTGCAAAGAGAACGGCCAGAAGCCCAAAGATAAGGTGCGCTAGCAAGGCCTAGCCTAGCCTAACCTGGCCTGGCCTCGCCGTGAGCTGAGTCAAATGGAGTCAAATCAAACACTCACTATATTTACATGTTTGTTTGTCAGATTAACATACAACATACAACTGACCACTCCATTCAAATGGGCTGGGTATAAACCACAGCTCAGACCAAACCTATAAACAAATGTAGGACATAGATGTATTTGCATGGACAAATGCTGTAAGGTCGTTCTCAGGTGAGGAGAAAGACACATGAAACAGTTTTGATTTGGCTGATACAGAAACACACACATACATTTTCCGCTCTCTGCTGTCTGATAATACTAGAAGAGGCCACAAAGTATCTTGTTATATTAAAAATAAATAAAAAAAATAATGAGATGGGGCACTGTCAAATCTTTCAGAAGTCCAACATTAAGCTAGCCAAAGAGCTCTCCAACCTGGTCATCTACTGCAAGAGTGTGCACTTTAGCAGCTTTGAACACGCTCGTGATAGCCAGGCCTTCTACGAGATGTCTTCCTTCAAGGAGAGCAAAGCTGTCAACCTGGCAGAAACATCAGGTACGAGCCTCACTGGCTTCTCTGCCAAGCTTCATATCTATTGCTTTGCAAACTTGTTTGTTGCATTTTTTTGGTTGTTGCACTCATAGCCTGTGTTGCAAAACCTGTGTTGCCTGTGTTTCTTAAGCACTTATCTCCTCTGGCAGTGCCTCATTACGTCTGATCTGGGGTTTTGCACAGTGTGGCGAAGGTTGCCATGGCTGTTTTGTTTGTCCCGTGGCACATTGTCCTCTCAGACTAGATCATTCTGTTGGTGTTAGATTATAATTGCCTGTTGTTTCCTTAACAGCCACCGCCTACATTCACCACAACATGGACAAGCTCAGTCGAATCTATCCCGCTGGCTCCAGAACAGATTCCTCCAACTACAATCCCGTGCCTCTGTGGAACGCTGGCTGCCAGATAGGTGCAAAACATCACACTTACTAAGTCAAATGGTGACTTGCTAGACATATACTGTATGCTTAATGTTTAAGTAGGATTGTTAGTGTTTTCGATCATGCCAAGTGATTGTTTGTCAGCGTAGAGTTTTCTCTTATGTCCCTCCCTTCCTGCTTACACAGACAAAAAAATAATACTGTCATGTGGTGTCACAAAACTTTTACTTTTACTTTCTAAACACATCATCCCACTAGGTATTTCCTGCTTGCACAGGAAGTGAACACTAAATACAGCCACTTACTGACAATTGGTGTCACGAAAGATGGGACTTAAACTAATATTTTCTCTCTAGGTTCTTCCTGCTTAGAAGCAAGCACTAAATACAACCATTTCTTTTGCAGTGGCCCTGAACTTCCAGACGCCCTGCAAGGAGATGGACCTGAATCAGGGACTCTTCCATTCCAACGGGATGAGCGGCTACGTCCTCAAGCCTCAGTTCCAGAGGGACCCAGCCTCCCCGTTTGACCCCAAATCTCTCCAAAAAGGCCCCTGGTGCAAGAAGAAAACCTTTCATGTCATGGTACCACTCAGCCACTTCATAACTTATACCCTATAGGACTCATGGTATTGACATGAATTTAGATTGCAGACATTTTGGTTTAATAAAACAGGAAAGCACCAAGATATTACAAGATTTGAAAGGCCACTGAGGGGCAATGTTTGGGGAGCAGGTGAATTTTAGGTATACCTTAAGGTATAGTTTATTAGTGACAGTTTATTCTATTAATGTTACACTCTTTGATTGGAGATTACAATTTAGTGAGCTTTTACATGCCAATGTAAAACAAATTGGAAATGATATTTCCTAAATGCTCTGCCAGTTTAAGTTGATGGACAGAATATAATCAATATCATACAGTTTCATGCCGGGGTGGGTTGAGGTGTGTTTACAAACAAGACTGCCATCTATCTTGATTCTGATTCTGTCCAATTCACTTCAGTGAGTGTATGATTAACCAGTGCAGCTTGTGATATTTGGCCAGGTTTTCACTAACATTGCCAGGTGTGCTAGGTGTTGAAGCCTCACTGCCGCTGCTTCTAACTCCATTCCTCCTGTCTCCCTCCTACCTTCCCTCTCTTTCTATCTCTCTCCCTCCCATCCTCCCTCTCCCTTTTTCTCTCCGCCCTTCCCTCTCTCTCTCCCCCCCCCCCCCTCTCTCTCCCTCCCCCCCCCCCCCCCCCTCATTTCCCACTCTGGGTGTGTTTCCTCAGGTGATCTCAGCCCAGCAACTGCCCAAGATCAACAAGGAAAAGGCCAAATCGATCGTGGACCCCCTGGTCAGGGTGGAGATCTATGGCGTCCCAGCTGACACTGCAACCAAAGAGACACGGCACATTGACAACAATGGCAAGTACATTTGTCATACGCATCAGCATACAATCGTTGTGGTTTAACCCCTGACTATTTATCACATGCAGTTGACTTGGGCTGTATGTTTTCTGCCCTACCCACATGTGGTTAATGCCGCTCTGAGGGTTTATTCCTCTGAGTACAGTATTGGCCAGGCCAATTAGCTAATTAACACAGAGCTATTACCCAGTAATGTATGCTCGCCTCTACTTGCAACAAAAATAAAAAAGATTCCGGACTGAGTTGCGTCTACTTGAACTGAATTGATTTAAACTGATCAGAAGTAATGGTGAAGTAATTGATTTAAACAGATCAATAGTAATGGTGATGTTTAAGTGCTCAGTGCAGAAATGCAAAGACAGTGAGGTGCTATCATTTATTCTCTGCTCATGTTGATGTCCTTATGGAAACCTTAAAATCTGACCCATGGTCACTTCCTCACCCCATCTCACTACGGCCTCTGTTTCTGTCTCTACTTCTGCGTAATCCACATGGCTTTTGGTGTGATTGATACCGAGAGTAAGTCGTTTTTGAACAGAGTTATAATGTTCAGGCACTGTGTTTGTTTTGACCCTTTGAAGCATCTATAAAAGAAGAGAAAAAAAGAGTAAGTAGATGAATTCTCGGTTTCCCCTGCAGGCTTCAACCCCATGTGGAACGAGAACTTCAAGTTTCTGGTGCATGTGCCCGAGCTAGCCATGGTGCGCTTCATAGTGGAGGACTACGATGCCTCATCCCCTAACGACCGGATTGGTCAATACTGCCTGCCCTTCAACAGTCTTCAGATGGGTAGGTTTGCCTTTGTGCATGTGAATGGACCATGTGCTTTGAGAAATCAGTCAAAACCTGCACATTATGATCAAACGGGGACAATGTTGATGCCACGCGGAATACAATAGTGTTGTGCATGTAGAAGGGCACTAGTAGTTTTAAGAGATGATTTGTAGAGTTTTGAAAATGGTATGCTTTGATATTTAACAGATAGAGGACATAAATTAACCAACCAATTAAAATAGACCTTACTGGAGCTGCTTTTTCCTAATGAGGGACAATAGTCCTACTGAATCATTGCATCAGCATTACAGTATTGCTTGCATTACTCAGTATTTAGAACACTGGGATGAAAGATCCACAGGGTCTACTGTTCCTAACTCCTCCAAGCAGTTGCACAACTGTATAAACTTTCACACCTCACAGCACACTTTTTGTCATGCAGGTTTTAGGCAATGTACAAATTCATAATTCTGTCAGTTATGTAAAGGTTTGACGGTTTGTAATTTATTTAAAAGTTTGTGAATCTAAGCACCAAGTAAGCTGGCTGTGACCAAGTAAGTCTAGGCTGCTGTAGCCTACGTTCAAACTCATTTTGTCACAGGGCATTAGAACGTCAAAATCGCATTGATTCACCAGATAGCAATTAGATAGTGACTAAACTCCGTGATCAGCGCAACGGAGATGGATATTCATCAACGTGCAGTCACGTGAATCTAGAAAAGAGACGGGTTTTTTTGCATGAGAAAGAGAAGCGTGTGTGTGCGTGCGAGGATGTGAGTGTGTAGACACATGCTATTTGCTATTCATTTATTTATTGATTGATTTTGATGGCGAAACACTTTGAATGGGTTTTTTTCGCCTCTCAATCAATTAAATATCAAACTCACCTCCACAGAGTTGCACAAGCATACTGCTATCGGCACCGTGAGTAGCCTACAACTGCGCAAAGTTCTCATCCTCTTTAATGTCAATGCACGTGTCAAATGTTTTTCTCTTCTGATCAAATATTCTAATAATTGCAAACACTGGCCTAGCAGGATCCACCGGCATCTTTCCTCACATGTCTCTTGCGCTCTGAAGTGAAAGGCGCTATTTGATTGGTTTTCGACGTCACGTGAACGCGGCAATGGTTTTTTTCAGTGTTATAGCTATCAGCCACGGTGTTTTTTATGTTCGTGTGAGTTCGAATTCAATTTTATTTTTATTTCATTTTGCATTTTTTTCAAGCGGCGAATCCAAGAACCAACTAATTTTATTGGTGTGGCCTAAACTGACTTCCTTTTTCTCTAGGTTACCGTCATGTTCCTCTGCTCACCAAGAGAGGAGACGTCATCCCCTCCGCCGGACTCTTTCTCCACATCATGATCCTCGATGCGGAGTAAAGATGGAGCAGCATCTCGAGGTCAAATATTGCGTACGCAGACAATCAGACGTGCCTGTCCATTATGTCTTAATATGCCTTTATGTACATTAGTTTGCAGTGTATGGTCAATAGCTTGAGTCTACCTAAAACATATACAGGGGAAAGTGTTTATTTCATCTCAGTCAACTGTGAGAGGTGTAGGTTGTCACATGATGGATGGGATCTAACATGTGAAGGAAATCACTTCAGAGAAAGTGTAAAATGACACAGCAAACACACACACACACACACACACACACACACACATACACACACAAACATCTCAAGGGCAAGGTTATTTGAAGCTTTACTGTAGAGCTGAAGCTTTACAGAATGAATCAGGAGACAATCAGTGAGTGTTTCTGGCATGCTAGGGTTTCAGAAGGGTATTCCTTTGAAGGCAACATGTACTGTATGCTAGTTTACATGCTAGCAGACATTTTATTGGCACGATGTGGCCAATACATTTGCATGTTTTATATCACAGTAATTCTAAATATTTTATTCGGCTCTTAAAAAGAGGGGTGAGTGGAGGCACTGTGGCTCAGTGGGCTAGGGCGTCGTGCCATGACTCTGGCGACCTGGGTTCGATTCCGACCTGTGGTCCTTTGCCGATCCTTCCACATCTCTCTCTTCCATTAATTTCCTGTCTGTCTCTTCACTGTCCAAATGGAAGGCAAAAAATATCTGAAAAAGGGGGAGAGTAACTTGTGTCTAGAACAAAGGCACCTCTGTTTGAACTCCTCTTTCAATTACTTATCTGGTTGTTTGGGGTAAATGTTTATATGACTCAGCATAGAGTATGTATAGTGTACATAGATGCAATTTAAGGCTGCAGCTCTCTTTTAGTAATACATTTTCAATGTTTTTAAAAGTTCACAAGATCGCCCTCTTGTGTCTTTATGTGAATAATGCGTAATACAATGTCAAACTGCCTGCTAAAATACCTTTCCTGACACCCCTCATATTTTTTGGAAAACAGTAAATACACATCCCCTTTTTCAAGCTTTGTTCACCAAACCCCAGAGTCTTCTGGCAGATTTGAAATATTAATAACAGGGGACCTGGTTCCTAAATGGATTTATATTTCAAATGTCTACACACGATTGCCGTAAAACAGGGCTCTTGTTTTTCAAACACTTCACACAATTATCCAAACATCACACTGCCACTTCTATGATGAAACTATTGCATTCAGTTAAACACTGCTGGGAGGAATACAAAACACATGAAGAAAAATATTTGGGAAAATTGAGTGTACTGGACTTTTTTTGACAGACATTTGTGTCCAAGGGATCCTTTTGATGATAAAAAATATATTTTGATATACAAATATAAAAACATATGACCAAAACCCTAAACATAATAAATGCATAAAGAACCAAGTGATTTAATCATTCAAACCATTTTGAATCATCATTACATGAATTTTCATATATACAGTGTGTAAGACAGTTTATTGCGTTAACAAATTTTCACATGTGTGTGTTCAGATCAAATAGCTGTGTATCTCAGTTGGTTCATGGATGTGGTATTTTGGACAGCAGTGTCTTTAAATTGCCAATGCTAGACCTTATCAGTGTTTTCTGCATCTAAGTTGTAAAAATATGTGTAGTGTAGTGTAAGTCATTGTGTGCAGACATTGTGTTTCTTCTGGACGGGGGTTAAGCTCCTGTTAATTGAGTTCTGTTAGTTGTATTATCATATTTTTTTTTATTTCAGCGTGAAAACAGTCATGTCCGCAATGCAAAAAAACTGCAATGCAGTAAATGTAAAATTTGATGTAGAAGTGAACACCTTGATGCAAACCCTAGCAATTAATGAAATATATACTGAATGCCACTACAGCTTGATCGCAAACTTGAATTTCATTGTGCCATTACTCTGCTCATATTCTGTCAACTTTTACACACACTCCTCCTTTTCTGTCGTCCATACTGTAGTTCCTTCACACACTCCTCCTGTATTGCCTTCCACATTTCTTACACACACTTTCTTATTCTGCCTTCCATAATGTTTTTCTTTTTATCTTTTGTCGCGATCAACCCTTACTTCACTGTTGCCTCTGCACTCTTCTCATGCTTCTACGGTGTAGGCAGTGTCTTGTAATTTGCAACAAGTGTGAAGAGGATTTTAAATCATGATAAGTGAGGTATGAATATAACTTATGCTGATTATTATGCATTCAATTATAGAACCATACCTAATGTGTTGTAGCTGCAAAATGCATTTTAAAGTTCTAAAAAAAAAAAACAGGTCAAAATGGTTCATGAAAACGAGTTAGAAAGAGTGTTTGATTAAGAGTTTTGAGAAAGAGTGATTGAATGTTTAAACCACAGCTATTGGTTCAGAGAGTTTTTTTTTTAACTGTAACATGAAATTTTGTTTAAATGTAAACCTTTTTGGTTTTTGGACAAAAATTCCCTGAAATAGAGGGGAATCACTGACATTGCACAATATCTTGCATTCATGGTCAATGTTTTTTATTGCATACTTTGTTTAAACAGTTGTTGCAATCATCCATCTGCATCTCTAACTGTATCTATTGGACCTCTGTCATTCTCGTACTTGTCAGAATATTATTTATACATTTGTTTTTATTCTATCTTGATTTGACTGTGTGTATTTTACATGCTGTCCTAACAAGCCATTCTGCACTGTCAAGTGCCTTCTTTGGGGATTTTAGGAGGCTGTTGTAAGATGTTAGTTGACCCATTGGGATAAAATCTAAATTTAAAAATTTCTGTTTGTTAGTTCACTCCAAAATGTCAATATCCAATCAAATATCTGTATCTGCTCGGTGCAGTTCTAAGGAGTTTTTGAAAGCGAGGTAAGACATGAAATGGTTTATACAGCCGTTCTTAACGAGTCTCTTTCCTACATGTTTGATCATTAATGCTGTCTGATGTCAATGTTATACAGGTGGTAATACCTGAATTCAAGTACATATCATTATTAGTTTTATAACATGGCTTCCAAATACCAAAGTGTAATGTTATTTTATGGAATCCTGATAATGTTACTCAGCTTTTGTCTTTTAGTGTGAGTAGTCATTCCATTGCTACTGAACATTTTCATTAAACAGTAGATTTAATTAAACAAACTGATATTTGGATTGAATGTCTCTTATCCAAGCAAAAAGACAGATTATGGGTGATGATACTTTTTATTTTTGAAGGATATTTAGGGAATGCAACAACTCTAATAGTGTACAGCTGTCAGAAACATGTTACAATCTGTATAAGAATTCAGATGCATACTCCTCCAGTCCAGTTGGAATCAAATTATACAAATATATTAAAAAAACTCTATTAATTATTTAATAAACTGGACAGGTTTGTTTAGATTTGTTTTATCTTGAAAATAAAATTCAAATTACTGTTTGATAAAAGCTCCTTGAAATATTATAAGAACAATTTAATTAATAATAAGTTTATAAAGTTTATAATTATAAACTTATAGATTCAGTTATTGTAGTAGGAACAGACTGTGACAATAAACAAAGCAACGCAATTAGGTTTGGCTGAATATTACAGTTGTGAAGGTGCATAATGAACTATAGTTAACATGCAAGGCATTCTGTAGAACCAAGACCTTATCAAGCTTTTAACAATGCAACAATGAGTGTGCACAACATTGTGCAACAGTGAGTTGTGCACAGTTCTAGTACTGAATCAGTAAGATAAAAATGCTCCACTGTGAGATAAATAATGTCAAAAGAGTGATTCTCCGTTAGGAAGATTAAGTTCCATGCAACATAAAAGAAACATAAATAAAAGTATTATTTCTCTACTGTGTCTTTCTAAGGAGACTGAGCTATGTTCAAAAGAGCCCCGCCTTCTTTTTGAGGTCGGTCTGTCGCCATTTAGGCAAGCGCAGGAAGTCGCCCCTAGTGCAGCCCAGAAGACCCTCAAAGTCAGCATCTGACAGGTAGTCCTGGATCAGCAAAGAACAAAAGGAAGAACAGGGTTGTGAGGAAGAGTTGTGACAAAAAGAAATGATAGAAGATGATGAGAAATAACACATTACATTTTTTGTGTAATAGTTACATTAAATCTGAGTTCTGTATCAGCCAAATTCAGTGACATTAACTTAGATTCAATTTGTTTATTCAGAATGGTTATGAAATTGTCTTTGTATTAGCATGTAGGCTTTTGGAACTCACCTCCCGCCTACTGGGATCAACACCTGCAGGCAGCTCATTTGGGGCTTTATTCAGTAGCTGGTCTGGACTCCATCTTCCAGAGTTCCTGTTGTTGTGGCTACTGATGGAGATGTTAGTGCCCGCGCTGTAAGACGAGCCCTGCTGCCTTTGGGACTTGTAGGCTGGAGGAGGGCTGCCGCTGACCGGGCCACCTGGAGCACCGTATTTACCCCCGAAGCCATCAGATCTCTTGTTCAGACTGGCATTGTTCAGGTTCTAAAACAGTGGACAAGAGGTCAGATAAAACAATAAAGACTAATAGCAGGACAGATAAAGACAGGTACCCACAGATACATACCATATAGATACATAGTACACACATACATTCACATATATACCGTACATTACAGACACAAAGAAAGAGAGGTGCACTGAAAGAGAAATTCTGCTAATATTTACAGTGGATTGTGTTTCAATGGATTTAATTCAGCAAGAGGGATCAGGAGTGTTCCAGGAAGCCTATCAAGATTATAATCCAGGCCTTGGTCTGCAGTAATTACATTCATATATATTAGCCTAATTAGAATGCACTGGAAGGCCAGAGAAATCCTCCAGGATCTCACAGAGGACCTGAGATTTATCCTAATTAACTGCGCTGTCTCTTCACGCAATACAATATCCCCTGCAGTCGTCATTAAAACCATCCCCTAGTATCCACAAACACTGTATCACCAGTTAACCATGTATCTTCTACTGTTTCAGTGCTGGGACTAGTGCCAATCCTGGGACTTTTACTGATGACAACTAAAGATAACTAGCTAACCTCACTGAGAGGCTGGGGAGGAGAGAGAGAAGAATAGTGGCAGGTGCCTCCCACACTCTTTCTAGCCAGTTTGAGCTGCTAAAGTCTGGGGGGTGTTACAGGACTCCTCTGGCTAAAGACATATGTATCATGTTATAGTGAGACAAAACAACCCTGGTGGACAGTATTTATCTAATTTATTATAATTACTTTAACTACACATTTTTTCTATTCTAACTACTGTTACACTACTATTCTTTTAACTTTTCTATTCTATTGTAACTACTCTAACTATTCTATTCTAACTGTAACGGATGCCAACAAGCCTAGCTGTGCATGTAGAACATTAGTAAAGCTTCCCTCCCGACACTTCAAAGAGCGTCCGTGTCAGTTGACTGGGAGCCTGGGCTTTTCGGTCGACTGGTTAGGGCGTTTGACTCCTGATCTGTGGTTGCTGTGAGTTGTGAGGTTGAGGACACTTCAAAGAGCGTCCTAGTCAGTTGACTAGGAGAATGGGCTTTTCGGTCGACTGGTTAGAGCATTCGTCTCCTGAGCCACGATTACTGTGAGTTGTGAGGTCTCGGGTTCGAGCCTGGGGCTGGACTACTACTACTCTAAGCCTGTGGCAGTGCTTATTAGCTGACAGTGTAGACCTTACCACTGTTATCTGGGAGATAGAGGCAGCGTCTCCCAGCTTTTTCTTCATGTCATCATAGGATAGACCTCCCTGGGAAGAGAGCACCACTTTTAGCATTTAGCTGTAGCCTACTCATTGAGCATCAATTGATACTTTATCAACAGTGTTAGCACTTTTTAGTGTAAGAAACACCAGAAATGCAGAACACACAAAAAGACTACACTAAAGATACACTATGTGTATATGTGCACACATCAGCATTCAGTCCATTCAAATTATTTGAAATAAATGATTACATTTTTTGCAATGAGATGTTTTAAAAGGGTCAGCCACCCAGTAAAGCTATACTACCCCCTGGTGGACTGAACTGGAAACAGTTAATGCCAGAGATACTGACGCTCCATTTATGGGGATCCCAGGCGTTGAACCAGCCAGTGAAGGTCAGCGGTTCGAAACCCTGTTTGACTGAGATGATCGGCGTCTCCGGGTCCCGCCCAGCTGGATGTGTCTTCAGGTACTCAAGAGCACTGCTGCCAGCCTGCTCCATTTCGTATTGGTTGGCTGAGTTGCCAATCCACAAGAAGATCTAGTGAGAGGAAAACAGATGTACAAGATGTGCAGTATCATTCATTACCACTACCACATCTACCATTCCTGAAGACAAGTCAAAAAACATCTAGGTTGTCAATCACATCAAGCCACCATATATTTAATGTCCCTAATAGGGAGACACACAGCAGTGTGGAGAGACAGAAGTTTACATCAGGTAAGATAATAGGTAGGATAATGATAGATAACAATGGGTAAGATTACATTTCAGCAACCATAAAAGTTTAGTTTCTGAGGAGATGAGAAATTATCCTTGTGAATTTCCAAAGTCAGTCTTTTAACAACATTCTTTATGGAAATCTAGTGGATACATTAGCATAGTGGAGAGAAATGTAGGCGTTGTCAGTGCATGTTTGAATTCACTGTCATTCTAAAACAATGTTTTAAAAGCATATATGCTGTTAACAATGCCACACAAATGTCACCCATCTTAATCTATTGCATCCAGCATTACTAATTGCCTGGAAAAAGGTGACAGAATGATGTCCATTTTGTCCTCCTCCCTAAGGTGAGAAACTTGATGGTAATTGAGTGACCAGTGCAAGTGCCCAGCAAAACAATGACATAAAATGATCAAAATATGTTAAAAATAAGTACAAAAAAGATATAAGTGTGACATATAAAGATGGCCATGCGACTGAGTTAAGGAACCTTTAAATTAGACTTAAATCAGAATTTTTTTCTTTAAAGTGTTTTGTGCAACCGGCCTGCATCCCTAACCTCCTCCCATGTGTCCAATAGCATGACATCATCCTCGTCCAGGTCATCTTGAGCAAAGTCCTGCACCTCCGTCATGACAAAACGGCCCGTCTGATTGGAGCACTCGAACAGCCGGGGCATGTGGAGGGGCTCCTCCCTCTCGAACCTAACCGCCCAATCAGACGCACAGACACGTGTGATTGATGGACTGCCTTCAGCACCCACACAATTAAACACACAATAATAGCTAACGTGGCAGTAATTGCCTCTGTATACTGGCATTGTGGCAGTAATTATACACTGAGTCACAGGACTTTCTAAACCTGTCACAGGGCTGGGTGGGACTCCACCCAGTGGGATTTAAATTGCTCAAAGCCTTCTAGGAACTAAATCACTTCTCAAGCTGACATGATTAAGCCACTGAAGCAATGGCTTATTTTTGTGTTGTTCTCTACTTTTCACCATGACCACAGCAAAAGACGCATTGCAAGCATTGCTCAGGAGCAAGCATTGCTCAGTTGTGTGTTATCCATATTTGGGCAGCGGTTATTCAGTTGACAC
Organism: Limnothrissa miodon; assembly: GCA_017657215.1. NCBI lineage: Eukaryota > Metazoa > Chordata > Actinopteri > Clupeiformes > Clupeidae > Limnothrissa > Limnothrissa miodon. The sequence continues at coordinate 519,784 of JAGFZM010000126.1, read as the reverse complement.
ATTGTTGTGTCATTTGTTGATATAAATATATACAGCTACCTTGGTCAATACTACGTCATTTCTGGAGTCTGCTTATAGTCGGAGCGTGGGATAATATGACCCACATAAACTTTAACAAAGACTCCAAGCCACCAGGTATACTCCACAACCCCCCGTCCCCACATGTGCAGCTGTCACAGTGCGTGGGAGATTAGGGACACAGGCACAGGCAGTTTCACGCAAAACAAGTATTTATTCACTAAGACGAAATACTGAGAGAACACAGAAACTTGACCACTTACGCGTGACAAGCAACATACGACAATGAATGTGAAAGGATAGAAGGGACATGAAGGCTTAAATATACAGGCGAATAAGGACGGACCATGTGAAACAAGGCGGAGACTAACAAGACTAGATGCAGTACAGGCGAGGGGCGGAGCTACGCACGGACACATGGCAGGGAAAACAAGGAAGCACAGGACCAGGAAGTAAACAGGAAGTGAAAAGGGGACAGGAAGGAAGTAACATACAGAGGAGACAGCACTATTATAGTTAACCACAATAATGTAGATGTAACAGGACAGGACAGGACGCTACAGCAGCCCATGTGGGATGGAAGACATACTGTACCTCTTATCACTGGCGTAGGGGGCCTTGCCTCCCAAGGCCACCCAGAACTGAGCCGGCTCCTGGCCTTCCATCACCACCTGCTTATCCTGCTTAGACAACACCTCACTCACATACTTGCCCATCTCTCTCTCATCGCCACTGCATCCCTGTGGACACACACACATGCACACACACACACACACACACACACACACACACACATATATAAGTATGTCTATTCTTACAGACAGTAAACACATACACCTGTGATACAAACTTTTATACACCCTCATGCAAACAATACATATTCTCATTCATAAAAACACCCACAAATATACATACAAGGACAACATATTAGGCCACACCAATAAAATTAGTTGGTTCTCGGATTCGCCGCTTGAAAAAAAAGCAAAATGAAATAAAAATAAAATTGAATTAAAAATCACACAAACATAAAAAAAACACCTATAATACTGGAAACAGCATGCTGCTGTTGGTGGTGGTAAGAGGCGTTTAAAAATTAGAGGGTTGCAGGTTCGAGTCCCGCTCCGCCTGGCCCCATTAAAGCAATCTTTGAGCAAGATACTAAACCCCAAATTACTGCTGGTGAGCAAGTTGGCACCTAGCATGGCAGCCTCTGCTACCGCTGTGTTAGCTTAGCTGTGCACTTTAGGTGCTTACAGGAGTAGAAAACCGCTACTCAAACCCAGTCCATTCACCATTTCCCCTTGAAAAAGACTTGAAAAAAATATGTATATGTGTGCGTGTGTGTATGTGAGTGTGTGTGTGGCGAGGTGGGGAGGGGGAGTGGACTTGCCTTGCCATACCACAGGTACATTGCACCGTCAGTCTTCAACAGAAACACATCATTCGAGTTGAGGGAGGACGCACGGGCGGGCACCTCGGTTGCCTTGGTATTCCACTCGTGTGTGCCCTTAACCTGGAAGAGCTTGGTGCCAGTGGAAGAGCTCACCACCCCTGGCTTACCTGTGCCACCCTGCAGAAGGAACAATCCGTTATATCATTAAAGAAGGCATTATGCAATGGAGTGTTGTTATAGTGTAATGCATTATCTACTCTAAGAAATACAATAAAAATATTATTTTAAAAATAGCAATGCATGTAACAACAGTATGATTAACCTTGCTGGTGGGATACTATTTTTATTTTATTATTTTATTAAATTATTTTATTTATTTTCAATTTCTTGTAGACATACTCTAAGAAAAGATCACAGTCACCTCATAGATGATGAGCTTGCCCTTGAAAATAGCCAGGAAATGACGCGGCTCCTTGCCCATGGTCACCCTGACCTGAACGGGAGCTCCGTTGTACTTGTTGTCCACAGCAACAGCCTGATAGGCACAAGCTGTGATCTCATCTTGGGTGGCGTGGCGTCCCTGTGGTATCCCATGATGCATGTCAGTGTTCATTTGTTCAGTGTCATTCATATGCATCTGCAGGGTACAGTAATCTAGGCCAGAATTGGACCATCTACACCCCTACTCCATTTCTATGGCTATATAAAGTATGTGCTCCCTTGCAGGCAACAGTCCTGAAATTAGCCTAGAGGTCTAGTATACCACACAGTGTACTACAATTGCATGTAGGATAGTCTATACATTGTTCATCATGAAGCATTAGGTGACAAACTGATATACTGTACTCTCACAGGTAACTATAATAGTGCAGTATTCCACATTTTGAAGTGTATATTGTGAACTGTATATTGAAGGGCACATTAATTGATCTGAAGGATAGACAAAGCACACATTTTTAAGTCTAATTATAGCAGGACTCGATATAATACAATAAATTCCTCTATTCATTACTTGCCCCTTAAAATTTGGAACCATAGAAATAGATATTTGTCTCGCTTGTTGGAACCTGATATTGGTTACATAACGTTAATTTAATCATTCAAACATCAGCACGGAATGGGACCCGAGTCCGGCAGACAGAAGAGGTCTGCGGTATGGCTCAGTAGAACGCTGAAGCAGGTTGAGAAGCAAATGTTCTAAAGAATCTAAATATTTTTTATGGGATATTTGCAAATAGAACCCATTCTTGGAGTTCATCTAGAAGCTGGTACATATGTCATAAGCGAACCAGGGTGCTCACACAAACATATAACGTGAACAGAGACCAGCTGTGGTAGGGATTAGGAGGAGTATCTAAACCCGAGCCCGGTCTAGTTCAACAGACCCAGTGTGAAAGCAGCCCTAACATGCGGTAGCACTACACAGTGCTTTTCTTTGATGCCTACCAGCCACATGTAGAGGATGTGCTGTGGCCGGTTGGCCCTCAGGTAAGTGTAGAGAATAAGGTAGCAGTCTCCTCCGTAGAACTGGCCATAGAAGCTGGGGTGAAGCTCCCGGAGTTCGCGATTCTCGATCCGCCAGATCTGAGCGAGATTGAAGAGAGAGGGATTATTTGTGTGGCGGAGTAGTAATGTGTTTTTGTTTTAGGTGTGGTAACAACTAAAGCGCAAAGGGTGGGGAAACAGGCGCTACAAGTTAATCAAAGATATTCATAAACTGAGAGCATCCCATGAGAAGAAAAGGCAAAGGAAAGTTTCATGTATTGTATTTCTTTATGAGTGGGTATGTATGTATGTATGTGTGTGTGTGTGTGTGTGTGTGTCTGTCGGTACAGGAAAAGTTTGTTTAGGTCTTACAAGCACTTCTCCTATGGCATTATCCACCTTTGTGTGTGTGTGTGTGTCTGTACTAGAGTGTGTGTGTTTAGGTCTTACCTGCACTTTTCCAGTGGCATCATCCACCATGCGCTCCTGTGCTGCAACTTCTGGACGAGCATGAAGCTCCATCACATCAAACTTCACTTGGTCCACCTTAGCTACAGTAGACCACACAACACACATGAAATACAATTAGGAAACAAATTAATATGACAAAATATCATCTCCTGGGTTATCTTCACAATGTGTGCTGGCACATGTATTGGCCAATTGCCTCATGTAGTGTCATTTTGCATGGTAGCATTTTGAAATTGCAAACATATGACTTCATGTCAGATTGTTGTGTCTTATTCAGAGAACAGTGCATTTAAAACGGGTCATTTCGAACTGCAAAATAGTTGTGTAAAGCAGAAAATGTGTTTCGAGTTTTGGAGAATTGAGAAGGGATTTTGCTTTCTGCGTGTCAGTTTAAATATATGCACTACACAGTACATCATTTTTGTGTGTTAGCATTTGGAAAAAAAAAACTGTAAGTTGAGCTAGTTATATATTTTTGACCATACCAATCTTGCCCATGGAGTGGGCTCTACCCAGACCCTGGGTCTGACCCTCCTCAGGCCAGGAGTTGAAGAGATGTTTAAACACGGCTGACTCCGCTCCGTCTACCATCACCTCTACCGAAGTACTGGATGGGTAATTCTTCGCCTTGATGAACCCCTAGAAGTAGAGATGATGGCAAAGACTTGAAAGACTTCAAAGATGAATAAACACTATCATTGTTGAAATCTCTTCAGCAAGAGATGTGTTTTGCTGGAGTGTACTACATGCCAAGAAGGTGAAAAGCAAAATGACTTCAGAAGTGGTGGTCTTAGTCCCTAAGAAAACTGAGTATATCGCTTCTAGGGTGTGTGTGAGAGTGTGTGTGTTTGTATCTATGTCTATGTGTGTGTGTGTGTGTGTGTGTGTGTGTGTGTCTGTGTGTGTGTCTATGTGTGTGTCTCTCGGTGTGAGGGTGGGGGTGAAGGGGCACGTGTTTTTTTTTTGAGAGAGAGAGAAAGAGAGACGAGAGTACTTTGATTAAAAGGATCTCACCACAGCCCTTGAGAGAGCACTACGCCGTTCTTCTTTTGAGGCCTGTTTTCCCTTCCATACAAACACATGCATGCCCCCCTGGTCCACTATATAACAGTCCTGAGAGAGAGAGAGAGAGAGAGAGAGAGAGAGAGAGAAAGAGAGGAAGAAGACAGAGAATAAAGTTGTGTCTTTAAGACATAACATAAAAACACACAGCATGATGTCCTGTTTCTGCATTTATCAGCACTGTCATAGTCTGTCTAGTGTAGCATGCTTATGTATGCAATATTTGGATGTGCAGCGGTTGACAAATTCACAACAGTGTGTCTCACGGTAGATCGCAGCAGGTCCTTGGTCAGTGGCTGAGTGGCCACTTCCTGCACCAAAAGTTGCCCACTGGCATCTGAAACACTGTCAGTACACACACACACACACACACACACACAAACACAAACACAAACACACACACAAACAAACACAAACACACACAACAAACATGCACACATTTAATTTATACCCATAATTTGTGGATACACAAACCCACTTAATAAAGCCATCCATACCTGTCATGCAAAACTGATTAATGAACTGAAATTGAAATTGACTCAACTAATGTTTAGCCCATGTCTCAACTCAGTGCATATAATTAATGGTGTTAAACTACAGTCTTCCAACTCAGTGTAGCATCACTTTTCATATACAACCAAAACAGCCACAGAGATCGTGGTACAACACACTGCTTTTGTCACAAATGCACCAGTGTAGTGGCAGATCTACACATACAGGGGAACATTCCTTTCCTCTTCAGTGGCCCAACTTCTATTCTGTAGCCCTGAAACTGAATTATTCTAAAACATAAATATGTAAGTATAACAGTGACTGGAAGATGACTTGTTTCCAATGTGAATTAAAGCAACACCAAAGACCTTTTAGTACCTTAAAATAATGTTCTCAAAATTGTTTCAGTGGTACATCAACTCGTAACGGTCAAAAATACTTGCTACATTTGCTCAGTGTCCCTCTATCGACTATAATGGCACTAAACAAGTTTGCCCAATCGGGTAGCAGATCTGTAGTGCAAGTACAGTTGACTTGCCTTATGGTAAGCTTCCGCTTCCAACCTGTAGAGGGTGCGATTTTCAAAACTCCTTGGTGCTGCTTTACAGTAACACGCAATTGACTCTTTACTTAGAGATAGTAGTAAGGGGGACTCAACCTTCACTGTTGAAGAATAAAAGAAGAATGAACACACCTGTAGAGTCTGACAGTGCAGACCTGGTTGAGGCCTGGCCTGTCATCAGGGATGGCCTCCTTCAGCCCCCCAGACCGCTGGCCGAGCACAGCCTTCATGACCTTCATCAGCTCAGGGGAGTCATCCTCACGCGCCCCCTCCACCACACCAATCTGAGCCCGCCCACCACGCTCCCTGTCACGGATATCCTGGGCCAGGAGAACAGCCTGGAGAGGGGAGGAGAGGAGAAGAAAGGGATGACAAGAGGTAAGGAGTGGCGGAGTAGGGAGAAGAAAAGTGTAGACAAACGGAGAGAGGGAGGAGAAGCAAGAAAAGGGAGAAAGAGAGAGGACGAAAGAAGAGAGGACCAGAGCAGACGAGTTGGGACAAAAGGAAGGAGATGAGGTGAAAGAAAATTGGGGAGGAATGAGAGGATGAGAGAATGGAGGGAGAGGAAAAGGGAATGAGATGAGAAGAGATTAATGAGAAAATGATAGGAACAGAATAGACAAAAGGAGGGAAAGAAAGCAGAAAAGGGAGGAGAAAAGGAGAAAATTACTTTACTCTCCAAGCAAACGAATGAACAACTCTTTCTGACAGTAAACACACACAAACAATACCCCCCACCCCTCCCCCCACACACACACACCCCAAAACATTACCTTGAGTCTTTCTCTCCTGTTGCTCTGAGGACCGTTCCACTGCACAATCACTTTGCCCATATCCAGCAGGAATGTGTCACCCTTGTTAAAACTATTCCAGGATACCTCCACCTGGGATGAAGCAGATGGTACCACATTAACAAGCTCCGCCAGCACAATAAGAATCTTTTTTGTTTGTTTGTTTCACTTGATGGAACCACTAGAACTAAATGGAGACTGTGATTAATCTCCAAAACAGCACATTTACAAGAAAATGATTCATTTTATTTTTCACATCAGGTAGCCTGACAACAACATTTATCCTCTCCAATAAACAATGTGAAGCTGAAAAAAGGACAATTTTGGAAAGTAGATTTCTTGACAGTTTTTTTTTCTTCAGATAAACAGATGTACAAAGCTCTTGAAAAACCTTCTCTAAAATTATGCCTATTAATTCTGAATTCTATTTTTTTTCTACTTCTACACATACTTTTACTTAACAGTACCTTACACATTCACAACAGTACCTTCTACACATACTTTTACTTAACAGTACCTTATTGTTTAAATTGTTTTTGTGTTGTGCATCTGCACTTTATTGTTGTCAACGTCTACGCATGGGACAAGTGTGAAACGTAATTTTGATTCCTTTGTATGTCAAGTACATGTGAAGAAATTGACAAATAAAACTGACTTGACTTGACTTGACTTGACTACTTTTATTTTATTAATGTCTTATTCAGTCTTTGGTTTGGTGTGTGTGTGTGTCTGTGTGTGCGTGTAGGTATGTGTGTGTGTGTGTGTGTGTGTGCAAAAATGCATGTGTTTATGTGTAGTGAAGATGTTCTGTTTTGATACCACAATGCAAGCAATAACACACCCATGAAACAAATGAAATGAAACACACAAATGAAACAAACCGCCACAATTAAAAAATAGCATTTGGAGATAACCACTACTGATAAAAAGGACACTTAAATCAACACAATAAAACCCTTCACACTAGGGTAATGACTCAGACATACTTTGATGATCCAAACTTGGCAAAGTTTCATTTCTGCAAGGCTGGTTAGTCAGAAGCATACTCCAGTTCTCAATACAGGTTACCCCATGGGTGTTATGGGTGTGAGGTACTTTTAAGCTTGAAGGTTTCATGTCATTCAGTTGGCATTGCTTTTGCATCTTTGTATGCACCTGCATGGTATTCAATACGCGATTGTTAAACCCAAGATTACCCAAGAGTGCGGGAAGAATCTAGGAGTCGGTCCAGTGCTAATTGATTAGCACGCTCTCGCTAAATTCAGATGATATCACTTGGTCCTAGGAGTTTCGGACATCTTTCAATACTGTTGTTTAATAACATACTGGCACTGTGCCAAGGGCATTTTATTTAATCCTTAAACCACATAGAACTTACTGATATTGCTACAAATACGGATGGGAAAAATACCGATGGAAAAGTGTTTCTTTACAGAATTCATCAAAGTTCTCATTAGACAATATGTTGCTGCTGCTGAAACCAGTCAGATTGTGAGAGTAGGGGTACCTCGGTTGCCGTGACGTGTTTAGTCCCTTTGACATGCAGCAGTCTGAGGATGTTGTAAACGTTGGTTTCAACATGCTGGAACCCAGAAGCCACTCCGCCCTTCTTGTAGCTGAAGTCCATAAGCCACAAAGAAATGAAAAGCATGCAGGCTGTTCGCCAACAGTCTCTTTAACGCAGTACAAGTCTTAACAAGGTGGTTGGGATGGAGGGTAAGGGGACATAGTAGAATAATTCCCATAGAGGGCTTTCCCAATGTAATCTTGTATTGCCTAAACCCATTTGGTAAGTAGTTAGCAACAAAAAGTCACATAGAACTAACTGATAACTTTTAGGAAACCCACCCAGGGCAACACAACTCACATTAGTCCGTTCTTGAAATAGCCCTTAAATTTGGCTGACTCATTAGCCTGCACCTCTCTGTGCTGGACAGGGCTTCCCCCCAGAAACTCGTCCATCTGGGTGACGTAGATAGCAGCTGCTCCTTGCTCATCCTGAGAGGCAAAGTTCCCAATCCAATAGTGGATGTCAGAGCACCGAGACGAGTCATGACTCACCTAAACAAACAGCAGGACAATAATGGATTGAAAGTGGAGCGGTATAGAAAAAACAACCCTATAGAGCTTCTGAAAGAGATTGAATTCCTATTGTTAGATAGAGAGAGAGGGAAAGAGAGAGAGAGTAGTTCATCCTAGATTGATTGTTGACATTTGGTGATGTTACACCATGTATTCATGTTGTTAAATTATCCTGTATAATTACTTTGGCAATGCAAAAAATATATACTGTATAGATAGATAGATAGACAAGGTTACTGATGAAGCTCACTTAGTCATGCCGCTATAGACATATTGGGCCCTAGGACAGAAAATAATTGGGCCCCCCTAAGCATTGATAATATTAAAATGTATCCTGGGGGCCCTCTGTCAAGGCCATGTCCTTAGAATCATCCTAACTTTGAGTCCCCTTGGAGAAATATTCAGACTGAGATGAGCAAGCAGCTTTCAGAGTCGTCTGGAATTCTGGAAATATGCTATGCAAGTTATGATGACATGATGTGGGACTACAGTAAGATTGCACATCTAAGTTGGATGAACAGCTTGTGTGTTTCATTCCAAATGAAACACACAAACCAACGGCTTGGCAGTGCTGTGGGCTTGTAGACTCACATGAAGGACTATGTAGCAATCCCCTTCAAAGAAATTCCCATAGGCCTGCTCAGGAACAGGAACCAGCTTCATGCTCTGCAAAGTGAAGGCAGGATAGTCTTTAAAAAAAACTAATAGTGACTGTGGGGAATAGACAACAAGAGAGGAGTGGGAGAGAAATGAGGAAGAGAGAGAGGAAGAGAGTGAAGTTAGAGAAGAGAAAGAAAAGAAGAGAAATGAGCAGAAAGAGTGGGAGAGAAATGAGGAAGAGAGAGAGGAAGAGAGTGAAGTTAGAGAAGAGAAAGAAAAGAAGAGAAATGAGCAGAAAGAGTGGGAGTGGGAGGGGCAGAAATGAGGGAAAACAGTTTAATCAGAAGAGTGGGAGAGTTCAAAAGTAGTAGTTCAAAAAAAGTAGAAGTTCAAAAACACGTTCTGGCATATTCCGCCTCCATTCTAAGACATGTAGGACAGCAGACAACGACAGGAAACGACTGGAAGAGTGGGGGGTTGGGGGGCTAACCCGAACCAGACCCAATCCATGGTGCCCCCAAAACAGAGCTGAAAAGAGAATGAGAGAGACAGAGAGAGAGAGAGAGAGAGAGAGAGAGAGAGAGAGGTGAAGAGTTGAGATGTAATCAGATAAGATGAGCAGACGTGAGAGAGAAAGAGGGAGGACACTAGTGGAAATGAGAAAAGACAGGAAGACAGGAGCAGAGAGGGACAAATCCTTTGAGATGGTGATTTGAGATGAAAGGAAGAGCACCACAGATCTTTTTTTTTTTTTTTTTTTTAAGATTTCCAAGATGGCATTTCTAGAAGGCTCAGTCTGCGGGGACTTACGTTGATAGTCCATATCTGAAGTCCAGGTTTCTTCTGGATGCTCTTCAGCACATCGATCGTTTCTTCTGACATCCTGTAACAGTCTGCAAGGAGACAAGTTGTACAATACATGCTGCCACACATAAAGATGTTGAGGTGTGAGATTAAAACACTAGTTGTTTTTTTTTTTACTTTGGGGTGTGTTCAGAATCACTGTCTCCAGGTTATCTGTCAACCCTACAGAATTATGTAGGACAGGATGATTCTTTTTTATTGAATTACAGGTAATTGTCGGTAGACCCATTGCAACATTAAGAGGCCAATAACCTTCCTCGTTCCTTAATATGAAAACACTAGGATTCAGTCCACAAACTGTGATCAGTTCATTAAACACAATTTGGAAACACAAGTATCACAGAAATGTTCAACAATGAATCGTGTCACGTTTTTCATTATAGACAGGGCAAAACAACATCTCAAAGGCAAGCTGAGTCCTCAAACAAGAGGCAGCTCATCTTCAACCCACACTAATACCAGAATTGTGATGTATTTGATGCAAAATTCATAGCAGAAGTGCAGGTTCTTCTTCTTCATTTTAATGACAGAGAGCCTACTGCATCCATCTCGCCTCCAATAGTGTCTAGGCAGCCAGATGCCAGCGAGGAGATCAAACGCAGCAGATAAGACACTTTCCCGAAACCAGGGCGACTGCTTCATTATTCAACCTGAAGGTGCTGGAGTCCCTGATAGGGGAAATATGCCTCACAAGCACTGATAGGGTGAACATGGAGGACACAGCACAGAGCGGGACTCTGACAATACATGAAGTAAGAGCGAAGAGAGAGAGAGAGAGAGAGAGAGAGA
>JAGFZM010000126.1:473948-488194 GCA_017657215.1 Limnothrissa miodon | reverse complement strand
TGAATAGCCTAAATGTGTGTTTACGTGTGTGCGTGTGTCTGTGTGTGTATTGTTTGTGTGTATGTGTACGATCTTGTGCGTCTATTGTCTGTTCAAGGTGTTATGCACCAAGGTGAGGTCTTTGACGAAATTACACCATATGGGTGTATATTGAGAATGTGCAGCCTGTGCACGTGTGTGTGTGTGTGTGTGTGTGTGTAGGATAATTTTCCACAATGAAGATGTGTGTGTCTGTGAACTAGGTCACTGGGGTGAGCAGGTGTGTCTCTGAAGGGGGTACCTTCAAGGGATATAGATCTCTCTGTCTCTCACACACTCTCTCTGTCTCTCTACCCCTCTCTCTCCATCCCTACCCTCATCCCCCTTCTTCTCTTGTTCTTTCTTCACGCCAAACTCCCCCCCCCCCCTCTCTTTTCGTAATCTTAACAGAGGATTTCATTCATCAGGGACTTTTAATCCCCCGCAATCTCGAACTATGCACAGGCATTGTGGTCTGTTATTGAGCCTTGCGTGGCTGCGTGGCGTGTGTTTAGTGGATTACAGTAACTACTCAAGCAGCGAGCCGGCGCTGAGAACACACACACACACTCATACACACACACAAACACACACACTCACACACACATACAGCCTGGTGGCGTGTTTACTGGATTACAGTAACTACTCAAGCAGTGAGCCGCCACTCAAGTGTGCTGTTCCATAGCCCGGCGAAAACACACACCTTATATGTGTATAAGAACGTCCTCTGCTGCTGCAGATTAATTAGGGCAAATATTTGATGTAGGATGTTACACACACACACACACACACACACACACACAGAGTATTGATCATGACACCTTGTTTAGCAATGCACTGAGTGTGAATGTGAACTGGGCTGGTGTACTAAGAGAAGGAGTGCCCATTAAGGGACAAGTAAACGTGTGTGTACCGTATTTTCACGTATATAACGTGCACACGTGTATACCGCGCAAGCTGCCCATTTAACAGGTGATTCCTGTTGTTGTTGAATTCTTACTCACTAACTGGCGAGCTCATTTGTAATACATATTTTTTGTTCCAACATGGCATCTCATTCCATGACGATGATGACATAACAAAGAAGTGCAATACAATTCCAGTCGAAAATCACTTCAGAGCTTCTTCTAAAGCAGTGGTCGGCAAATAGCCGTCAATAATATCTGGCCCGCCAGATGAGGTTGATTAAAATAAAAACTTATAATATTTGCTGTCAAAAACGACAATTCAACAGATTTCATTACACTATCGCTATCACTTCCTTAATAACCTCTGCGTCAGTAGTCTGTTGTAGTGAGAATCCATGCTGCGTTGGGGGACGCATTTGTAACTTTTTGCTGCGCTGTAAGTGCCCGAACCAGGATCTTGCAGCTCTGTGTATATCCAGCAATGTAGGAATTTCAAAGAAGAGTGGAAGGAAAGGTCTGCATTCAGCCTACCTGAATAAAACATAACGGAAGCTTTATTTCGCTATGATACATGTTTTGGAACATCATTGAGCACCACTAACCACTTGGTGAGTAGCACTTTTTTAAAACCAGTGTTTTAAGGATAGAAAAAACACATGCCCATTGCTAGCCATTTTGAAGGCAGGCAGAGGCGATTCTACATTCCCCAAATAGCCGAGACAGAAGCAAGCGTCAAAATTTCGATGTCAACCACTTTATTGCATTTTAGACAACCTGTGAAAGGGGCTCAATGTGTTAAAAACCAAACTATCCCTTTAAGTGTGTGTGTGTGTGTGTGTAGAAGGGCATGTATTTGCATAATAATATACAGCATTTTGTGTGTGTATTGTTACAGTAGGCTATGTCAGTGTAGGTTTGAGGTGCAATACGTAGACACTACACTTCCAATGAACCATCCCATACTCCAGGGGGAGCTATGCTGCTGTGACCGGCCGGTGTCTGGCTCCTATTTCCGGAGCTCCCTGCCTAGTTAATGCGCCGCACAAGTCAATGGGCGGCACGGGAAGAAAGAAGGCTCTGGAGTTTGGACGCTGTGTGCAGTTTGCATGATACTCAGTGTAGCCTCCTTGGGATTAGCCGTTTTCACCGTCAACATTCTGCTCTTGAAACTATGGATTACTCGCGTCCCCGGAGTTCTGTGTTGAACTACTAGTAGCCTACTGCTACTGCTATATTCGGCGTGGAGAGCCTAGCGTTTGGGTTGGTCGAAGGGAAGCTGGCTCTCTCCCACACACACACCTGTAGCCTCGTACATATTGACTGCCACGACAACGCAACACTAGATCACAACCTTCAGATCAGCAGATGAGTTAATACTGTAGTATCCCTAAACTAGCGAGTTTGTTTTCTGTTTAATAACCTGCGGGTTGGAGGGTCGTGACAGTATGTGTCTCTATATACAGTAAGTACAGCCAACATGCATGTGTGTGTGCATACGTGCAGTCGTGCACGTGTGTATTTGTGCGCACCTTGAAAGAGCTGTGCACCAAGGTCTCGTCAAGATCGATCACCACACAGTTTCTGCCGTAGTCATTGACGCTGACCTCAGGTAGGAGGAATTTGGCTGGAGACTACAGAGGGGGAAAGAAAAAAAGAGACAAAGATCAGACATTGGTTGAAAAATATGTGTGTGTGTGTGTGTGTGTGTGTTTCAGCCGGACAAAAGCGAGCCATTTCAGAAACATGCTGCTTTCTGTCTTTGCATTTACTGAACTAGCATCTGTATCCATAGTTAGCAATGTAGCTGGTTGTCAATGGGCAGCAAACTTAGCATTTAGGGTTTTGGGAAACTGACCCTAGTAGGGATGAATTTTAAGATGAACAAACTTAGAAGCAGCCAGAGCTAAGATAAGATGATTTTTATTTTAGCCGTGCCTCACACTGAATCTTTTTTCTGCAATGGCAAGTATCACAAGGCCAAAAGTCAAAGATAAAAACCAATCACAAGACATTGAAAGCCTGCAATCTATTCAATGACATCATTGATTAAGGAACTACAGATAGATAATATAAGCCGGTCCAAGTCTATGTTTGTATCAACTGGGAAGGGGTTAATCTGATTAAAATCACAGACTACCATCTATCTATCTGATTAAAATCACAGACTAGTTTTAAAGTAAGGCGGGTAGGGGGGGTGGGGCAAATGGATGGATCAGCCTTCCTTGGCAAGTTGAGCTCCAGCTAAGCTAATAGCTTCTGGGCGAGCAGCGTCTCCTCTGCCCCCTGCGCATGTCTTAATGACGCCTGTCCCCATTCTGAGGGATCCGGCCAAGGCTAAAGCTACTAAGAAGAGTCGGCCGGAGGACCCTAGAGATGAGCTGACACTGGCCAGGGAGGAGGAGAGACACGGATGAAGTGTGTGTGTGTGTGTGTGTGTGTGGGCATGTGTGTGTGCTTGTGTGTGTGTGTGGATGGCATGGGAGAGCCAGGAAAGGCAGTGGGCAGATGGACGCATCTTAGGGGTTTGGGCGGGAGGAGGGTACCGGTGGGGGAGACTGGGTGGGGGCACCCGTACAATTAATCACTGTAGTAAATCTGCTGTTCAACTATGTGTGTGTGTGTGTGTGTGTCTATATGTGTGTACCTTATATGTATGTGAATGTGCTTTTGCTTGCTTGTGTCGTGGGTGCATGTGTGTGTACATGCATAAGAATTTGTGTGTGTGTGTGTGTGTGTGCATGAGTATTGTGTACTGTACTGTATGTGCTTGTGTGTGATTCCATTTGTAAACAGTATGTGCACATCCTCCTCTGCGTGTGGTAGAGGACAAATGGATTCAAGGGCACAGTGCATGCTGGGTGATTTATACAGCCCTATGGCAAGCCAACGGGGTCAAAACAGCCTTCATGTATTAGGATGTCCCAACATGCAATTCTCATACGTACTCTAGATGTTTTTACATACACTGGAAGATTTTTTTTCTGTTACTTCTGTTGTACACGCCATGTTAAATCTATGATTCATGGACTAGGCTCATTGTAAAAGATGCATGACCACAAGCCTGCGGGCCAGTTCTTATGATTAAGGAGAATCCTGTCCCCCACCCCCACCCCACTCTTCCATCGACGTGGTGCATGTTTACTTTTACCGGAGCAAAGCGGTGTCCTATGTTTCGCAAATACTAAAAGTCATGTGTGAGTTACTACTGTAGGCCATATACACTCATTCTGTAAACCTTTCTAAAAAACATGATTCTTATGTTACTGTCATTACATGAATGGGAATAGTTCTTCTATATAAGAGAAAGAGACAGAAAGAAAGAGAGAGAGAGAGAGAGAGAGAGAGAGAGAGAGAGAGAGAGATCATTTTCATTTTAGTTACCTCTGTTTTATTTAGTTATACAAGTTTATGCCAATGAGTTTTTGTTGTTGTTGTTGTTTGAAATTCTGGAATATGCTTTGGTGACACTATTTCACTGAACTTTTGAATTTTTATTTTTTTTTGGAGAGTGAAAGAAGCATCTGCAATCATGGTCTCATTCTTTACTACAAAGTAAAGTATCAATAAAAGTATTGTGGCACTAGGAGTGATAAGCAGTGCAAGTATTGGCATCTATAAAATCGAAACACCACCCCTCCCTAACTATAAATGCTCGTATAATCTTACTGTACTAGCTGAAGAAAGCTTGACCTTGACATTTATATGAAACTGGTCTAGAGGTTGAACAACCACTTAAAGCACCATCACGGCATGGTCGTGGCCTTTGAGCTATAATCATCTTGACCTGAACTGAGCTCCTGTCAGTTGCTGAATCCTCAGACTTCAGATTTCAGCGATAATTAACTGTCCTTTGGTGTCGGCTTATGAATGCCAATAGATTCTTGGGAACAACATGGGCATTCTGGTAAAACGAAAGCGATATTCTGGAAATTGTGTTCAGCAAAGAAAGGAGAAGGAAAATGGACCAACAAACAGTTGTGTTGAGTCAGCAGACCCTGGTAGGGTATTTTAGGATCTCATTTCACCCCTCCAAGGCTCCGACTGGGCAGGACAAGCCTGGGAGTGGGCCATCGCTCGGCAGGCCCTTCCTGGCCGAGCCAGACGCACGGCGTGGAACACCGACAGCCAAGGAGACGCAGCCTTGGCAGAGGAGTGGGAGAGAGAGAGAGAGAGAAGTAGAGAAAGGGAGAGATAGAGGTGGAGAAAGAGAGAAAGAGAGAGAGAGAGAGAGGGAGCGAGGGAGGGAGGGGGAGAATTGGCCCCCTGCAGCTCTATGGGACACCCTGAAAGGTGCGATTCCCCACCCATCCGGAGCCAAGCCAAACGGCCTACGGACATTGGGCTTTCTAAACACGTGAAGGTCATGCCAGGGTCAAGCAGGTCTGAGCTGGGCATGAGAAAATGGGAAGGCTATCCGAAGCATAACACCAAACGGGTGTAAGGTTAGGGGGCTCTGCGCTATTTGTGTTGCAGATGAATAGGTGAAAGATGTTTACTAAATGTTTACTAAAGAAGTTTACTAAGGAAAATGGAGATAAAAATTGAGCTAAACTCAACACTCACTAATCAAATACAGCTTAAGAAACACTATTATCATGTAATGAAATAAATTAATTAATATAAACATGGACCGTCACTGATAAAAACCACTACGATTCAAATGTACTGAATCTGCCTTTGACTGCCGTGTGGAGTAATGAAATGTGACTTTTGGACAGTTTGGTTTCTTGCCTCTAGGCGGTGAAAGCCTCTTCCTGGGGAAAGAGAAGTAGTCTAGTCCTGCATGCATTTAGGAGGCTAATTATGAGATGGGGAAGTGTGGGGATTAGGGGTGATTGGTGATTGGCCATTAGGGACTACTCTTCAGGTCCTTGGGGTCTGATAAGAATTCACCCACAATGGACCATAAAAAATCACATTTAAAGGTTGGGACTCTCGGAGAGTCACTTTTGGAGATCTTTCCCAATAAATTCCCAGCACGCTACACTTGCACAGGCAAAGAGAGGCAATTTAGTGCGTTATCGACTGATATCACATCTAATCAGCATTTTAAAGACAACTCATCCTTTCATCCGGTATCTGCCTGGACAAGTTTTAATACTACTTTCAGAACGAGAGCAGAATTAAATTAAATACATTTTAATGGGAAAACGAGTTGAAAAGACAGAAAGTACATTATATTTAAATGTGCCACTGACTGTGTGGGCAAAAAGTCTTTGACTTTGAAAGCATTATGCTGTGTCCACGTTAGTAAGAAAATACTGTACAGCACAACATAAGAAATAGTAATGTTAGAATTACCACATTTTATAAAAACTATGTTGAATTTTCTTTTATACATTAAAAAGCATTTTTGTTTTTATTGAATAATGATATTGTAAGAGAAATGTTGACACTCAAGTCTAATGGAAAAAAAGTATTGTATTTCCCACAGCTATGCTGTTCTCATTGGATTGGATTTAAAAAAAATGGTCTTTGGAAAAAGAGGATCACAGCACACTCAAAAAAACGGAGAAAGAGCAAACAAGCAAACAAACCATTTGACAAACAGACAAACAAACAAATTAGGCAGCTCTGTCGTCAGGTACCGACATGCACACTGTTAGTAATTACAGGCAAATATAATGAAAATAGGTGCGGTACATACACTAGGGATGGGTATAACCTGGACCTGGTCACACTATAAACAGAGAAAAAGACAAAAGACAGAGACAGAGAGAGAGAGAGAGAGAGAGAGAGAGAGAAAGAAAAAGAAAAAACAAGACAGCAGAGAACACACAAAAAACAGAAACGTAAGAACCTCAAAGCAACGATACACAACATTGCAGTGGAATACATACCATTATTATAACACAGTTAAGACAGTTAGCACCAAACCAAACACTGTGACTACCAAAACAAACACATAAACAAATTACTTGTCCAAACCAGAAAAAACACACAGCATACACACTCAGAAATTTTTCCTCATTCTCCATTACCTGGTTCAACAAGTTTCTTCAAACAAACTCTCTCTCTCTCTCTCTCTCACACACACACACACATACACTCACACTCACACACACACACACACTCACCAGCTACCTGTAACCCACCTCTCCCCTCACACCCCCACACTCCTCTCTCTCTCTCTCTGCAACAGAGTACAGAGTAACGGGTCAGTGACGACCACATGTACCTGTAAAACGGACAGACATTCCACCGTGGTGTGCGAGTCGCGCGCATGCAAACATCAGCGGCTGCAGGCATCCGAGAGGCTGGGTCCGTTTATAGCGCGGGCGTACCTGCCTTGGCGAGTGCGCGTGTTTGTGGGAAGAGCCAGACCGCCGTGGACGGAGCTGCTCTCTGCGGGACTGGCCGCTCGTTACGTGCCATACAGAGGCCCGTGTGTGGGATGGGAGAGGAGAGGAGCGGAGAGGAGGGGAGAGGAAGGGAGGGGAGAGAGGCAAACGAGTGGGGAGAAGTGAGAGAGGGGTAGGAGGGCTGGGCGGGTGGATGGTAGTGGAAAGGGGTGTTAGGGGGGACGCAACGGGGCAATCCATCACACGAGACACGCAAGGCCCACCTCATAGGTCTCACATAAGTTGGAGAGCCTGGAAGTGTGTATTTGTGAATGCATGTGTGTGTAACATGTCCAAGAATCAACAGAGAGAGTGCGTGTGTGTGTGTGTTTGTGTGTGTGTAGTATGTATGGGTGTAAGTACATGTAAGGGAGTCTGTGTATGTTTGTGTCTGTGTGTTTAGTGTATGTGTATGTGTGTGTGTGGTGTGTGTGTGTGTGTGTGTGGGCGGATATTGAAGAATGTGTGTAGGGAAGCGTGCCCATCATTTCCAGAACTGGATGGTAAACAGCCTCCCGAGTTCAACGGGTTCGGAACAGCTGGAAAAATTTGTAGTGCTGACGGAGAGAGAGAGAGTAAGAGCGTGTGTGTGTGAGTGAGTGTGTGTGTGTGTGTGAGGGAGAGTGAGGCCCCTATTACAGAGCGGTGCACAAACAAGAAGAAACACGTCTCCTAAACCCCAAGCTTAGAGACCCAGAGATAGTGCTTGAGCCCTAACAAAGACACAATGACCTCTTGAGGCGAGCGTGCGTTACCTTAAATGCAGTAGTTGACTGAGCAGGCCCGTGTCAACGCAACAGTCCCATTTTTGACTCAGTTTACTGGGAGCACTGGCTGCCACAGAGGACAGTCTGTCAAGTCTCTCAGTAGAAAAAAAACAACTACCCGTCCATCCATCCATCCATCTATCTATCTATCCATTCATCCATCCCTTCAATTCATAACCCTAACCCCTAACCTACTGTATCCCACTCTCAATTCTTCCATCAATCTATCAATCCATTCATATTTGTTTATTGGATATCTGTCAACCTCTCAATGCCCTCATGCATTCAGTGGTTAATTCATCACTCAATTAATTAATTACTAATTATTAATCCATGCAGAGATTTGGGATAGCTTATCTGTTTGTAACACACACACACACACACACACACACACACACACATACACACACACACACACACACACACCACAAACACACATGGATTCTCCTTTTCACCAACTGCTACCTTGAATGTGTGATGAAATATTACTGTAAGTGTTTGCAGTGAGTGTGTGTGTGTGTGTGTGTGTGAGTGTGTGTGTGGACCACCTTGGGGGGGCTGCCGTTCTCCTCGGCTGGCGGGGGCAGAGCACAGGGCTTGTTGTTGGGGGTGGGTGCTTCCACATTGTAGCTACGGAAGCAACAGAAGAAGGGACTGAAGATGCTCCGACTCCGGTGTTTCTTTAGGCTGCTGTTGGACTGGCAGACTGTACAGAGAGAGAGAGAGAGAAGAAGACAAGATTAACAGACGGAAACAAAGACGAAAAACGCGCGATGAAAAGACCACCTGGCTCTGGCTCTCTCTGTGTTGTTGTGTACGTGGACCATTCGCCGACGCTCGACTGAGTTAGTGGGCTGTATGTCGATCCCGGTTCTCTGACACGCAATGGCTCAGGCAGGCAACGAAGCTGAACGGAGCAGAGCAGAGTGGCGCATCAGTTGTCCGTCGTGAGTCATTTTTTCACGTCGACACAGCAGGAATTAGGAACCTCCTGCTCTTTGTTGTGCCAACGGAAGTCCTGTTGCTGTGGCAACGGGATGACCTTGCCCCTCTCAACACTTGACTGGTTCCTCTCCCTGACAAGTGCTTGCCAGCCACAACTGTGCTTTAGAAATGCCATCAGTGTGTTTGAGAGTGGTTAAAACCAAACCAAGTCTCATTCTGTCTCCAGTTTGCCATCAAATAGTCCGAGTATAAGAGAACAGCCTCAGTGTACAGAAAAGGGTTGGAGATGGAAAGAGAAAACTGGGAATGAGAGAATGCAAGAGGATAATTGGAATTTTGTGTGTAGTCTCTAATAGATGGAGATTGCCGATAGAGGCTAGCCCTGGGGGTACATAGACTCATTATCTGAAGCCAAAGGTTTACCTCAAATAACCAAAAGGCGGACATGCTTGCGAAACAGATTTTGTGTGCCTAGCTCTATTCAACAAACCCCAGCCCCCCCCCCCCCCGCCCCCAATCACTACCACGCACTACATAAACCATAGCCTTAGGGGCCCAACTGCAAAAGGAGGGCTTCTCTCATGTTTCTGTCCCTTCGTGTGTGATTCAGTCCCCGCTCTCAGCCCCAGAGCCTCATCTCTGTGTTGCCATTATGCCATTAGAGGTGGATGACTAACAAGGATACGCTAGGCTAATGGCAAATCTACTGCTCGCTGCTCAGAAAGGATTTGGCCAGAGCCCGTCCCTCGGTGCTGAACTTGGAACGACTTGTCACACATCGCCACACGTTCCCAGTCTGCCGAGGAAAAAAACAAAGAGAAAAAGTCCAGAGATAGAGCTTTTTTTTGTCAGCCATAAAAGCCAATGGAGAGGAAGAACAAAAAACAAAAATCTTGTTTCAACAGTTGCATCACTGTTGAGTTTAGTTCACTGGGGAGCTCTTCAGAAAGGCCATCAATTCCATTTAGACTGAGAGTCACCAGTGATGGCTTTGAACTAGAATAAGAGCCTGAGCTTTGGCTATGGCTGTCAAGTGGCTGGGTTCGACCCAAAGATTCTGGAGTGCTACGCTACGCGTCACTCTAGAATCTGTGGATATAACGGTTTCCTGCAGCCTGCATAATCTGTTAGTGTGGGCAGCAATAATGACCTCGCATAACGCATGCTGAATGATTACAATTGATTGCAAAAGTCTGTTTATTTCACATACTATAGGTTTGCAGTGTCTTGGTAAGTCCTTACAAGAGAGAATGACGACACAGTAATATCCATGTTCGAGAGAAGAAAATTGCCTGGAAAAAAAATGTAAATGCCAGCAACAATGAAGGAGATTTAGTGTATATTCTCTCTGTTTACATCTTACTTTGAGGAAGCACAGCTTTCTTTCTGACTCCTTTTCTCTCTTCCACTCCTCCTCTCTCTCCATCTTCCTTTTCACTGTTTCGCTCTCTCCTTTCTGTCGTGCTCTCTTTTTTTTTTGTGTTTTCCACTCGGTCTCTCTATCCCTCATTCTTTCTGTCAATGTCTTCTTAGCTGTCTTTCTCTTTCTCCCCCTCTCCCTCTCTCTGGCGCAGCTTCCACACATCTCCCGCGCATGCACTCACACACTTGACAACGTGACTGTAAGTAATTATGAGCGACAGTACAGTTACAGCACAGCTGGGCGTGTGTGTGTGTGTGCATGTGTGTGTGTGTGTATAAGAAATTGTGAGCGGTGAGCAGCGTCGTGCAGTGCAAATTCGCGACCCAGAGAAAGCCCCTGAAAGGAAGTCTGTTATCAGAGAAGCAGAGGGGTCAATTCCATTTCAACCCCAATACCCATCAACACCCCGGGGTGCAGCGTCTTTACAGAATACCAATCCTGCACTCAAGCAAGGCAACCTCCACAGCAGCAGAAATAGGAAGGAAATAGAGGCAGAATTATGGGGAATGTGAATGCAGTCTAAACCAAAACAACAATCTTTGAGCTCCACTTCAATATATCAATAAGCTGAGGTATATTTCTTTACAATTTTTGGAAGGTGACTGAAACTTGTATATTCTATCCGCATTACCACTCAATTTGCAGTTACACTGGGCCGTGTTCAATTTGCTATTGCAGGTTTTGTTTGGCTCTCCTATGTTGTATTGTGATATACACTTGTGTGGCATACTATCGTGCTGTGCTGTTTTTGGTTGTATTGTGTTATACAGTTGTGTTGTGTTGTTCTGACTTGTATTGTGACATACAGTTATGTTGTGCTGTGTTATGCTACATCGTACCATGCTATCGGTCCTTGTTCTCCTGTGTCGTCCTATTTTGTGTATTGTGACACACTGTTGCACCGCTCTGGGTTTTGCAGGTGTGTGCACTGTTGTGCGTCGACCTGTGTTTGCACTGCCTACTAAATGACCCTTCTCCTCCTACCCCCTCCTCCTCTTCCTCTTGCTGTCACTGAAGGCCCCTAAAGCCCCAGTCAGTGGCTGATCTACAGCAGCTCTGGCCAGGGCCCGGCGGAGAGCAGTGGGGGCCCAAAGCCAATGAGGGTGGAAGCAGTGGCGGTGGCTGCATTAGGGTAATTACCCAGGGCATCTGCCTGATTAGAGCGCCGGGGGAAACACATCAGATCATGCTGAGAGCTTTAGGCCAACAGTGAGGAGAAGGAGGGAGGGGTTGGGATGTGAGGGTGGAGCGGGTGGAGGAGCTACTGAACAGCCTGTTGACCAACATACAGTAGACACTAGCTAGCACACTGGCCTCTATGGGTTTTGTGTGTGTGTGTGTGTGTGTGTGTGTGCATAAGTGCTAATTATCACTTCTACAGATATTGGATGTGGGTGTGTTTGGAGTTTGACTGTGTGTGTGTGTTTGTGTGTGTCTGTGTCTGCGTGTGTATGTGTCTGTGTGTTTTTTACTGTGTGAATGTGTGTGCCTTTTCTGTTGTAGGCATGTGTGTTGAAAAGCCTTGAGTGGCACTGAAGAATGGACAGAAGGTAACAATGCTAATGAGCTTACGCTTTTTATCACACTATTCTGATGGCCTTACACAAAGCACTGGAGATCAGAGGATGAGTCACTTGCGAGGAGATAATGCCCTTCAAAAAGCCTCCCCACTGAAAACAAAGATGTAATTTTGTAAACACATGTCCACGGGCACAACGGAGCTGTGACATTATATGTTTTACAGCCTTACTGTTACATAAAACAACATGATTCCCAAAATCATTTTATCCTAACTTTCATTTCATTTGATTTTATTTCCAGTGTTCACATCAACATAAGGTCAATATTTCAGTAACAGTTGGCTCTCTCAGCCTCATGTTTTGTCAGCCATCAAAGTGTAAATGTGGTAATTAATTCTTTTTAATTTTCATTTCAAATCACTAGTTGTCTATCCTTCCGACTTATGTATTTGAGTCTAAAGATACAAACCCAGTGAGCAACATCCCATTCCCACTGCCTCTCCTGCTCGTCAATGCTGACACAAGAGCTTCCTAAAAGACACAGCGGAGTAAAAGTCTTATTCTGCCGTTTCTGCTCAACGATTCTCAAGTTTCAACACCTGCAGCAAGAATAGCGAGAGTAGCGAGAGTCTCCCATCACACTTGAAGGAAAACTGTAAAATACCTCCCTCCTTTTCCTGTCAATCAGCTTCTTAAAATGTTCAACATCTGCTGTGCACGCACCCGTTCCCTGACTAGCAAATTCCCCCACCCTCCCTATCTCCAGCCACTAAAAGCTGGGTTATACAGTACTTTTGCCACCACAGCCCTCAAAGACTGTGTTGTTTGCGTTGTTGCGACGCAAAATTTGAAAATGGGAGGTGACGCAGTGACTGTCTGCGAAGGGACACAGCATAAATCCAGCGTAAGACTACCCATCACCCAACTCCCATGTCCCTGAGAGGGAACCCAAGAGGAGGGGAGCCCGAGGCGACAGTGAGGGGTAGTTATTCCTGGGCGATCATTGTGGCCAGTGTCATATCTCCTCACGGGAGCTGACAAAGCAGAACGAGGTGGGGAGGGAGGGGTGTTGGTCGGGGTGGTGGAGGGGTTGGAGTCCACTACACACAGTCACAGAGTGTGTCATAGTATGTGTGTGTATGTGTGTGTTGTTTATGTGCATGGCAGTGTATATGTCTCATTAGGTACAATGATATAGCTTTAGCCAACACACACAAACACACACACACTTGCTCCTTGGCCTTGGGGACTCTCGGGGCAAATCTAATTAGTTCACCTCGGCTGATAACCTAATTTCCACACAGGAGCACAACAGGGGAGACCCAGGGGCAAGCTGGCCGCTGCAACACTGCTCACGTCCACCTGGAGAGGTGGTCCAGGAAAAAAAAAAAATTCTCATGTTTATCTGGGTCTTCTTTACTGACAGCATCTACATAACTGCAGTCTGACAGAGATCGGATGTCACTGATTTTGCATACTGTATGCGGGTTGGCAGCAACAGTATGAGAATTTGACTTTAGTATTAAAGGTAAAGATCAAAGACCTCAAGATAAGTACAATGAATGTATAGACAGTCTGGCCAAAAGGCAAGAATGAGTGAAAGAAACAGAGATCATACAGTGTGAGATATTGTATGTGTGTCTATGTGGTATGTGGTGCGTGTGTGTTTAAGAGACTCCGAAACACAACGTAAGTAACAAAGTAAGTGTTTCTGTTCTCTCCTCGGTTTCATGCTGTTGCACTTGAGCCTGGGTTCCCTCTGTCCCTGCCCCTCCTCCTCCCCTCTCCTCTCCTCTCCTCAGACCTCCATTTTAAGACCCTCTCTCTGTGTTTTTCCCGCCTTTGTTGCCCTCCCGGTAGGGAGAGAGAACATGTGTGTGTGTGTGTGTGTGTGATGGGGAGGAGTGTGAGGATCAGCCTATGTTCAAGCTGTGTTTAGACCCCTCCTTTCCCCTCGGCAGCTCCACCCAGCCGAGCGCAAACACACTCTTCTCTCCCTCCTTCTCTCTATCCCCCTCTCCCTCTCTTTACCTCCACTGTTCTCCCTCTCCTTCCCCCCCCCTCTCTCTCTGACACAAACAACATAGCAGAGTGCTCTGCACTGCCAGACAAAAACACACCCACCTACCCACCCACAAACACACACACCCACCTACCCACCCACAAACACACACACACACACACCTACCCACCCACAAACACACACACACACACACCCACCTACCCACCCACAAACACACACACACACACACACACACCCACCCACCCACCCACAAACACACACACACACACACACACACCCACCTACCCACCCACAAACACAC
>JAGFZM010000126.1:446638-468035 GCA_017657215.1 Limnothrissa miodon | reverse complement strand
ACAAACAAACACTCCACACAGAAACAATCACATGTCCTTCATGCATCCACATAAGCCATCTTACCATATCCATCTCTCTCTCTCTCTCTCTCTCTCTCTCTCTCTCTCTCACACACACACACACACACTAGACAGAGGAACACTCCGGGCTCATGTCCCACTTAGCCTGCTCCCCTAGAGAATCTCTCTGTGTTAAACCAGCTTCACCCTGAATCCTAAGGACTAAAGCAACATCCTCTGGGCTACCATCACACATGAGAACACCATCTCCTCTCTTCTTCTCCCCTCTATACTTTCTCTATCACTCACTCCTCCCACCTCAGTATCTTTGTCTACATGGTGCACTTCTAGACAATATTCTCTCTAACAAAAAGCAAACAGAAATTTTTTTTTTTTTCATGTCCATGTTTTTTTCTCATATCCATTCATGTCATGCTCTATCTTCTGTCATTTGTAAACCTTCATAACCAACACAAAGCAGCATCAAGTCTTTCTCTCCCTTTTTCTCTTCTCCCTCTCTTTCTCTCTCTCTGTGTCTGTCCGTCTCCCCTTCTCACCTCAGTCAAACAGAAAAACATTTCACTGCGATTTCAGCACCAGTTGGTCATGCAGTGCCGATCACGACACACACGCACACAACCCATTAGAGTGTGGAACAGTCAGGGGTGGCCGTTCGATCCATCTTCCCCACCACCAATTCATGGAGTCCTTGGAAGATGGGGAGAGGGAAAGAGGGAGGGGGGTGGTGTTGAGAGTGGGTGACTGAAGAAGGTTGTAGCTGCAGCTGCGGCAGGGGACACCATCTTTACACTAACACCATCCACCATCATCCAACCCTACCCCAACCATGCATCCACCCACCACTAACACACACGACCCTATGTGTAACACCAGCATTATGCCACTACCATGTTGATTCATGCCATTCATGGTCATTTCTTCGCAAGCTGAGAGCCAAGAGCCAAGCTGAGAGCCAAGAGCCAAGATGACTGTCCCTAATGTAGGCCTCTCGCCCCATTTTGCCTGCCTGGTCTTTTATAAAGAATGCATGGCAAGCTAGATACTTCATTTACACGCCCAGTGCCGATTCCGCCTCATCCTTCCAATGAACTGTTAAGTTGCTCTTGATGACCCCGCCAGTGATTTAAGAGGGTGAACATAATGTATGATCTACCAGCACCTTTAAGACATGTTTAGCCATATGAACGGTTGGACAACTATAAATCTTAAGAGGGCTGACCCAACTAAAGAAAGAGAGCTAAACCCTGGAGAGAAGGGAGAGAACTTAGCAGACATTTAATCTTGATGATTTAGTGGGGCTTTAAAGTGCAAGGCTCTTTCGAGTTGTGAGCACTTCTGGCACAGTGGAATTTTCAAAACGCTTGTTATCTGTTTTTCTTCTAAACGACACTCCATTAAGACACAATTATGAAATAATTCATCACAACTTAGCGTTACAACATCAGTAAACGCCACACGCCAAGCAAAGGCATAACACACAGTCCATGTTATTAAACCAGATTAGGGCACGAGAGGTAGAGGGGGGGCATTTTAAACAAATTAGGGTGCCACGTTTGGGAATGTGAAGCAGGGGCAGGAGGGGTCCAAATGACTTTAAATGTGTTTTTTTGAATCGCTAATTAAGAGAGGTCATAATCATGGCTGCTAATGGCCCCGTCAGAGCTAGGGCTGGAGGGAAGAAGGGAATGGAGGAACATTTCAATCCAAAATCAACTGCAACAGGCCCAGTGAATGATTTAACATGGAGCTCAGGCTGGCTCAGAGAGAACAGACATGCGCGCACACACACACACACACACACACACACACACACACACACACACACAGACTTGCACTGTCATGAGTTCAACTGCAAGAGAAATGTTTTCAAGGCAATGGTGTCACTCCACTGGATATCTTAACAGTGCCTGAGGCACTTTCCTCTAATAATGCACAATAACACACGCACGCACACACACACACACACATACACACAAACATTATTTGTACTTAGAGAGTACAAGAGTGTTCACACAGATCCACTCAGACAGTCACCCTTGCCCATTTCAGATAATGCAAATAAAGCACATGCAGACATATCTTAGAGTTTTGGGCACACACACACACACACACACACACACACACACACACACACACACACACAAACAAACACACACACAGGAATACATACAAGAAGCTAAAAAACACATGCCATCCTTTTTTTCCACTGACAAACATGCACTCACACACACACACTGACAGTGGCACAGGGGAATATCTAAGGTCAGTTTGCCAGCTGGTATGTGCCAGAGCTCACTACATGGCCAAGCAAGGCATATCAAAGGAGGTCCACCCATTCAGCCAAAACACACACACACACACACACACGCACACACACATACAGATATGCACTACCACTAAACATATTTTTAGGGGTGGAAATTGATAGAATTTCATCAATTCTTATCGGTTTGACTATCAAATCCATTAAGTAGAGAAAGTAGTTTTTAGTATTAACACATGAGCCTATAATGAAGCCTCTATTACCACTGTGGCAATAATGAGGTAAACTATGTGCAACTGTGTTGTCTTTTTTAGTTCTACTTTTGAAAAAAGATCAGTTGTCCATGATGTAGGAAACATCCCAGCACTGACAAAAGGAATTGATAAGGGGCAGTGATAAGAGGAATTGATAAGGGGAATTGATAAGGTCAGGGATATATGATTCCAGTGGATTAAAGCATTTGATTCTTGCTTCTACCCGGCTTTCGAACACCCCTATTCAGTATCCACAGAGTATTGTGCTTGACAACAAATGAAGCAGCTATATCACTGTATCTATATAAAGTCCAATATCTGTGCCCTAGCCTAGCCATAATGAGCTTTCACTTGCCTCTGGCATGTTATTCACATTCCCCTATTCTGTATTAACCCTATTTCTGTGCACATGGGTTTTTTTGTCACAAGTAAGTACTTAATTAGTAACAACTTACTATTTTATGCCTGTTTTTTCTCTCTCTCTCAATGTCTGTTTCTCTCTCAGCATGTGTGTAATGCCACTTGGGACAGTAGGGATTTAGACTGACACCAGAAGTCCCTTAGGTCCTTTCTGTTTGGCCCCCATCCCGACAGACTAGATCCAGAAAACCAGAGCATCAGCACCAGCAGCAGGCGCCCTCTCTGCAGTCACTGTCCGAGGTCATAGAGTCCCAGTGGGGCGAACCGTTGTGTTACTGATTGCATTTGAGCATGACCACAGTTTATAACAAGAAAATAAAAAATTGTGGGGGGAAAAAAAAAATAAAAAAGCATAATTAAATCCTCTAATGAGCTTCTCAGGCTCGTTCTCTTCTCCCAGCAAGACGTAAATTACTTTCTGCACTGTGTTTGTGTGTGTCTGTGTGTTTGCATGTGTGAGTGTGTGTGTGAGTGTGCACACAGACAGCAGGGAAACAAACGGGTCGAGAAGGCCACCAATCACTACCAGAACAGGACAGCGCACAGCTTAGCCCACAAGGCTCTCCAGATGGGGGGTGGGGGGATATGGTGAGCTGAGCCCGGTCTGTTCAGCTAAAGGCAACTGATATTGAGTGTGAGTGTGTACAGTATGTGTGTAGTGAGTGTGTAGAGTATGTGTGTGCCCGAGGAGAAGTGTGACATGGAGCTAAAATCACGCCGCTTCTCTTAAACACACACACACACACATACTCCTGGTGTCCCATCAGCTGGCTCCGGGGCAGGATGCAAGGATACCAGGATCTCAGCACTTCCGGGAGGAAACGCGGCTGAAGGTCTATGGGCACCAACAGAGGAGCGGCTGCTCTGGTGGAGGGATTGTTTGGCCCTGTTACTCAACCCTGGGGAGTGATCAGGATTACAGGCAGAATCTGTCTCTTTAGACAGAACCATATCTGTCAAATTGATTTATGGCAACTGCCACTCAGCAGGCTCCTGAGCATGTTCTACAGGAAGTGGTTCAGCCTGTTTTAACACTAATTGGCTGGGATTAATGTAAATGCTGTCATTCACAAGTCCATTATTGCAAATAGCAAATTAAACTACAAAGTCACAACAGAGCACACTATACTGTAAGTAAAAAGTTACAGATAATACAGTATGCCTTTGGGTGACATGTTACAAATGCATGTCTGAATGAAATATCCAAACTGTATGTAATCCTCCAACTAAGATACCTTGTTTTGACAGAATTTCAGGGTAGCAGAGATGCCTCATTAATGCTGCCATATATGGTACATCTAAAATTCATCTGAAAACAAAGTCCAGAGCTAACACCTGCTATGGTGAATAAAAACTGAAGGCAGCTGCTTCTGTGTGTTGGGCAGACTCATGCACACTGTGGTTATTCACTGTGTGGTGTGCCATGCAGTAGGACTTGGAGGACTGAAGGTCTTGAATCTCTGGAGAAACCAAACTGTCTCTAATGATGTGATCTGGGGGACTTCTGTGCATGCCTCAGATGCAGCAGCTCAACATGGAGGGTAATTTCGATGATGGTTTGGGAACACCCGAGCCAGTTTCTGAGGATTTGAAGTCCATGGGAAAAACACCTAACACAATCCTGCCAGACTGCTTGAGGTTGGCTTACGTAAGGCTTGTTGGTCTCTGCACACAACTTGGAATGCATAATTGCAAACCTATGGTATGTGGCCTTGCCTATTTTGGAATCTTTTTTTTCTTTCGCAAGCCGTGTCAAAAACATCGAGCTCTTTCAGAGAGGCAGGCAGGCAGAGGGGGGCCCTGTTGACGGGGAACAGCTCAATCTCGTTGGTGGCTCGGAGAAGGATGCAGATGTAACCAAGCTGATGGATGAAGACAAACGATTCCTGTCACGATCCCCAGCCAACTGAGATACATCAATCACCTCCTCTGATCAGTCAAGGTCACACCAGAGGAGAGGTGTGGGGTGTGGGGGAGAGGGGACAAGAAGGTGAAACAAGACCTCTATAAGGCATTTTGAAACTCACCCAAACCCCACACATTAACCAACAATAAAAAGAAGTGGGAAAAAAATAACAAGTTAAAAGTTCAAATGAAATCAAGCCTCTGTGAAGAGGACATATTCATATTAGCAACCTAAGGCGAGCAATTCCTGATTTTGATGGAAGATGAGCTCAGAGGGTCTGAGCTCCAAACAATAAAACGTTAAGTGTGATCACGGACGAAAAAAGGGAGCCCCTTTCTCAAATGGGAGGGTGAGTCTGGCGACTCCTCCGATCGAGATCTAATTGGCTGTCAATACACGTTGAGCAGGGATAACAGTCACGCTCGGACATGCTCTAATCAGATTAAGGTACAGTAAACTGCTCATCCACTGATACCTGGCTGACTTTAAAGTTATTAGAGCAAAGCCGGTCTCGTTCGTAAGTTGACACCAGCGGGCAGGTCGGGCCCAGAGCCTCATGTGCCATTGTGGCCTCGGACCAGACTTTGATTACATTTCATTGCATCAGAGCATGAAACTGAGATGCCTTCAAATTGGGCTGCAAACATCAGTGGAAGATGAAGGGCTTGAGACAGCAGGGGGCTGTATATCTGTATGTGTGTGTGTGTGTGTGTGTGAAAGAGGGTCATTTTCCATGTCCACCAACCCCTTCTTCTTCAGCCCATTTTCCTCTGGTTGAGATGGAGAGAGAACAGGCAGTACGGCGGGCCTATTTGATCTAGTTATGCTCCAACAGAACAGGGCTATTTCGAGAATGCCAGAGGATGAAAGGGTTGTCGGAAAGGTTTTCATTTTCAATTTCTCCCCCATACGAGTGCCACTTATTGGTTCATTTCAATGACTGTGGGGGCTCTGCACGCAGAGGCACAATTCACAATGTGTTGACTTATGAATTTAGCAGTGAGATTCTGCCGGTTGACCTCTGCATCCCTGGGAGCATTTGGCTGAACCATGAGTTTCATTTACAATTGTAAAAGTACTCTCAGTGAATGAATAAAAAGAAGTTGATGGTGAAAGCAAAACCTTTATGTTTTAGAACTGAGACCACCATCACCAGAGTAATGTTTTGTAATGTGGATTTGTCTCTGACACATATCATTTTCCAGGGAAGAAGCACATTCTTTGGTTGAAATGTATCTACACCAACAGTTGGTACTAGCTGTAGGTGAAGGAGAAATCTTGTTTGAAACTGAGAGAATCATTTAATGTGTAACATTTTGGGATATCAAGTCTAAGGCAAACCACATTTATTCCAAACACTGCTTGTTTGAACGCATTGCAGAGCTCAATAGTCCCATCTGTGACCTGCCTCCAGTGTTCAGCCCAGCTCTGTAGACGTGCTTCATCACCTGAGCCACCCACTGTTGCGATGTGATTCTGATGTTAACCTCATTACACAGCATCCATAATGCATGAGGATAAAAATCCATAAGCACAGAGGCTAAAAACACGACCAGCGTTGATTAGTCGCTTCTTTGCTTACAAGGAAAGCTGATCTGTCACTCTGACAATAGCCCCGTCCAGCTCTAAAATATTCAGTGACTGTGGCTCACATCCAAGGGCCAGTGAGGTACAAGGCCACTGGCCATAAAAAAACTTGGCCAAAGGGGCACCAAACTCTTATAGGTGTTTTGCCTACCGTTTAAAGCGTTCTCGTCATATCCATTTTTTCATTCAGAGGCATAGAAATGGACTCCACAAACACGGAGGGAGAGAAGCATCACTGAACTCACAACCTCTTAGCTGTATCACTGATGCTCTGCTGTGAAGTGGGAATCCCTGTAGTAGCCAGGCTCACAGCAGGGGATTTCTTCATGTCGACTCAGCTGCTTTCCCAGATTCAACTCAATGCCACTAATACTACCAAAGGAGACATTGTGGGGTGGATGGCGTAAGATTTCCCATGACACCTTGATGCCCCAGGCCCCAGAGATCAATCTCGTCAACACATTAACCTAAAGATGTTTTCTACATACATGGCTTAGTCAAAATACCACATACTCTTCAGAATTTAAATAAGATTTAATGCTTAAATTCAGAACAAAATGCAGAAATGAATGAAGAAATTTTAACACTGAATATGACAGAAATTCAAAGTCTTTTTTTCTACTGATTTTAAATTTTGGATATCAAGATATCGGTCAATCACATAATCCAGTAAGCCTATATTTGTTCCGTCTCATCCGTTCAATATGCCTATATGTTTAGGGTCCTGTGTTTATATGACACTCAAGAAGGACTGAATACTATGGTCTATGATGTGTGATTTGTTTTGATAAATATGATGAAATTAATAAATCAGGAATGTTACGGTGCTTGGAAACATTTTTCACAAGTAGAAAAACTGTTGACAATGTTGAAGAATTCTTTTTCCTTTTTACAATACTCTCACTTATTTAGTGTAATCTTCTGGATAAGCTAAATGTGCATTCGTCTTATCCAGTCATTAAACAGTCTGCTGTGGGGCAACTATGTTGTCCAAAACTGCTGGGTCTGCTGTGATGCCTCTGTGAACCTCTGACAATCTATGGCTTGACTGGCCTTTAATGATGTGGGACTAAATCATAGGATTATTATGATACTAAAATAACACAAAATAACATCATTGCTCTCTGAGTGACTGCTAATTGCAGACCTTTACATAACCATAGGCAGTTGGGTTAGTCCCTTGATCTGTGGGTATACCCAAGGTTTCTTCCTAGACTATAACAAATAATAAAGAGATAAAAAGAGTTTTTTTGCCCCTGATGCTCTAAGGTGCTGCTTGCTATGAAACACCATGACACATGGCTGTTGTATTAGGTACTGCAATAAATACTATTGGATTTATTAAAATTTAAATTAAAATTTATTAAATATACTAGATACTTCACTTGTTACTTGGAACAAATATAGTAGAGGCCCAAGGTGTCTAGTTGTCTTGGGTTGCCTAATGGTAAAAATACCTCTGGACTGAGCATAATGGCCAAAGAAACTGTCAACAACACACCAGCTTTAGATGAGCCTAGTGCTTTTGTTGTTGACTGGGCAGTAGGATCCACATAGACCTTTAAAGGCGTCAGGTAATGTTTGTATTCTTCTCTGCCAGACAGCTCATTAAACTCATTGTGGGGGATTAATGATCTAAACAGAACTGTTAAATTAAACCAAAGGGTCTACCTTCCCCTGCAATTAATTCAAGCCTTGTCATTCTTACTGTGTGTGTGTGTGTGTGTGTGTGAACTGAGAGAATGGGCCACACTGTGCAAGTTGGCGAGACTAAGACATATGAGTCTGAGTAATTGACTGAGTGGTCTTGACTTTGAGTGTAGTCTTGAAATGTAGATCTGACCAGCTAATAAAAGTACAGGCAGCAGGAACTGGCAAATGTGATGAGAAGGTGAGCTTGGAATTCATCCATTGGCATTATAGGGTGAACCCACCATCTGCCTCTCTGCTGGGGTGTGGTGTGTGAAATAGCAAAAACTGACAATGGACCTGGGAAGTAGAGACCCTAAATAGAGTACCTAATTTTCACAGGAATTAATTATTGAAAGCGAGCAGTCAGTGTGTGCTGTGATTGCAAACATGGTTTGAGGTATTTGTCATTTGACCTTTTCAGACTTATTCCTGGTGATGGGAGTGTGTGGGTCGGACTGGGTGGTGGGGGGGCCTGACCATGGCCCAACCAGGCAGCAGTCACAGCCCTCTGGCTCCCTAAAGGTCATGAAAGGTCATCTGCCGCACCCCAGATTCATGCCATTTCTGTTGGCCTTTTCCATTACATCCCCCCATATAAACAGAAAGGGCTTTGGCTTTCTTTTTACAAAAATCAGAGCAGTGAGCGTTGCTTTGTGTACAAACTGTTAAGAGCAGTCACACACATTATGCTGAGTTATGATGAAAAATGCGAGGTTTAATTTCAGGATGTGTTTCTTACTTTCTATAAATTGTATTAAGAAAAACAAGAGTTTCGATGATTCGTCTTATTGACAATGACATGCTAGGCAGACTGAAATCCATGCATATGCATCACAACAACAACAACAAAATAATCAATTGGATTAACCACCCGTAATCAGTTGCCATGTGTGTACACAGATGTTAAATTCAGACCGTAAAAAAAACCTTTTCATCTCTTACTAAACACCCGGCGTGCGCACGGTGAGACTGCCACCCCCTCGCTCCTACGGACTCAATAACACCAGCGTTTTACACAAGAACATTAGTGCAACGACAACATGGATGTCAACTGACAGCAGGAAAGCCGTCCCTAAATGAAAAACAGCAGTTTGGACTGCAAGCAAAATAACAAAGCCAACATACACCCAGACTATAATGTTATGTGAATATTATTTTTCTATCAGTATGCATTTCATGTTGAAAATCTGAAA
Source organism: Limnothrissa miodon (assembly GCA_017657215.1). Lineage (NCBI taxonomy): Eukaryota > Metazoa > Chordata > Actinopteri > Clupeiformes > Clupeidae > Limnothrissa > Limnothrissa miodon. The sequence continues at coordinate 458,699 of JAGFZM010000126.1, read as the reverse complement.
TTCTAGGGGAACAGTTTGAGGACTTCTTTGTTTACATCCAGCGTGTGCTGCGATGGACTGCAAAGAGGGAGCCCAACACACCTTGCTAACTGTTAAACTGAGTTCCTCGTCGGGTTAAGGATTCCTGTCCAGTAAGGTCACTGGATGAAGATTTAAGAATATCATCTTATGTGGTCAAATTGCCAAACATTTACCATATAGGCCTATGCAAAATCTAAGTTTAAACTATTTGAAGTCAAAATATTTGAATATATATTTGAAGTAAAAATATAAAAATTGAGGGACAGCACTATCATAAAAGAGATCAATTCAGAAACCTTATTAGAGACATTGCATAAATTTCGACATAGCCTTTAAAGATTTGATTTGGAATGTGGAATACCGCGAGGAATATTTATCGTCTGCATTGTCAGTAACTAGAGCTTAGTCAATCATGCGAAATAGGCTGGTTGGCTTTGTAAAAATATTTTTTTTTTTTACCTTTCTCTTGACTTGAAGAAATTATTTCCTCCTCCTTTGGATTTGCAACCTGGGTTATGATGGACGTGTTGTCCATGGAAACGGGATGTTATTCCTCCTGTATTCACTTTAATGTACGTATGCTGCTGGCTTGCCTGCTAGCGAGCTAGCCAAGACTCCGAATACGAAACACAACCATATAGCGAGTAGGTTATCTGTCCGCATCAAAATCCACATCACAGTGATGCAAAAGCCAATAAATTCGCATGTGTCGCGTGCGCTACTTGACAGGACCGAACGTCATTTCCCAAAAAGTTTTAAATAATATTTAAAATGTAAAACACGCTTAATAAGGTAAAAAAAAAACAAAGACTCAATCCTGCATCAGTCTCTGGTCTCTTGAGGGTGCATAGCCTCCGCCTCTCGGTCGATGCATCGATGCTAGGTCAAAGCGTACTTAATAATGTAATATTCCTTCTCGGTTTTTATTTTCTTGTCGAATATTGTATAGTAGCATTAGCCTGTTTTTCTGACAAAAATGCATTCGTTTAGAATTTCTGCTCTACTCCAAACTAGGGTAGCCCGCCTCGGAAAGGGCTAAGGCATAGGCTGGAACTCGTGAACTAGAGCAGCCGCCTACCCTGCGCGAAATGGACTGCTGCTGTGTACTGCTAGCGCTTACTGTCTCTGTAAGAAAACGGATGGTAATGTGGTTGCTGATACGAAGCGTATTGTAAGAGCTCCAAGGTAGCCAATACAGTTGATGTTATTGTAGGCAGCAAACAGCACGAGCAGACATTATGATGTTTCAAAGCTAAAATGTGATTGTGATCCATTTATTTGTAGCCTATAGGCTTAAATTTCGTTTGCCAAAGTAGCGTTGAAGGCCTATATGGTGAAACTGAGTTTGGGTTCATTTATTTATTAACATATTTTGAGCATATTATGTTGTAGGCTTAAACACAAATCGCAAAGTATGTTAATATTGCTGCATTAAATCCGACCATTCAAAAGCTTGTAAATAATATCCGACATGATAGTACAGATGCACTTAGACTGGCGTAGGCCTACCACGTTTTTTTTTGTAAACTAACAGCAAAGCATGATGCTACAACTTTATTCTACCTTTGCAAAAAAGGCTCTGGAAAATAGATCTTTCCTGTTAGTAGGGAAAAGAACAAAGAATTTGATACAACACAACTTAAGGTAGGCTAGGTTAAGGGAGTCAGGAAATCAGGAATTAACTGAATGGTGCATCAAAGAATGAAATCAGGTATAGCCTAGTTGCAATGCTTCATTGGTGTTAGCTGCTGGTTCACCATTCAGTCTATGTTGCATTACATTTTCTTCCTGTCAACACTTAAAACACTCTCATACACACTTTTTATACACTCCTATAAACTACAGAATTAATTATCAGACTTGCAGAGTTGGCCATGGCATCCTTGACAGCTCCATAGGTTAAAGAAAGACCATGTTACTGTAACAATGTGGGTCAGTGCTATAAAGGCCTACTTAAACCTAGCCTGATTGAGGTAGAGGAAAAACACTATTGGGTTTCCAGTACTGGGTATTCACAATGTTGCTTCCCATTTGTGGAGCCGTTTCAGATTGCAGTGTGGGTCTCCGTCTGAGCAAACGGTAGAAAAGTAAACTCCTACCACAAACTGCAGTTGACTACAGCAAAGTGAACATATTTATGTTCACTATTGTATTTACTTGTATAGGAACTCACTTCTAATTGATTTTTAATCTAAAATGATAAATAAGAAAATAAACAATGCTCTTTTTTTTTTTTTTTACCTTTTTTCATTTCAGATGTGTAAAGAAAAAAATATCCCGTGGGTGGTTTCTCATCTGTTGAAAGTCATACAGAGGCCAGAGGAGGGAAATGCTATTTTCTTATAACTCAGAGGAATTGTGCTTTATATTGGATTTTGCCTGGCTGTCATCCGCTCTTTAACATTCAACATTTTTAGGCTAATCATTTTTATTGGATTTCTTTTGAAAGTCCAAAATTCAGTGAATTTTCAGCTATTCTCCAGCTTCTGCTTTATAAACACCAAAAACAGTCACCCGTCACCCTTTTCTATCTCAGTAACCTAATATATTGGCTGTCTTTACATTGCCAGTTGTTTGTAAGTCATTAAGCCTGATTTACAAAAGCGGAAACATACATAAAAGAAAAAATAAAATGCATCCAAACATGAAAAAGACAAACATGTGTTGTTTCCTCCTTTGCTTTTCACATGTGGACCTTTCCAACATAGCCTACTGTAAATGTGTATAATGCATAAATCTTCATATAAGCAGAAACAGATTTAATTTACATAAGTTAACAATATACGTGATTGTGCCACCATTAATGTTACAGAACACTAATAATTTTTAGAAACTTTGCATGCTGCAGGCTTGTGGGTGCCTTGAAAACGTGACCTGCTCATGGAATGGGGAGGGGGGGATTACATAAGATCCAAATGGGACTCCCCCTTAGTTCTTATAGCCACATGTTTGTGGTATCACTGTCAGGCATTTTTCCTCACAGCATATAAATCACTGTCAAATCTGAACCCCAGACGTGTGTGCTGGTTGCTTGATCTGCATAATCACATCATAATTTTAGAGTGTGGCCTGGGGTCGCAGCTTTGTTGTGGGAATGACAGCCTGCACTGGAGAAGAACCTCTGTTGCCGTGTGTGTTTCCGCTTTGACACCAACTCCCCCAGCTCCATGTATGAGGGAGTTCCCAAAAAAACAAAGCATTGATAAAAAACGGCCCCCACCCCCAAATCTAACTACCTGATAATGCAAACTTTCTACGAGCCATTTTGTAATTGATTGAGTGATGGCAATCAGTCTAATGGATTTCTCTGTGGTTTACATGTACATTGAAACAGGATAGGCCTAGCCTACAATTGCCAGCCTTTGTGGGAGAAAGCATTCTCAGTCTTAAAGTTTTAGTTTGATTGTTTAGTTTGAATAGAATAGAATAAAATAAAATTCGCATTGGTCTATTAGTATGAACCATAGACTGTATTTGTATTATATACAGTCTATGGTATGAACCTGTTTCTCTGTAGCCTATTTGTTTTCGTATTCGAACCTGTATTGAATGTCTCTGCTGCCATCTTGTGAAGGAAATACTTTCATGCGTTAAACGTATGAAAGTTGCATTTCATTTGTAGGCTGATTTTACCACAGGTCCCCTAGTGAGAACAGAGATGTTCGAAAACTGTAGCTAAATAGCGTGCCTGTATACAGCTCTGAAAAAAAGAGATCATTCTAAATGGGGTTTGCTAGTTAAACTGGTCTCTTATTTTTCTCCAGAGCTGTAGAACTAAACTACACGTTTTGCAGAGCACTTGGTAGAAAGTCACTCAAAGCCTGGAATTAGGCCTACTAGATTGCGAATAAAATTGTTGTTGTGCAACACTCCCATCTCCTGGTGTCAATGGAGAAATGCATTCGTTTGTGACCTGAGAAGCCTACCTGAGAAGACAAGCATGACTTTTTAAATATTTTTAATAATAAGTTTACAAAAAAACTAAAATATAATGCAAAGCAATCACTAGTAATCTCCGATGTCATATTTATAGATAACTGGATATACTTTCAAACTAACGTTTCTGTCGAAAGTGCGGATGTCGCCTGACACTATATTTACTTGGTTTCGGAGATTTCATCATTCGGTTCCGCTCTTACAATCAGGGAGCCGCTAAGCAGCAGTCAGCCCATGCTTCGGAGAGCAACATCAGCATTGCTGAAGACCAGCACTGAGATCACCACCCTCCTCTCCGTGCCAAGGGCCAAAGCTACTCCGAAGCCCCATTGTATTCCCTTTCAGATCAGGCCGTTCTCCCTTTCGGTCTGCTTGTGTAAGAAGAAGAAGCTAGATAGTCTCTGGTTGCATTTGTCTGAAGGACAAAAGATGGATGGGAATATCGAAGAGGTGCTGGCTCCCCTGAGACAAGCTGTGAAGGAACAGGTAACGTTAACGCCAATCATGCCTTTTGACGTTTGCTGGTAAATCCCGCTTGTTTCTCAGTCCTTTTTGTTAGAAATGCCCATCCCATAACTTAATGTATTCGTGATAGTTATCGGTCTGCAAGCAAAGGCTGTCGTCCATGTGTGTGGTGCATAGCCACATGCTGTTGATGAAAATTTGTTGTCAACCATTGTTGGCTTTTTCTTTCTTGCTAGTTCCAGGTAAATTTGCTATTTGGACAGCCAAATTAATGTTGTAAACGTTTGCCAAGGACTGTAAGGTAGGGGTTAACTAACTGAAATAACGTTGCCAGGCAGAAAGCTAACGTTTGCAATCAAAGTGTTTGTTTGATAGCTGATAATTCTCATCTTCGCTGTCGCCTATCACAAATGCCTAATGTCAAATAGAAATACGCTATTTAAATGTAAACGGGAAGCTCTGAGAATTTAGTAAACTTAGCTGATCTAATTCCATGCTGTGCTTCTCTTGTACGTGTATAAGTGCCACGTTTGAACGAGCTAACTGCTGATCCTCTGTCAGTTTTGTAAAGTGATGTCAGGGTGGAGACGCAGCAATCTGTTATTTGAATCCTCGTCTAGAGATCTGGAGCAGTATCGGCCTAATGGACCTGCTCTGAGTGAAAAATGAAGCGACACACTTGACTTGTATATTGTATATGACTTTTACTCTGTTAGGGTGATTTGGTTCGTCAAATGAAGGCCGATGGTGCGCCCGATGTGGATGTAGCCAAAGCAGTGGCCGAGTTGAAGGCGCGGAAAAGAACCCTTGAAGCTAAGGTGAGTGGCCTTCACAAACAATACCGATGACCTAGGGCCTTATCCATCACCATAATGAGGAAAGGGAGTTGTAGAGCTTTCAGTATCACTTTCAGTATAACGTTGTTCCGGATGTATATGCAAAGTCCGTTTGTGGTATATGGTGATATAATCATAACTATACTGACTAAACCACTTCAATTAACTGAATTGTGTGTGTGGATGTGCATTTAGGTCAATATTTTGCTTATGTGTTTTCCAGGAACTTGCCCTTCAACCCAAAGATGACATAGTTGATAGAACAAAAATGGAAGATACTCTGAAGAGACGTTTCTTTTATGATCAGGCATTCTCCATCTATGGGGGTATGTTAGACTGATAAACAACTTGATGTTTAGGTGATGGTGAGTTGCTTTAAGTTGACTCATTTCACTCTTCTGGAATGTGTTTTACGTCAAAGGTCTTGAAGACAAGACCTGACGGTACTTTAAGAAAAATCACTCAGCCTCAAGTATGGGCTTTAGTCAAAACTGAAAGAATGTCTGTCTGGGAAGATTTTCTGTGTGAATAGTGAAGATCATCGACTTTTCACATAAATTTCAATGGTCACATCCATTAACTTCTCAGTGATTTTTCCCCTTTTCACTGTAAATAAAACTTATTTCAATTTTAGCCTACAAGAGTTGAGGAGAATATACTGTGTCTTTCTAATTTGTAATGTGTGTGTGTGTGTGTGTGTGTGTGTCAGGTGTGAGTGGTCTATATGACTTTGGCCCTGTCGGTTGTGCTCTAAAGAACAACATCCTTCAGGTGTGGAGGCAGCACTTTATCCAGGAGGAGCAGATCCTGGAGATCGACTGCACAATGCTCACCCCGGAGCCTGTCCTAAAGTAGGTCACTTACTTGCCAAAAAAGGTTAACAGAAAAGATGACGCATGGCACTCTTCATTTGAGTCTTGTAATATGATGACTTGTTAAAAGTCTTTGTTCCTTAATTCTTAATTAGCTTTTGACTATCTTGGTCTTGATCATTACATGTTATAATGGACAATTTGTTTTTTTATACAGACTATCTGTCCACTCTCCTAGTCTTTTGTCCTTCTTTCTTTTGGTCATCCTAGGCATTTGTGCATGTGTTCAATATTTTTATATCTGTTGATGGCACTTAATGGGCTCGCATAATGCTATGAGTGCATGCTGCTCGAAAGCAACCACTAAGGTTCCCAGTCTAACTTGTGGGAACCTGCTCTGACACCAGACTGCCTGGTCTTAAAAACGACTGATGTGAATGGTGCCCTGGAACATGAAAGCGTTCATAGTACCATTCATCTCGTGCTTGAAAGTACACTTGAGTATGTTTTAACACTTATGTGGCTTCCATAGCCCGGTTGCAGAGAAAGAGAAATTGATTAAAAACAACCTGCACATTCCTTATGGTTGTGGTGATATTGGAGGGGTTTCCCCAAAACATAAACATTTACAAGTGGGGTTTTTTTTTGTTGTTTTTTTTTTTTCCTGAAAAAGGACATCTGGACACGTGGACAAGTTTGCTGACTATATGGTCAAGGATGTGAAGAATGGCGAGTGCTTCCGTGCTGACCATCTTTTGAAAGGTAACCCCCACCCCCATTTCTCTATTGTTCTTTCCATGGCGGGTCTCTTGTCTCTTGTGCTCCCATCCTTGTTTCTTGCATCTCTCGGTCCTTTCTTTCCCCTGTCCCATAGTCCCCTTTAGGCCAGTGATGTAGTGTGTTCTCTAGGGCTCTGTACTGCTACACAGTCTACAGGCCCTCTTATGTGAACTAAAGGGGATGGTACAGGGAAGTGTTTGGAGCTACAGAAATCACAGCGGGGGGCTTATCGGGATGTGCACTCCACCCACACTACACTACTGTACCCCTAATGCCCAAGAGGAATTCCGACCAACTTCTGGCAGAAATTGAGAATAGAGGAGAGAAAAGGTTCACCAATTTTTTTATAGGGTAGGGAAACGGGACAAAGAGAACTAACCCAGCTTGGGAGGCCATTGGACAAGCACAAGAAAAATAAATGCTTAGTGCCTTGTCTGACTTGTTTGGGCCTTTTTTTTTTTTTTTTTTTTTTTTTTTAATGGTGGACGAAGAATGTGTGTGAAGTCCTGATGTAATACCTTAAAACATGCGGCCTGATCAGTAAACGGGTAGTGCTCACAGAATTAAAGGCCTCTAAGTGATTGTAAGGTGACAGGTTTCAGAGATTATTTGAATACTTCAGGCACATGTAAACTCCTGAGTGTATTTTAAAAATGTTTTGAACCCTGTTATTGCTGTTGGTTGAAGGGTTTTCTTTGGAAAAGCAGTATTCCTTTCACAGGATGCAAAGAATGGTAATGGTCATCTAGTCCTATGCTTGTCTAATTTCAGCCCACCTACAGAAGCTCATGTCGGACAAGAAATGTACAGCAGAGATGAAGGCCGAAATGGAGGACGTCATCACACAGGTCTGGATATTCTCAAACTTAATGAGCATAGCTATGAGAGATGATGTAATTACCTAATTATTCCTAATCATTTTATTGAATAGTACATAAAGATCAGAAAAGTCACACAAGAGTTCAAATGCAAACCCCTTGAATAGTGTTGTCAAGTAAAAAACAAGCTAAAACATCCACCTTGACATAACAAAGATTATAAAAAACATTATATTTCTGTTAATTCATCACAATTATTTTAAAAGGTGTTGCTTTCTATTGTGTTGCTTTTTAATTGAAGTTATAAATTATTACATATAAAGATGCTGATTGTTGTGGGTATTTTTGTTCTTCAGATGGACAACTTCACTCAGCAGGAGTTGACCGACCTTTTTGTGAAGTACAACGTGAAGTCTCCAGTCACAGGAAATGACCTCACGCCTCCCACCTCCTTCAATCTAATGTTCCAGACATCTATTGGCCCAGGAGGAAACATGTCAGGGTGAGCCCAATCGCTCAGGCTGTACTTCAAAACCATTTGCATGTGTTCTGTAAATGTATTACAAATACAAGGTTAATTTGACATGCCATTGTTCTTTCATCTCCCACCAAGCTAAGTGCCTACATGAACGTGATTCATGTTTGTGAAGTGCCGGTCAATAGTGGACTTTTAGAAATGTCAGGGTGAATTGAATGAACAGACACTAAAGTCAAGCTGTTTTTATATGCTGTAAATATAGTAAAGTTTTCTTTGACATGCCATTGTCCTTTCAACTTTCACTTCATGGTTGTGAGGTTCCAGTCAGTGATGGAATTTTAGATTAGTTTTGTCAGTGTTCAAGGAAAACCCTTCACATGTTCTCCTGTAGTTGTAGCCCAAAGTGAAGAGTGCATGTCTAAAAGACTTCTGTCATGTACATGTCTTTATTTTATTATTTTCTCCACAGTTACTTGAGGCCAGAAACTGCTCAGGGAATCTTCCTCAACTTCAAGCGACTGCTAGAGTTTAACCAGGGCAAGTTACCATTCGCCGCCGCACAGATCGGGAACTCCTTCAGGAATGAGATCTCACCCCGCTCTGGCCTCATCCGAGTCAGGTAGCTGTGAAATTGACTGGCCTGGTCTGATCTAATCTGTACAAATCTCTTTCAAGTTTCTCTTCATATATATATATGATTTACTGGACCTTAACTGCCTCTTCAGCAAAGCATCAGAATCAATAAAATGGCAAATCAACTATGACACCCGTTGTATGTTAATTGTGAAAAAGCAAAAGAATGAGTGGAGTTAATCTTCATCTTACTGATGACACCAGAAATTATAGTACCAGTGATAACAGTTGTTTTGAATGTGCAGCCAAGATCTTCCTCATGCATAAAGATGTGAACTCAGATTATGCCTTTTTCTTGTCCTTTCTTTTCTTTCCATCTCCTCTGCTGTCTCAGAGAGTTTACCATGGCTGAGATTGAGCACTTTGTCGACCCAAATGAAAAGGTCCACCCCAAGTTCTCCAGCGTGGCGGACCTAGATATCCTGCTGTACTCGTCCAAGGCCCAGACCAGTGGGCAGTCCGCCACTGTGATGAGGCTAGGAGATGCTGTGGAGCAGGTGAGGGTCGAGGAGGGGAGTCATGTGAGGGGGTCAGGTCAGGGCTGGTTTTCAGGGGACGGTTAGACTAGATACATTGTGAGGATTGTGACTAGTCCTGTTTTCAAGATGCATTTTTAGTTTTATACATTCTTGAGGGATTTTCCACTAAAGACTTGGACCATTTTTGTGGTTAATTGAAATATGACATTGGTCTTCCTCCATGCTGAATTTCTAAACAGGACTTGATTCAATTATTTTCCTAACTTTAACTTTGGTTAAAAATGCTTCCAGAGCTTTAGCTGATGCTCTGTCTTGGAAATGGAACTGTTCCTAGAGGGCAATGTATTGGTAGAGAGGGTGATAAGGAGTAGAAATGGGAGGTAGGGTAAGTTTGGTCATTTTAATTTTACTTAATGATAAGTAAAATTAAATTAATTTGACTCGCCCTCCCTTTCAGTCTCAGACAGATGGTTCCATCCCTCTGGCAGTTATGGAGATACGTTTAATGGGATACTAGCCTGCAGCTTGTGAATGTTGCATTCTTTGAGGTATAAGCAAAGATCTTTTAGAACAACCATCATCTGGTATAAGCAGTCCCACAGAACCAGTCCATCGTGGCTATACTATACCCAGAAGGTTCAACTAAACTTTTCAGTTTCCTTGATGTCTGCTTGCTTGTCAAAGCGTACTATTTACTCTCTCTGTCCTAACCCCTGTCTCACCATAGGGAGTGATCAACAACTCCGTCCTGGGCTACTTCATTGGGAGGATCTACCTCTACCTGACCAAAGTGGGCGTGGCCAAGGACAAGCTGCGCTTCCGACAGCACATGGACAACGAGATGGCCCACTACGCCTGCGACTGCTGGGACGCCGAGACCAAAACCTCATACGTAAGTCACACGTTCTCACGCGGTTTTCTATTCTCTCCTAACAATAGGATTCTCTTCTTTGATTGGCTGATGAGGTGTCCCTTCGTTTTGTATAACTACTTTTCTTATAAAGTAGATCACCTATAGCAACAGTACCTATAACAACTGTAGTAAAGTGTACGCTAATTAACGGATGATTTCTGTAGACCATGCACATGTTTAGTAAATGTAGGTAAATGTACATATGTGAGTGCATGCTTTTATGTGGTGAACAGTAGTTCTATGTTCCAGTGGCACAAATGTCGCCAATATCAGAGTGGCCCTAGAAAATATATTTGTATTAATTACTAATATAAATTTGTTATGTGTGTAAATCGGGGCCTAAACTGCAGTTCTCAGACAGAGCTTATGAAGGAGAAGCCTTAGTTTTGACTTGGTGTGCACACATCCCAATTGTGCTTGTTTCCTCAGGGTTGGATTGAAATTGTGGGCTGCGCTGACCGCTCCTGCTATGATCTGACGTGTCACGCAAGGGCCACCAAGGTCTCGCTGGCAGCCGAGAAACCACTGAAGGAACCCATATCCTTTCCCCGCGTAGCCATAGGGGACTTTAGCATCCTAGCAGCATATATATTAGCGGTATATTTCTGTTCTGTATTTTCCTTCCTGTTGTCATTAGTTTCACTAGTTTGATTTGCCTTAACCACGTTGCACAAAGTTGTAAACGTCGTCCAGTTTGAGCCAAATAAGGCAGCCATTGGCAAGGCCTACAAGAAGGATGCCAAGTTTGCCATGGAGTACCTGTCAATCTGTGACGAATGCTACATCGCAGATCAGGAGAAACTGCTCAACGAGAATGGGTGAGTTACTGAGCGGGTCCACAGTCTGAAGATTGGAGCACCTGGAATGTTGGCTGCCCAAATTCTTGCATGTCCAAGAAACGTTCTAATTGATCATATTCTACATGATTCAACATTGTTTGTATTGTGCCACCTGTTTTAGTGAATTCACCATTGAGACGGAAGGAAAAACATTTAAAATCACCAAGGATATGGTTAACATCAAGAGGTTCCAGAAAACCCTTCATGGTAAGGAAATGTACTGAAAGCGTATATACTGAAAACTGTATACATGGCACACTGAAAGTCATTAACAAAGACTTTGTCATTAACGGTCACTGAGTTGGTATGCTCAATGTTTTTTTTAACAATGTGCTCTGTTGTCTTGCAGTTGAAGAGGTTGTTCCCAATGTAATTGAGCCTTCCTTCGGCATTGGTCGAATCATGTACACCATCTTTGAGCACACATTCCATGTCAGAGAAGGCGACGAACAAAGAACGGTACGGTACATCCCAGAATGCATTGGAACAGGAGCACAGTACTTTTCTATTTATCATATGATGGCTACTTTGATATCGATGTTACATGCTTTAATGTCTTACACACTTGCAGTGCATTGCACTCTGTAGTTTCTTACATTTTTAGAGACAGAGAACTGTTTGCCTCCTTGGTAATATACAACACCTTTTATTGTCCTAGTTTCCATAGTGATGGCCAATGTTGGTGTGTAGTCAATCAATTTGCATCAGGGAGCAGTAGAACAGAGAAATAATCTTTACAGTACACATTAGACTGGGAGAGATGTTTGAATTAGATTTGAACAGATGTATCAGTTTTAGAGACTTGGAGCCACTGTTGAGCTACTCGTGGGATAGCTACTGTAGGGTTAGAGTTACAGGTAGAGTTGGCTGTTTGTTTTTAGAACCCTGCTCTAGATCTGTTTGTGATCTCTCTCTCTCTCTCTGCTCTCTCTCTCTCTCTCTCTGCTCTCTCTCTCTCTCTCTCTGCTCTCTCTCTCTCTCTCTCTCTCTCTGTGCTCTCTCTCTCTCTCTCTCTCTCTCTCTCTCTCTCTCTCTCTCTCTCTCTGTTCCC
>JAGFZM010000126.1:361593-441754 GCA_017657215.1 Limnothrissa miodon | reverse complement strand
CACACACACACACACACACACACACACACACACAAGAATACATGCACACATAAATACACAGATGCATCCAAGCACACATACACACACTTCTCTCCCTCTGTTGCAAACCCTGTGAATGACTGTTGTTACAGGACAGGATTATTACATAGTAAAATATCAGGTTTCACAAAGAGCAGTGAGCATAACCCTGCTGACATCCCTGTTGGGGGAAATCATAATAAGAATGATATCTGTGGCCAATAAGAATGATATCTGTGGCCAATAAGAATGATATCTGTGGCCAATAAGAATGATATCTGTGGCCAATAAGAATGATATCTGTGGCCATTCTAAAACCGTTTCTCATGGTGGTTTATTTTGGTGCTGTGCTGAGGGAATATGGAGCGTCTGCTGTATTGTTTCAATGGAGGAGCAGGGGAGGCGGTCTACTGGGCGAACGCCAGAGGCTCTGCTATGCAAGCCATGTAGCAAGGATCAGGTGTCTGTATTAATATCCAAGAGGGGAGAGAAAAATAGAGACGCTTGGTCGTTCTTTTATGAGACAACAAGGGCTATAGGTTTGCGGCATTCTCAAGGGCAACAATAGAAACAAACAAACAAACAAACATTCAAGTAAACAGGTCACAGAGTGCTGTTGGTAGGAAAAGGAACAGAATAAATCAACTAGAGGCTAACAGTACCTACATGTAGATGAGGCACAGATAATGATAATAGTAATTAATTTAATGTTAGCTAATTTTATGATCTGTTTTCCTACAGGTAGCATTTGGTAAACTCAAATAACAGAGCTATAGGTTTTTTGTTTAATATAAATGGCAGGGGTAGTGTTGTAGTTCAGGGCTCTGGCTAGCATGCCAGTAGCCTTGAAACTGTGAGTTTGAAGCCCATCTGCCCTTAAGCAACCTAAAGGTCCTAAAGTGTTTGCTAAATATACTACTTCTTTAAGTATTTTTTTTAATGAAGCCATCTAAATTCTTGAATATGGTATGCTTGGGTATCCAAAGAAGAAGATGCTGCAGGAATGCAACAGGAAGATGTTTCGTTGACAGCATCCATATTTGTACTCTGATTCACATTTCACAGCAAATGTCAGCCGAAAGACCTTCAAACCCAGCGTGAAACAAGGATGGTACTATGTTGGTAGGAAAATGGTAAGAAATAAACGTGACTCTGCTCTGTTCTGTACAGAATGTTGACGAGTGATGAACCCAATGAAAATTCAGCAGTTTTTATTTGCTGTGTTTGAACCCAGGACAGGGAAGACTTTGAGTGGATGATGTGGTTCTCCACATTTTGGGAGCACATTCTCTTTGCTCTGTCTGGCCACATCATCTTCGCCAAGATCTGCTCTCTGCTGGCGCCACAGGTGTGTCCACTGTCCACTTCCCCACTGGTTAGCATTAGCTGCAACTTTGCTAAACAACGAATCAAGAAAGTTTTTTTTCACATACATAAGTTTTACATGTGTAATGCAGTGAAATTACGTAGCCTGTGTTGTCAGTCTATTGTGCATAAAAGGAGAGATGGAAGTGTATAAAGATGGGAGTGGGGGGTGCTAAATAAGCATTCCTTTCAAACTTTAACAAGGAGCATCCTTCAGGCTTATATTGTACTATTTTTTTCCTACTGATACTTGGTGACATTGATTAGTTATTATTATAAAAATAGGCCAGTTGCCAGTTGTCCTAGTTTATCATCACCTTCATCATTGGTTGGTATTTGTTTTGGTACCTCACTGGAGGCTTGCAATCTGGTGGCTCACACTTTTTGGGATATTGGATTGGATAATGTTTGTTTGGAGACAAACACAAGACTAGAAATGCAAATTATTCTGGAGAAATTTCTGATAGTTGATGGAAACTTGCCCGACATAGCATCTTTCAGTTTAGTGAGTGATTTGAAGGGAGATGACAGGTGTTACAAAGACAGGCCACTATATTTAGGCAGACCTGGAAACTCTGTTTGACTGTATTGGCTGGCCTGTATCCACGGCAGCTGAGAATCTAAATGCACTGTATCAGTCCAGGAAGTGAGTGTTGTAGAGGTCTAATTCATGGGTGACTTACTGCTTTTGATCACGATAGTGCACTCATTTACTTTTCTGCCACTGATTAAAAAAATCTTTCTTCTAAAATTGTGACCAGATTGTGGAGCTATTGGACATTCATCATTTTTTTTTTCATGAACTTCCTATGGGATAATAAAGCATCCTGTCAATCTATATATCTTTATATATAAATATCTTTTTCTTACATGCATTTTAGTTGGTAATAAGCTCTCATAAACCACAAATCCATCTCATTTGACACTCAGATAATCGTCTGTTCCAGCTGTAATGAATTTGGACTGAATGACTGCTCTGAAGTAAAGCTCCCTAAAGCGTCCCATAAAAAGCCAGCTGCCGTTCTCACACTGCCCCTCTCCTCTCTCACAGTACAGGTCCCTGGTGTTCATGGTGTACGGCATGCTGGCGGTGTTCACCAGCATGGGCTGGGCCTACCTGACGCTCATCCTGTCCCACTGCGTCCTGTTGTACAGCATCTCGCTGGTCAAGCTCCGCTGGCTGTGTTTCACTGCCGGCCTCACCACACTCGCCACCTTCAAGATGGAGCCCTTCATCTCCTGGCAGGTGAGGGCAGAGAAGAAGACAATATGACTGGAAGATTGTGTTTGTTTGTTTGTTTGTTTGTTTGCTGTCGATGTTTTGTTGTCTGTAATGCTTATTTGCTGTGAATAAGATAATGCCTTTAGTGATTAAGGACTTGGGTTTGGGCATGTGAATGAGAGAGAGAGAAGTGAGTGTACACTTTGAGCAGCAGGATGGCAAGAACGAAAAAGATTGAGGAGATCTCTATTCCTATTAAAGCTTTACAAATCAGGGTCTTTGAGAGTGGGTGTCCAGTGAATAGTACTTGTAGTCCAGTCATTTGCTGCAGTGCCATTCTGTACAGTTCTGTCAGTCACTTCTTTTTCGTTGTTGCCCTGTAGGCTGGCTTTGTGGCGGGTAACTTTGAGCTTCGCCATGTCTTTTTCTACGGCGGCTGCGGCTTCACCATCATGAGGTGCATGAGCTTCGCCCTGGAGAACTGTCAGAGACGAGAGGGCAACTTTAGCTTCCTGGAGCTGCTAAAGTACAACTTCTACCTCCCCTTCTTCTACTTCGGACCCATTATGACCTTCGACAGGTTCTTCGTACAGGTCGGGGATAAAGATCTGTTTTGTGTGTGTGTGTGTGTGTGTGTGTGTGTGTGTGTACAGGACATTTTTGGCAAAGGTTTTCACATTGAGCTATTTAAACAAGTATGTTTCTTCTATTTATACAAAAATATGTTTATAAATACAGTGGTCGAGTTTAGTAGGTTAATAGTGGAGGTTGTGTCATGTATCCCAACATTATGCTCCATGTAGTCCATGGTCTGTGACTGTGAAACTATGTGTATACTGTTTCCCTAACCCTGCAGGCAAACAACCCCAAACTGGTCCGCAAGGAGAGGGAGATGTGGAACATCTCTTTATGGGCCCTTCTCAACCTTATCATCATATTGGTGGTGGACATGCTCCTTCACTTCATGTACATCAGGACCATCCCCACCGATGCCAAGCTTCTCAAGCACCTCTCTGACTGGGCTTTGAGTCAGTGCTGTCTTTTTGCCTAATGTCCACAAGAGGGAGTCATAGTTCTTGTTGATCCTATCTCCTCAACTAATCCAGTTGAATAAATTACATACATTTGAGTAAATATCACACAATGAAATTTGTGCAAAAATATTGTATTTGTGGCTTTTTACATTAAATATATGTTAGGCGGAAATGTATTAGTATTAAAGTTGCTCTATGAGATGTTGCAGGATTTTAGCACGATTTCATTTTTATCTCAAATCGTAGGCATCTCCCCTTGATCGGCTAGCTTTCTGCCCTCTGAATACACTATGACAAAACCTGGTCTTGAATGACACAGGGGAATAATTTAATTCTCAGTTCTTGATACCTGGTTCTACTTGATACCCGGTTCTCGATCCCCACCCTCACGGTTAACTCTGTTTTTCAGTTTTATGTATGTGTGTGTGTGTAAAGTGTGTGTCTCTGTCTGCTTTTATCTCAGATTAGATTTTGCGATTTTGAGTCTAAACATCTTCTGTTTATTTATTTCCAGTTGGCTTGGCATACATAAATCTGGTTTATGACTGGGTGAAAGCGTCTGTCATGTTTGGAGTCATAAACACTGTGTCCAGATTGGACCATCTTGACCCACCCCAACCTCCCAAGTGTATCACAAATCTCTACGTGTTCTCTGAGACGTAAGTATGCAAAACACAACCACAGCAAAAATAATTTAGAACACTTGCGTTGAATGATGCTTATTTTTGACACTTATACTGTTGAAGTAAAAATTATCTTGGTTTCCTTTGCAGGCATTTTGACAGAGGGATTAATGACTGGCTCTGCAAGTATGATCATTTAGCGGATTACAGTTGTGACTTAATAAACAACAACTGACAAAATCATCATATCATAAGAAATGCAGGTTTCAGTGTTGTTTTTGTCCCTCAGGTATGTGTATAACTACCTTGGTGGGAGGCATGAGAATATTCTGGAAGAGCTGATTGCCACTCTCTGCACCTACGGGATCACTCTGCTGTGGCTCGGACCAGGGTGGGTGGTGCTTCTCTGGGCCTTCCTCAACTGCTTCGGCCTCAACTTTGAGCTGTGGACCACAAAGCTTTTCACCATGGAGCCTTTTTCATCTATTGAGGTACAGCATAGTCTCAAAAAAAAATAATAATAATAACCCACAACAATAACAACAACAACTTCAGCAACAAATTCATCAGACAAACATCGAAGAAATGCTAACTCTAGATTTTGCCAGTCCAGAGATGGAAAAAGTAGGCACTTCCTGCTGTATGTTGGAATTGGCCTTAATGTTGAGATGGCAAGATTATAGCTTCAAACCTAAAATATTGGTCAATTCTTTTGAATGAATAAAGACAAAAGTAACTAGCCTGTAAAATGAGTAGAAATTACAGATACTGTTGTAGTAGTACAGTGTAGTATGGTAAAAGTCAGTTATCTGAAAAATGAATCCTCAAGTACAGTAAAGTATAGTTACCTAAAAGTATTACTTTGAGTATAGTACTTGAGTATATGTACTTTATTACTTCCCATTCCTGTGGAGGTTACACGTGCAATATGAGAAGACTAAAATATGTTTATCCAATTTTTAAACCCATTGTAGATTCTCTTTGACTTGTCCTATCTGTGCAGCTTCTCCCCCATTGAGTCTGATCAAAGGAAAAATTGCAGTGTTGTTTGAAGAATGATTTTTACTAGCCGTTAATAATTGACATGACATGATCCTGCGAGGACAGATTTTCAAAAGGGGTGTGTGTGTGTGTGCCTCTCTGTGTGTTTGTGTGTGTGTGTGTGCATGGTCTGTCCAACAGTTCTCGATGTCTCCATCTATGTCACGGAGGATCCGAGCCCTCTTCAACACTTTTAACTACTGGACAATTGTTCTCTACAACATCTTAGCTCTGAACAGCCTTGACTTTGCTAAAATGGTTGCTAAAAGATTGTTCCTCAAAGGTAGGCTAAAGAGGAAACATATGTAATAAATATGTAATGTATAAAAAGGATGCATATGTAATGGATTATGTATACTGTATTATGTATATTGTGTTTCCACATGAATCATGTAATTCTTTATACACAAAATGTGTTTTTTATTGTTTTACTGTAATTATTTTAGAATGATTAGTATGCATATGTATATTGTAATGACTTTAGTATAAACATTCTATTGCTTTTGATGTTGCACAATGTACTTACACATTTGCATTTCTTTTCTTTAAATTAGTGCACAGCACATTTAAGATCCTGGGTGTTTGTCAAGTCAGAGTCAGTGTTGTGTGCAAGATCACTCATGAATCCTCTCCTCCATAGGCTTCCCCCTGACCACCATCATGGTGATGTTCGTCACCTACTGCCTGATCCAGGTGATCAAGGAGAACGAGAGGAGGCAGGCCCTGATCGACGACCCCGACCCCATGCCTCCACCCCCTCCTGCCCCGCCAGCCACGGACGACACCCAGGCCGCCGACGGTGAAGCCACTGCCGAAGCTGTGGATCCCAACAAGGAGAAGGCAGAGTAGGAAGGGGGAGGAGGAGATTCGACTGACCGAATGGGAGACTCAGTACTTCTAAGTGTTTTTTTGTGATTGGTCAAGAGCTACAATGTTATGTGAAATAAGTTTCCAAAGATATTTGTGAGGCACAGATGACTAATGTTAATAGAACATTACTTTTATTCAGAGAGCAGTGTTACACATACATGTAAAATAATCACAAGGAAAGGAAAACATGTTCAAAAGACTTTGTAGTTTTTAAAATCTTTCTAAAGTATTTTACTTGCAGATTCTGTCACGCACTTACTGTAGCTGAAGCTGTTTACATGATATGCTGCCCATAGACTAAGATTTTATATAAAGTTTTTAAAACAAAAGAACTACTTTTACTGCTTATCATCTGTAAATAATCCTTGCTACTGACCTAGATTACCATCACAGGGAAAAATAATGTTAACAATAACCTGTTTTAAAGACAAAGAATGTATTTTGGACTAGGCCAAATTATGTATAGTTTATTAAACCATCTGCTGGTTTTACAAGTCTATGTGTGTGTTGTTCCTTTCTGATGAAAACTGTCCCTCATCGTTCCTCCATGTTGGACTTTTGCATTGTCACTGCATTTCGTCTCATTTTACACACCAAGGCTGTTTGTGACATTTTAATGTTATAATAATGTTATATTAATGTTATAGTATGTTCTCACTCAGTTAGAGGACACAGAGTCATCAGCCACACTTTGACTGTACTTGGTAGGAGCTTCACTATTATTACTAGTTCGCTAGAATAAGATTGAGATTATGGAAGAAAATGAATTGCAAAAAAGGAATAGACTACTTGTAGAGTGAAGACAAAAAACAATTTCCACAGTAGGTTGATTAAAAAAAAAAAAATAGGGGCCCTCAAAACATTGGGACCACTTAATCAAAGTCACTTGAATATTCTGGAAAATTCTGGAGAGCCATGCAATACTTTTTAATAGTGCAATGATAAATTTGGCCACTTGGTGTTGCTCAGAGGAAGCTCAGTACAGGCACTGTAGCCCATTGTCATACCCCACCCCAACGGCTCACAGAGAGAGAGTTTTTTCACAGTTTTTCTATCTATGACGCCACTGGCTCAGATTAAAAAGTGGATAAGCCTCCCATAAATTTGGGCAGGTCACTTTGAGCTCCCTGTTGTCATTAAGCCCCTGCGAGTGTTGGGTATTTCTGTGGCGTTACGTAAGCGATTGGCCCCCGGCTCCCGAGCTACTCCTCCCCACCCCACCCCAAAGGACCCAGCTGCCCTGGAAAAACTTTTAACAATCTTATATATCTCCCACAACTCTCCACTAACTTTGTTAAACACACTATGTGTAAGTTTTATTTTTTTCGTGTGAGAATTTCTCCCATCGGCGAAGTGGTATACTGTGCACGTTTGAATAAAATGTTAGCCCTTCCCTTCCTCATTTTGAAAATGGCGGCGCAAAATGGATATTCTTATTTGGTACCCAGCCACATCTATATATAAATGGAAATTACCAAGTTTATGGGAACACTACAATTTATTCATGGAGGTAATTACCATAGTTTTACATTATATTTTTAAAATAAAAAATGTATTTTTAATAAAAGACGAAGATAAATAGAAGATAAATCCTACACATAGTGGCTTTAAATACATTTTAATAAATAAATAAAATAAATTGTGTGCTGTGCTGTAACACATCAACTTTCTATCTAAAAATAGCACACTAGCAACATCACTCATATTCTGTGCAATATAGCCCTCGTGTTATTTCTAAAGTCTACTTCTTCTTTTAAGTGTTTCACAAAACATAATAGTAGTAGTAGTAGTAGTACAGTGGTAGTAGTAGTAGTAAAAATAATAATAATAATAATAAAATAATGAGAAATAGCTGAAATTGTTATATATTGATATGTAAAGATGACTAATTACTACTGTATGAGCCCTCTTAGTCATTCATAGTGACTAGTCACAATCATTGACAAATCATCACTATTTTGACCTGAGATGTATCATCAGTGACCATTCATTCTAACATTGAATGTAAAGTCACCATTGTAAGGTCACCCTGATTGAGTCAAGATAGCAAAACAACCAGTTTTAATTCAATTAAATAAATCAAGCTGATTTTGTGTTTGCTCCTGAAATTCCTCACAGGTTTCATAGGCACTAACACTGGATAAGAGGCAAACTCTGGCAGACGTTAACAAGGAACACTGACACTATGTTTCATCCATAACACTTTAAAATGTTGCCAGGTAATCTATAAATGCCTTTGCAGTTACCCAGTCTGCAAATAGGGGGCTCTCTACAGCTAACCTGTTATCTCACCAGGCCTAAATGGCCATGACTCAGGACAACCGTCTGACTCCCAGGGGCAGTGTGTCAGCTGCTGCAACTGGTGGTGGTTAAGAGGAGGGGTATTATATTTCACATGTACCAGTATAGATTCCACAGCTTTGTGCTGGCCTGCACTATAAATAGATGGCCAGTTGGAGATCATTTGAAGAGTTGTAGCAGCTGACTAGGACGAGTGCCCTGATGGTATTACCAGTGACCCAGCCCTGCTGTGAGTTTCTGGTCACAGGCAGAGTAGGAGACACACACACAGAGAGAGAGAGTCTCTGCCAAAGCCTGATTTGGGGCAGTGGTGTGGGAAGGAGTAGCTACCAGTACCAGCTGTATTTCCTGAATACATACCACAGACAAGGTCTTCTAACCAGACAAGATGTCCACAGCTATAGATCCATCTGAGGAGCCGCGCATGTACCAGCAGACACTGTTGCAGGACGGCCTTTACGATCTCCTGGAGAATGACAAGTTTGTGGATTGTGTGCTGAAGATCAAGGGGAAGGAGTTTCCATGTCACAGACTGGTGCTGGCCGCCTGCAGCTCATACTTCAGGGCCTTCTTCCAGTCCGATGTGGACGAGAGCAAAAAGCGTGAGGTGGTTCTGGACGAGGTGGAGCCTGGGGTTATGGGAATGATCCTACGGTACCTATACACGTCCAACATCAACGTGACGGAGCAGAATGTCCAAGATGTGTTTGCCGTGGCCAACATGCTCCAGATCCCCTCCATCTTCACTGTGTGCGTGTCCTTCTTGCAGAAGCGCCTCAGCCTGAGCAACTGCCTGGCCATCTTCCGGCTGGGCCTGATGCTGGACTGCCCGAGACTGGCCATCTCTGCTCGCAACTACGCCTGCGAGCGCTTTCAGCTCATCTCACGCGACGAGGAGTTCTTTCAGCTGTCCTCCAGCGAGGTGGCTGCCATCCTCTCGTCAGACAACCTCAACGTGGAGACAGAGAACACCGTGTTTGAGTGCTTACTCAAGTGGGTGGCCAAAGATGAGAAGAGCCGCCTGGAGGAGCTTCCAGGCATGTTGGACTGTGTCCGGTTCCGCCTGGTTTCCCAGGATTACTTCAAGGAAAAAGTGGAGAACCACAAGTGGCTGTCTGGAAACAAGGATGCTGCTGAAAAACTCCAACTGGTCAGGGACGCTTACCAAGGGAAACTTCCAGAAGCTGATAAAATTATATCCAAAAAGGCATCTGAGGATGAGGATGAAGACAAGAAAGAGGGCAAGGAGGAGGAAGAGATCAGAATTCTTCCTGGTATCCTAAATGATAACCTGCGATATGGTATGTTCCTCCGAGGCCTATTGTTTATGATCGGCGAGGCCGGCTCAGTGGCCTACGACCCTACCGGAAATGACTGCTTCGTGGCAGCCATATCCACACAGGTCCCTAAGAACCACTGCAGCCTGGTCACCAGAGAGAATCAGATCTTTGTTGCTGGAGGGATCTTCTTTGACGAGCAAAATAAAGAGGAACCATTCCACTCCTACTTTTTACAGGTATCTGTCAGCCTCATTCTCTATAGTTCACTTTAAGCAAGAAGCATTACACTGTGATCTACACAAAATGTTCAATTCTGAGTAAAAATAACATCTGATAAAACTTAAACATTTAAAGTGTCTGTATGATATTGTTTATATATCATTCAATGTATTCATTGAAGATAGAATATAACAACTTTTTGAAATGGCATTGCTTGACTGTATAAGCATTTTTGTGCAATTAATATTGCATGGTGTTAATTGCATCAGCAGTTTCACTGAATTGCATCAGCTAGGACTAATCTCAATTGGACTGCTGTGTTTCTTTTTTATCTCTAAATTTCACATTGGGATGCCCTCACAATAACCTTTGCCCCCCACCCCTCTCCACCCCCACCATCAACTACAGTATGACTCTATGACCTCAGACTGGTTGGGTATGCCTCCAATGCCCTGCCCACGATTCCTCTTTAGCATGGGTGAGGCTGAAAACTCCATATTTGTCATTGGAGGAAAAGAACTGAAGGAAGGAGAGCACATCCTGGACACGGTGACAGTTTACGACAGACAGTACGTATATACCAGTAAATAAATAATAGGATACATCTGACACCGTTTAGTCAAAAAAACCTTTAGAATCATGAATGAATAACTTCCTACTTCCTATGATAAATCATAGTGATTTAAAATACAAATGTCACTGTATGGAAATGCCCCTTTAATTTTGTAATAATTGTAATATAGGTATAATTATAATGTCAACGCCTACTATGGTTATATATGAATTTTGCTATGGTGATAGCATTTTCCTAGGTTTTAGCAATTCATATCTACTGTGTTGCACAGGTCTTTCAAATGGGGGGAATCGGATCCTTTGCCATATAAAGTGTATGGCCATGCCACGGTGTCTCACAATGATGTCGTCTATGTGTTAGGAGGAAAGGGTGCGAACAAGTGAGTCTTAAATATCACAAATAAATTATGTGTGAACACATAACACAAACACAAACACACACTCACACAGCCTTCATCAGAATCATCTAGTATAGAATCATCAAGAGAATTGCCATGCAAACACTGTGACAGACCGTACCATTCTGAAATGCAACACATATATTCTGATCACACATGCAAACACATACACAGTCTTTACATCCTAATTAGGCTTATCAGTGTGAGTGTTGTCATATTAACAAAGTGATGGTATGTTGTCATGTGCTCAGGTCATGCTTGAAAAGGGTGTGTGCCTACGACGCCAAAAAGTTTGAGTGGAAGGAGCTGGCTCCCATGGCAACGGCGCGCTCCCTGTTTGGTGCCACCATTTACAAGAACAAGATCTATGTGGCAACAGGGGTTACTGACTCTGGTCTCACGGACACAGTAGAGGTTTACGACATCGCCACCAAC
Source organism: Limnothrissa miodon (assembly GCA_017657215.1). Lineage (NCBI taxonomy): Eukaryota > Metazoa > Chordata > Actinopteri > Clupeiformes > Clupeidae > Limnothrissa > Limnothrissa miodon. The sequence goes on along the minus strand of JAGFZM010000126.1, from coordinate 430,375 downwards.
AAGTGAGTCCAATTCTGTTCTCAAATGTATTTTACATTTGTTGTCAACCATCTGACTGCAAGGTGAACCTGACAGTCCAATAACAGTCTATTATAGGTAAGGAGTTATAAAGTTGTAAGTCTTAAAGGGGCCAAGGGTACCAAGGAATCCAAGTGATAGGCCTACTCTAGTCAGTTTATCATGGATCACAGGTGGTTAGTTGTTATATATTTACTGCTGTATATAACAGCTGTTGTTGTGTAAATAGTACCAAGCCACATCAGCAATCAGTGTTCTAACTTTAGCTTCAGAACTTGAGGTGCCAGAGTGTTGTAAAGCTGGTTAGGTGTCACTTTCAAAACCTTAACTGTGATGACTAGATAAGTGTTTGACTGTATCACTTCTAGGTCATGTGAGATCATTGTAATTTTGATGATGTTACCTGTACTAGGTGGTCAGCATTCCTGGAGTTTCCTCAGGAGAGAAGCTCACTCACTCTTGTTGTCCATGACAACCACCTGTATGCTGTGGGAGGATTTGCCATGATAGCCAAGGATAACAGTGATGAAGTGACACCCACTGAGATGACTGACATCTGGAGGTGAGCTAAAGGGTTCTTTTTAAAACAACAGGAATAATGGAAATGTACTGGAATAATGAATGCCAAAAAAGGAAGAGTAATGTCTTAGGGGACATTGGGATTCAGTCACTGTGTTGCATATGGACATGGGATTTAGTTTGCAACTAATGTAAAATGTTGACACCCTAGGTATGACGACAGTGAGAGAAAGTGGAAAGGCATACTGAGAGAAAACCGCTACGCTTCAGGAGCAACCATACTGGGTGTACGTCTGAACACTCTGCGCCTTACCAAGATGTGAGCCACTGCGATGCCCCCAAGTGGCAGGACCCAGCAGTACTTAAAGACTCAGCCACTGGACATCCTCTTCCAGTTACCCAAGCCCCGCTTTGACACCTTGTCACAGAACTCATTCCTAAGTGACTGAATCTTCCAGGACTCAATCCAGCACTCAGTAATCTAAAGGAAGTGTTTTGATCTTTTTTTCTAGATTTTTCTTCAATTTTGACTATATGAGGTTATTATCGCCAATGTGTAATATAAGGTTATTATCGCCAATGTCTTTGCTAGCAAACGTCAGAAGGTGTAATGAAGTGAAAGTTTTAAAAGGCTACCACACATGCTCGTCATTGATTGGTAAAACAATTAGCTAATATGAGCAGTGTTCCTTGTGTTAAGGACGAAATTGGAAGTTGTCCAAGCCTTGAGTGGAGATACTACTTTAGCAGTAGGTAGCCTACTACAGATGATTGACGTGCGACAAGACACACCTCTGGTGCGTGGCTTGAGTTTGAGACATACGGGCCTGTAGTATAGATACGAAGTACGAAAACAATGTGATGATCGTTAACCATCACCTTAAACGGCAATGGGAAATTGTGAGCTAAACTAGTTACGAACCACGGCACTAGCAGATTCATTTTTTTCCCAGTGGATTTTATGGCAATAGCCTACATTAAGGGCCAAGAATAATTCACACACAAACACACCGATGCACACACAGGAGCATGATAAAGTATTTTTTCATTTACATTTACATTTATGCATTTAGCAGACGCTTTTATCCAAAGCGACTTACAAAACGAGGATAACAATCAAGCTACATAGCAGAAACCTTAAGGAGCATAGTGCTAGGGGATAGTGCTTCAGTTCATTTTAGTGCTAGGATAGAAGATGTTCTCTGAATAGCTGGGTCTTTAAGAGCTTTTTGAAGGCCTCCAGAGATGGCCCTGTTCTGATTGTTTTTGGTAGGTCATTCCACCAGCGTGGGACGACACATGAGAAGAGTCTGGATTGCCTTGGGCGAGGTTTTTCACTTCAATGCAGTATTTTGGGTTAAGTGCATCTACACAGAGTGCCATAAAAACGTTTTGGTACAGACCTGAAGACTTGCTACCCAGGGCCTGGTTACAAGACTGTGTCTAAGTGCTCTCTTGTCTCACTATTACAGTTCTATCAAGTATATGGTAACAGTGTAATAGGCCTACAGAGCTGCCAACTCACACGCATTGAGCGAGACACACGCTTTAGACTGTCTTCACACGCGCACACGCCATACTTCCAATGTCACACGCTGAAAATACATTTTATCTATCTGATCTATGCATCAGCTGAAACACTACGTGCGATCGATCAATTACACACGGCCGAACAGGCAGAAGTGTTTCTTATAGCCTGCAGAGTGCTCCCCTAACGTAGGTGGCGCACCACCGCACCGCGAGCTGAAGCTGATATCAGAGGCAGGATTAAATGCGTCAGTTTGACAAGGTGGAAGAGCTCGTGCCTACCTGTATTAAAAATTCTCAGGTGCAAGCGTGTTGAAGATCTCTCAAACAGGGACGTATACAGGCCAATGTGCTGCGTAATTATACTTCCAAACTTAAAATAGCCTTCGGTTTCTTAATTGATTTTAGCCTCTGTGATCTGATAATGACGACAGCTTTAGCTGAGCTGAGCTCATCACAACAACAGAAGTACTTTATAGCTTGTTGCTCTAGTTAGATGTTAAAGACTTCTGAACGAGATGTAGGCTGCGATGTAGCCTATTAAAGAATGGTTTGTAAAGTAGCATATTGTAAAAGAACGGTGCAATTCATGTTACCGACTTTTCAAGACAAGTAGTTGCAAATTGTCATGTAAGGTGTGTTGCAGGAATGTCGCTAAGTTGCTAAGAACTTAATTTTGTAGGCTACACTCTCAACTATGTTAAGTAGGCTAAGTTAGAGTAGCAGTAGTTTTAACAGACTATATACTTAGTTAAGAAATAATGTGTCATGAGGTTTGTTCAATGACTCAATGACTAATTTGTAACGACAAGCCTGATGTGTGTCATATGTAATATTCATTTGAAATATCGTGAATAGTATTCGGGTAGCCTAGTAGGCCTACCAACCCCTGAAGTTTTAAAATAGCCTATTTGTAATAATATCTAGCTCAGCTTTTACAACTCTTCCCTCTGTTCACAAAATCAGTTAAATTGAATCCTCCTGACTAGCACTGTAGGGAGATGAGTAGCCTATTTAGTGACATGACCAGGATAATGAAAGTATTTTCAGGGTGTTTCTGTGGTGGCCCTTAACAAAACTAAGACAAGAAACAACTTGGCCCAAATGGTACCCTTTCTGACATCATGACAACATGGACAATAAACAGCAAATGCACGACTTTGTGGATATATAGCACTGTTAATTTTCTGTTTTTAAATGTTCTGTTCTGTTGACAAAATCAATTGCATTTATCAAAGCGTCAAAAAATGTGAATGTACACAACGTAAGATGTGGAACACGCGCAATGATACAGAACAATTTTCAAAAAGCCATCTTGACTTTGACACAGAAGGTCTGTGTTATATCGATATAAGACCATGAGGATCATTAGACAGGTCAATAATACAGAACCATTTTCAAAAAGCCATCTTGACTGGTCACCCAAAAGGTCTGTCTTATACTGATGAAACCCTTTAGAACCCCCAAAAAGCAGAACTCTCTTATCAGAGTCACTATACGGTTCTGCTGCACGAGAGATCTTTGGTTAATATTACACAGGTAAATACATCTGACTCAGGAAAATAACTTAACACAACAACACAAAATAAACACATAACATTTGCCAGAAATAGATTAGTCTGCTACTGAAATAATCTGTTTATTTATCTGTCGTGTTACAGACATAAAACACTAACCGATACGATAAATGACATAAAATACAGTTTATTATGTTAATAGCACCTCTAGAAACTATTGTCTCTGTATTGTTTTAGTATTCTCTTCCATATAACCAATACAGCTACTGTCTACAAGTGTTGTTTGTACACTGGAGTTAACTATGTTAACAACATTGGGTTTATATAGCAAAGTACAGGGTAAACATAAGGACAGCTACACACATGATTGGCTTAATACATTAGAAGGATAGGTAAATAGGGTATACAATGCTTGGCGCCTTCTGATTTATGAAGAGATAAAACAAAATGCATTACATCACTGATCCTGAGTCTCAGATCAGTCACAACAGATGTGCTACTATGCAACAAGCAGACTTCCTCCAAACAAGTATAAATGACTACACATTGTGACCCAGAAGTGTGTGTGCAATTCCACCTATCCATCTTTTGGATATTCAAATTTAACCTTCTTGAGGAAATTAGCTTTAACCCGAAAACCCATTTTCAGTTTCATTGCTTTTTTTTTATATCAACATACACATGAATGACCTTCTGTACATTATATCACCAAAGTTCCTATTCGAAAGGATGAACCTCATCCAAGGCCACAAAACCAGGACCCTTGACCCACTAGCAGCAAATCAGGAACTATAAGTCCACACTCACTCTGTGAGAAAATAAAATACAGCGTGCTAATAAACTAACACAATTTAATCCTTTGACAAAACACAATCAACACCTTAGCATAAAGTCATCCTCGTACCCTTAGTTAAAAAGTTACAAACCATATTGTTAACAAAAATTTAAATTATGATTTGGTCGTGTGCTCTGAGACAAAAATAGATGCATCAAAACTATTTACCATCAGTTCTGGGACAACAAACATAATTTGCCAAGGGGTGAGAACCATGTGGATGACGTAAGTGACATTTTGGCTAAATTAATTTTCAAATAAAACTCAGGATTAGTTTGTTTTACTAGAAAAAAAACATATGACATTTCTTTAAATTTAGATAAAAAAAACAAAGGACACTGAAGACTATTGTCATTTGTTTTGGCTTTCCTTTATAGATGGTAAAATGTCACTTCACCCCATATGGTTTTCACACCTTGTTCTGTGGAGCTTAATAAGGTGCAAAATCTCCAGAGAGTGTGAGAGAGAGAGAGAGAAAGAGAGGGAAAGAGAGAGAGATGTTCTGTATTTGCTTACTCTGATGCAGAACCCTCAAAAAATGCAAATATTTCCAACTGTAAAGTGCTTTTGAGAAATGAAAAGCTTTTTGCTGAGTTTGTGAGTCTGCCTTAAAGCAAGCCTCTCGTTCTCCCTAACTCCCACCAAAACTGAGGATTTGCTAAACAAAAATTTGGATTCTTTAACAGTGCATACTCCCACTTCTTTATATTACCACACTCTTTTTTCTTTTATTTGTTCTACTTGATTGTGTCAGAAGCCCCAAATGCAGTTATACATTAAAAACAATATGGATCCCACTCAAATAAAAAGTAATGTAAAATAAGGTGCTTGAAGAATACACAACAAAACCAACAGCGAATATCTTACAGTTTGTGGCAAAGGTCCACAGATTCACACTCTCTACAGGCCTCATTCCTGGCACTAATCATGTATTGCAACAGTCTCATCCATATTTTATACAAATCTATCTTTTTTCTTCAATATATCCACTGCCATCACCTTAACCAAAGTGCAGATTATCCGTGTTTTTAAGCTTTTCCATCACCAAAACATTCACTGTAAGGGCATACAGTCCATTCCACACTTAAGGCATCACTAGGTGTAAGACTTCAGTACCAAATCGACACACGCCCCCTATGCCTCAACACAACATTTGTTTTACTGGCACAAAATGTGCATCTAAAATAAAACCAAATAAGAACTAATGCTGAGACCACTTCTGAAGTCTGTTGATTTGTCAGGGGAACTGACTCTGACTATTGAAGGGTTGCTAAAAATATACAATAGCACATGTGTGGCATGTCAATTAGTTCTCACGATTCGTTTTAGATTACAAGTGTAGTAAAACCAATTTAGATCTTCCAGACATTAAGCATTTACAATGTAGATAGGTAAAACTACATTTCCAATAAGCTTTACAAGATTACAATAAAGAGGCCTCTACATGGTTGACAAAGCAGCAGACCATGTGACACGTCTTACTTAGCAGTACTGTATGTGTGAGGTCCTATTGGGTAATAGCAAAGTTGTTTCATCTATAGTTTCATACAAGGGGCAATTTGTTAATGCCCCCTGCACATCAAACATCTAAAGATGGCAATGGCCATGAAACAACCAGCAAACTAAAAATAAAACAATGAAATAACAACAGAGATACCATTAATATAAGCCAAATCTTATTAATTAAACCAATCTGGCCATCATTTAAGTAACTGGGACTAACTCTACTGTAGCTTGTACATCCATATTGAACCATAGGGTCTGCCTCCATAAAAAACATGAAGCTTTACATGTAAATAATCACTTGCAATAGCTTATTGTAACCTGCAAAAGCTTATTTGCAACTTTCAAAATCTTCCATCAGCACGGGTATGGATAATTTCTCTCCCCTTTCTTTCAACACTTGTAAACATGGGGTGGGGTCCGGTGGAGAGGGCTGTTGGTCATTTTAAAAACAAAAAAAAGGTAGGTCCATCACACATTTATGGTAGCGTATAGGCTTCTAGAGCTTTTTCTGGAATACTACAGAATAGCCTACACATCACCTCTTTTCTATATTGAACTTTTTCCAATATTGATTTGTTTTTTTTCCTTTCCATAAACCTATCATCAAGAATTTGCACACATCATTGGTTTGAAGATATATTTTTTTAAATCTCTGTCTGACAACAGTAAAAAGTGCACAATAAGCCATCTCAAATGGCACATCTTCAAATCCAAAGCTTTTGAAATAAATCAAAAGAATTTACTTAAAATACATCTGAAATAAAGAATAAATCAATAAATGAAATATATTTAAATAATATTAGTAAGCATTTCAGGGATTGTTTTAGGGATCTAATGGGTTAGGTAATGATAAGCCTTTTTAAACCTACCTTGCCAATATTACAGTTGTCTGTCCAACAACATGAATACAATATTGCTTACATTCACACACTGGTACTGCATGATGCGATTTTATCCACCAGAAGTCACACTGAAGCTTCAGTGTGAATCTATTTGTAATCCAAGGTCACCAAATGCTGTCTGTAGGGAAAAGAACATTTGACACAACATAACAACATAAACCAGCAGCGAGTAATTACTGATGAATGGGCCATAGAAACCTGGAGGTGAGGTTGTGCATCCCATTTGGTTAGTGTTACCTGCTGATTGATTATTTGGTATATGTTGTGTCAAATTTTCTTGTTCTTTTCCCCACCAACAGAAACCAGTAAGCATGCAGGGTTAAGGATGGATTTCTCATTTTCTATTCTGAATCTCACATGTGTGTACTGCTGGAATCTTCCAGGACTATTGTTCAGTGCTCTCTTAGGGTCCTCCAAACAAGTAATAAGTACACTAATTCATGATTAGTTAACAATCAACATTTTTCTAATCCTCACACCGATAATCTATCGCCACCATCTAAAGCCATCGTCCAAGTGCCTATTTAGAAAATAATACATGTTAGAAAAACCTGTTTGCTTAACATAAGCAAAATTCAATTGGGGGGCAATAGGCCAAACAAGAAAAACTCTATGTCAACCTACCTGGGGAACCATCATGTGATTTAGGGTAACATTACCAGATTAAGCAGCGCACTTGCTCTCCATAAGACCTTTTCACATTCCCACATGCTCACACTCTCAAACACACACATATATAAGTGCATTCTAACCTATGCACTGCACAGGATTCCTCAAAGAACCTCTCCAAAGCCTTTAGAATGCCATAATGTACCGTACATTATAAAAACACTATAGCTCTCAGAGATCACAAATAAGGAACAGTATAAATATCACTAAGGTTAAAAATAAGGTGCCGGGTAGAATATAAATGTCATATAAGTAGAAGTTTCGGAGCTCACAGGTTTGGTTATTGCAATGCAGTATACAGAATACAGGATTTGGTTGGTTATCACTACTGAACACACACCGCTACTTGATTTTTTAAATGTTGCTTGAAATTCTGAGGCCCCTTCACGTTCAAGGCTTTTACCCATCTCCGACGTAAGTGCTATCCAGAGGGCACTCAGTGAGAGTTCCAAACATTCAAAGTTTCTTTTTTTTTATCCTCACCATGTCCTCTACGGTTCTTCTGTGAGACTCAACAGACTCCACACTCCTCAGACATGAATAGGAGCAATGGAGACAAAGCTACAACACTGACAAAGGCGGCAGTAGCTATGACAACAATCGAACCAGAAGTGAATCTCCACCGCATATCCTGACAGTTCCCTATGAAAGAGGAGAGGTAAACTAGCACACCCAGTACCACAATCCAGAAAAAAAACAGCATTCGTCCCACAAGAACCCCTCTGGATCCTCCTATGGTTCCTATAGCAACCTAAGGTGCACAACTGCTGAAAATCTCCAAATCAACACCATTTGTTTCTTCTTTAAAATCACCTGCCTGCTTCTGTGAATAAAACAAAAGCTACATAAGACCACAAGCTAAGCTTGTTGGTAAAAGGAGACAAGCTGTGCAAATAACAATGAATGATTACACAGAAAATACTTTTAAAGGGGTGCGTGGAGTTTAGGAGGTTAGTGTATAGTAAAAATAACTTCTGTGATATTCTGTGTATCTGAGTAAAACAGCTGGAAGATATATACCAGTGTTTCCTTGAGCAGTTTCTGAAATCCTCTTAAAATATACTGTTATGTTTTGTACATCCCAAAGACTTTCTCTATAAAGAGATCCCACCTAACCTGGAGGCTATATACTGTAGCTAACATTAAAAAAAGGAAACTGAGGTGAAAAAAAAACACAAGGGACTTCCATACGTTTCATATACTATGAATCTTAGCCTGTTAATTGTTGGTCGTGTTTATCGCTCCTGCAGAGAAGAGGGGAGGTGGAGGGGGGATGTTTTGAGGTGAGGAGAGCCCTCCCATGGAGTGGAGGAGGGGCAAAGCCAGTGGGTTGCTCCCCGCAGCCGGGGTCACAGACGGGGCGGGCAGTACCAGCTGCGCTTCCACCGAGTTGCCCCCAGGGGGAGTAGTTGAGTCCAGGCCAAGCTGGCTGTCCTCAGAGAGCATGGGGTTGCTGACCCGGAAGCACTTCTCCTTATGGGCCTTGAGCATGTTGGAGAAGCGGAAGCGCTGGCCGCACACGTCGCAGGGGTACGGCTTCTCGCCGGTGTGTGTGCGGCGGTGACGCTTCATGTTGGGCCGGCTGGTGAAGCTCTTGCCACAGATCTCACAGATGTACGGCTTCTCTCCTGCACGGGACCACGAGACACACACCATGCTGTCACAAACAAGCTGCAGATCATAAAAAGGCCTCTAACAGACTAAACCAGTGTTTCAACGCCAGTGTGTCTCACCTGTGTGTGTTTTCATGTGTTCATCGAAGTACTGCTTCATGTTGAAGTCCTTCCCGCACCACTGGCACATGAACTGCTTGTGTCCAATGTGGATGCTCATGTGGGATCGCAGCTGGTACTTGTACTGGAAACGCTCACTGCAGTTCTGTCACACACACACACACACACACACACACACGTAGTAACATAACAAAAAATGGGGATTTTCATTGTATTATTTGTATGTGTGTGTGTGTGTGTGTAGGTGTAAAACAATTTAAATATTATATGTATTATAAGTGAGTTATAACATATAAGATACATTTCTTGTCAAACCCTGCACTACACTAATGCTTTTTTAGTCATTTACATACATTTCATAATATACCTTCTTACAGGTTGCAGGAATGCAATTTACAGGTTGCAGGAATGCAACAGAGGAACAGCCAACTACCAGACCATAATGTATCTCTGTCTCTATGGTATCAAACACATAATGTACCATGCGTAATGTGTAATGACTGATACATAAACATGTTGTAATCATTTCCATTTATACATTTAGCAGATGTCTTTGTCCATCACTACGCCACCATGTCATGTTTGTGATGTAATGTGATGTCATGTCATGTTTTGCATCCGTCTTACCTCACATTTGAAGGGCTTCTCTCCAGAGTGCTGGAGGGAGTGCACCTTCAGAGACATGCTGCGCTTGAACGACTTACCGCAGGTCTCACATGTAAAGGGCATATCCTTGGTGTGGGCTGGGTAGACACAGGCAAAGGAGCTAATTAATGCAAATGCTCGCACACATACACACACACACACACACACACTTGTAGAGAAAGAGATAGATAAAAAGAGAGAGACAACAACACAGGGGCATATACACACAAGGACAAACACAGGGGGGGACACATGCATAAACAAATACACAAACAAAGACACACACATGCAAGAACCCCCCCCACACATACACACACACTTGTTCAGGCATTTGCACTCACATGTACACACACACACACACAGTTAGTGGTAATTAGATGCTCCAGTAATCCCAAAGAGAATTATAATTAAACTCATATGTTTACTCTTTAAATAGAAACTCATTAATGGCTGGTGCATCAATCATCAATTAACAATCCAGAAAGGAAATTGCTGCTGTGGGTCTAAATGGGATTGCTGGACTCATATACTATGTAATATTTACCCACAATTACTGTAAAATAACAATGCTGACAATGGATTGGCCATTAACTTAAACTTAGTTTAGTAACTACTCCAGAGAGGACATGCTAAATTTGACAGAATATTCTGATAGATTTTTTTTAGCCATAGCACATACTATGGCTGACATTGATCACTCTATTAATTGATTAATTGATTTTTGAAAAATAAACCAGCATTGAAAGTTATAACTTGCTTTAAAATATTTTTTAGTTTAAAATATGTTTCTGTTTAAACTTGGGAACATGAGCTTCTGTATGCCAAACCCAGGATGAAAGAGTGATACCTTTCACACATGCTTGTGGACCCAGTGCTCTATAGGAGAGGTGGCCAAACTATAGCCTTTTCCTTCCTCTCGAGTGGGCTGCCATGAAGTGTGTATATATATATATATACATGTATTATATACATGTGTGTGTGTGCATTTCCCATCATAGTTCCAGTGTTAGAATGTGTCAATAGTCTCGTCATCGTGTAGAATATTTTGAATAGCCTGAAAATAAAGGTACCTCTTTTACGGAGGCCAGACAGGGCCACAAACTTTTGGATTTGCTTTGCGTTGTGCCCTCCTAGTGTTGTACTCGCTCACCTAAAACTGGTTTCAAACTGGTTTCAAACTTAATGTTTCACAGGTCTTTGCCAGCTTTGATTCTTCCAGTATATCACTGTAAGGCCAGCAAACAGAAACGTTTGACCACCCCTCAGGAGAGTAGAGACACATTCTGTGCCCTATGCACAAGCTGTGGCCATTCTATTTTAGTCCGTACAATCTGTACATTATATTAATATTTAAAGGAAAATAAAATTCCTGACTCCTTAAGGGCCCTCCCCCCACTTGGGGCCCTGGTAAGTCAGTCCCCTTTTTTCCCCCACTACGAGGCCCCTGCCACCCCTACTCTAACGCCTCGGTGGGAAGAGAAGGAAGGAAGTGCTTGCAGATAAGAGATTTCCTCCGTTCTGTTGGGGGAGATTAAACAGTGTGAGCATTATCCTGGTGTCTACAACCCCCACAGGACAAGCACAAGGTCAAAGATGAGCCACTCTCCAGCGACACACACACAGACAGGGACAGGGAGGAGGGGATGACAGAAGAAGAGAACAGAAGAGAGGGGATGAGTAAATGAGAAGAGTAGAGAAGATGAGAGGAGAAGAAAGAAAAGAACAGAAGAAGGTGAATGGAGAAAGGAGATACAAAGAGAATAGAGAAAGGCAGAAAGAAATAGAGAGAAGATAAACAAAGAGAAAAGAATGAAACGAGAGAAGTGAAGAGAAGATAAAGTGAGAAAGAAAATGAGAGAAGGGGGGAAAGAAAAGAAGTGAAGATAAATGAGAGAAGAAGGGAGAAAGAGGAGAAAGACAAGGAGAGAAGATCAATGGAGAGAGAAGATGAGAGGAAAAGAGAGAAGAGGAGAAAGAAAAGTGTTCTCAGTATAGCTGCTACGGACATAGAATGAACATGTTATGCTAAATGTTACGAGCCCTTGAGATATGCCTTTTAATAATATGCATACATGTAAATTGAAACTTAAAGGTACTATGAGTAAAATTGTATGTATTACATAAATGTGCAGTATTACAGAAGTTTAATCATAATGTTCTGACTCCTTTGAAAGTGGACCATGTGATTTTCTCTGGGAGAAGTGGCCAATGTCCCACCATGGTCAAGTGGAGCAAAGGGGAGGATGTATGTACTGTATTTGTGCATATATGTATATATGTGTATGTATGTGTGTATATTTGTATATATTATTGAAGTATATGAGCATATTAAACAGACAAATCTGGATTAATTTGCTGGATTCAGCAAATTAGACATCCTCATAATATCTTATCTTATCTAATAATAACTATATTAACAAGAAAGCTTTACCCTGATTTACCCCCCCCCTCAAAAAAAACAAAAAACAAACACACACACACACACACACTGTGGGGCTGTGTGTTGGGTGTGTGAGTATGTATGAGACTGTAAACTTACCGACCATGTGCTTGCGGACATGAGCCATGGTGTAGAACTTCTTCTCACAGATCTCACAGGAGAACTTCTTCTCGGCATAGCCGTGCACGATCTTGTTGTGCTCGTGCAGAGACCAGAGCTTCTTGAATGCTTTTCCACAGGTCACACACTGTGGAGAAGGATACAGTTCAGCCTCTCAAACCCATATGGGAGAAGAGAACAATCCTCACAGAGACTATTGTAGGGAAATCAGTGCCATTTTCTGCACAATGAGTAATTTGCTGTTATAAAGTTATTTGTTATCCAGAGAATTGTGTCGTGAAAAAGAACAAGAGCTACAAATCCATCACATTGAGTACGACTCTCAAGCACTGCTCCTAAAAAAACAAAACAGCCTTATTACCGACAAGTCTTTTGTCTTGTTAATGGAAATTTCACGGACACTATTTTACAACTGCACACTCCAACAGCTTTGCGAAGTGCAGTATAAACTATATGCTTGTCTGCCTTTACGCACGTGCCGAATCAATTAACCACACTTCAAATCAAATTAGGAAGAAAGAGGCGCAACAAGAAAACAAATCGTCCTGTTTTTGTTTGTTTGTATTTGTTTCGTTGATTTTAAATAGAGTGTTCCCTGTAAAGTGAATATCACTAAATCTGTTGCTGCCATTCGCTCCTCCATAACCATCTATTTGTAATAATAACAAGAGGAAAAGGTTGGAAAGGAAATGAATTGGCAACATGTCTGTGTTCCAGTGAGCCAGCTGCTGTCTGAAATATATCTGTGTACAGCCAGGCAGATTGCTGCCATCTCTCAAACCAACCTTGTCATTCCCTTTTGCAACGCTGCAAATGAATGGCTTCAATTCAAAGCAGGAAGGAGCCTGAACTGAATGCAAACAACTCGGCCCGCTGAACAAAACCTGCAAACAGTCTTGTAGCACAGCTTTCAACCACCCTACTCGCAACTGTAGCAAACACCAGTTCACCCACAGAATGCATGAAAGCACAAGAAAATATTTACTATCAATAAAAAATGCAATATAATTCATCTTCTAATATTTATACATAAGTGCAAGATTGCTGTTTGTATGTGTGTGCTAATGTGTATGTGTGTGTGTTTACATTCCTGCAGATTATCCTCAAAGGTCATGTCTGTATGTGTGAGTGTATGTGTGTGTATGTGTGTGTGTGTTTACATACCTGTATGCTCTTCTCACAGTTGGTCTGATGGTGGAGCAGCAGCTCACTCTCCAGCAGGAAGCGTTTGCCACACTTGGTGCAGATCTGCATGCGGTTGTGCGTCACGTTCATGTGCTTCTCCAGGTACCAGCGGTTGTTAAACACACGTGGGCACTTCTTACAGGGGAAATGCTGCTTCTCTTCCAGCCGTACCTAAACCCCAACAAACACCTTTAGGTTAGAAAGCACCTCTTCACTGACACCTCAGGCTTAATGGGGACATCAATCATTTATTTATGAGGACTCTATAGCAACCGAATGTCCATGTCCTTGTATTCATAGGCAAAATGCCATCTCTGGAGGGCCATCTCTGGAGGCCTTCAAAAAGCTCTTAAAGACCCAGCTATTCAGAGAACATCTTCTATCCTAGCACTAAAATGAACTGAAGCACTATCCCCTAGCACTATGCTCCTTAAGGTTTCTGCTATGTAGCTTGATTGTTATCCTCGTTTTGTAAGTCGCTTTGGATAAAAGCGTCTGCTAAATGCATAAATGTAATGTAAATGTAAATGTATAATGCCAGGCGAAATATATTATCACCAATACTCAATTTAATTCAGTTTATACATACAGTGCATTATACAAAAAGTCATATTTCGTAGCGCTTCACAGCAGAGAGTCCCAATGAGCAACAGGGGCATATGAGCTGACATGGGTCATGCAAGGTTGCAAATTTGCAGTTCCTCAGATGGCATGGCATGGCATGACATAATTATTAGAAATATGATCTGTTATATCTATCATGCACTGTTATATAACTTATAGTGTCCTACACAACAAATAATAATAAGAAATGTTTCCACAGGTCGTTAATAAAATAGCAGATCAAATGTAAACCATCCTAACGTTACCTTTTGTCCGATGCTCTCTTGTTCTTGTTTCCCAGTCTTTCGACACTGCCGTCTGTCAGCCAGCATGGCATCGTTGAGCCTCTGCCGCATGGAAACGGTTGCCGCAGCGATGGCCGCGCTCCGGTTGCCACGACGCAGCCTTGCTGACATGCCGAGCTCATCCGCCGGAATGCTGTCATTCTCCTCTTCCTCGTAGTCCTCATCTTCGTCATTGTCATCATCATCGTCGCCGTCCTCGCTGCTGTTGGCCAAGAGCACCTCTTTCTGGTTTTTGGCCTCCTCCACTCGGCCCATGTCTGTGCCATCTCCATCATCGTTGTCACCCTCCTTCTCTTCCTGCAGGTCAGGATGGTTGTCGTGGCGACGACCCAACAGTGCGGAAATGGCAGCGTCTGTGGTGGACTTGCCGTCCGACCCCTTTGACACGTTCAGCGTCTGGTTGTTAAGGTTTACCTCCACAATGATCTGGTCGCGGTTGAAGGAGGCGTGTCCATCAGGACCCCCCACCCCCTCTGACACTAGCCCCGCCTCCAGCACAGATAGGCCCCTCCCCATGTCGTCCTTTTTGAAGAAGTGCTTGACCTGTGGGCTCGACCCGTGGGCCTGAGGGTTCATGGGGTGGGTCGGCACCATCTGACTGATGTGATGCACTTGTGCGCCTGCGTTCAGTTGCACCCTTCCACCTGCTCCACCTCCACCACCTCCTCCTCCTCCTTCTTCCTCCACTCTCATCGAAAACGGACTCCCTCCTTCCCGGCCGTACAGCTTCCCCAACTCTGCCTCCTGTTTGATCTCCCGGTACAGCTGGGTGGCACCGCCCGTGGTCATTCCTGCCTCTCCCGAGCCCTCTCGGCTGGCCATGCCGGTGGCCTGGCCGCTCATCCCTGGTGGTGGGAGCGTCAGGCCCAGAGCCTGGCTGCTGATGAGTTTGTGGCAGGAGGCCGCAATGTCACTCATCTGCAGCAAGGTGGCAGCGTTGAGCACGTCCCGCACCGTGCCGCCGCTCACCAGCAGCCGTGAGGTATAGATAAAGTTAAGGATCTGGGTGAGGCCCTGGCTGGTGAGCGCCTCCAGGGACAGGTCCACGCGACGCAGCTCTCGCTGCTGACTCTGCTGGCTCGGCTGCTGGCTCTGCTGCTGCTGCTGCTTGCCCTGGGTGAAGAGCGCCTGGAAGAAGGGGCTGTGAGCGGCCAGCACCCCCTTGTGAGCGGGGAAGGTACTGCGCTGGCGCACCAGCACGAGGTCCACGTCACAAAGGTCTGGCTGGAAGAGGCGCTGCTCGTTCAACCTGTCCATCAAACGGGCAAAGTGTTGAGCCGCATCCTCCGCCAGAGAGAACTCCTTGGAGGGGAAGTCAGTAGTCTTCTCCACGATGAGCTGCGAAAACAAACAAAGGCATAAACAAACAAACAAACTAACAAACAAACACAAATAACTAAACACACAAGGTCATGGTGAGCTCCAGTTACAATTGCAGCAAATCAGTTTCATGAATCCCACTAATTCCAGTAATCCACCTCATTAATTTTTCAGTAGGATCGGTGTTTATGTGAGCATTTACATAACTGATGCAATAGCCCCATGATCAGTTTATAGTATTTAAACAGTCACATTGCATGGTCTGGTATAGTTAAATATTCTTAATACCATTTTCAATCCTTCTCATACCTTGAGACACAGACCACTGTCAAGGCAGTCTGGACATTGATTTCAACTTCTCTAATACATTTATGTAATACTTATACTCATAGTAGCTTATCTAACTTTCTATTTGCATGTACATATATCATTAAAAGGCATACCACAGTACAGGACAAAGCATATACTTCACACTGAAAGTGAGCCCATCTTTAAACGGTCTGGAGTGCGCCAATGTTTATTACCCATCGCAATTATCTGACGAATGCACAGAGGAAGGAGCGAAGCAAACACTGGGTCAGAGGATGACAGTGGAAACTGCAGATTAGTCAGTTCCACCCCCCCCCCCCCCCCCCCCCCCCCCCCACCCGATCTGCCCTCTCTCCCCCTCCCTTCTCTCCGGCTCTCAAGGTGGGTTTATTTTAGCACAGGAAGGACAAGGTTTCGATCGGAGCTGGATCGGCACGTCTGGGCTCAGCAACCATCACCACCCCCACCCCCCCTCCCTGCCACTCTCTCTCTCTCTCTCACACTCTCTCGTTTTATCTTTCTCCAAGGAAGAGAGAAGCATTTGTATGCAATACCACCCTTTAGCTATTAACTCCCCACCCATTTCTCTATCTTCATCTCTCTCCCTCTCTCTCTTCCTCAATGCTTTCTCCCTCTATTTCCTTTCCTCTATTTATCACTTTCTCTCTATCCCTCACTTTGTCTTGCCCTTTCTACCTTTGACTCTTTCTCCCTCTACCTCTGTCTATCTTATATTCTCCTGACTAACTAACTCTCTCTCTCTCTCTCCTTCTATTTCTCCACAAGGATGTGTCATCATTATGAAGCAAATGAAGCGAACAAAACAAAGCAAGAGGGCAGATAAATAACTGCTCCCTGAACAATTAGGCCCATCAGAAGAGCAAAATCTATAGTTTAGTTTAGTCTATAGTTTAAAGCACACCCTGGAACTCACTAGAACAACGTTTTAGCTGATGATGTTCTTTAATGGCTGAGTCACCAAGTAATGCAATGTGAAATGACCCTTGTAAATCACTTTCAGATACCTAAACTATATTTTAAATAAAACACTTAACATTTCAGTTAACTGTCAGCTGTTTGTAACAACTTGTACAAATCATGAAAGTCCACCAAAATCCTTTCATCCAAAGCCCTGCATCTGAGACATATTGACGTTGACTTCTGTGCCTGGCGCACTGTGTGACAGCTACAGTCTTCTACGCTGATGATGAGAGCAGCCACATTCAGACACAGACGAATTGATTCTTATCTCTCAGTTAACCTTGGGAGAGATTCCACTGTCTGAAGATTTCAATTACATTTTATCTTTGGACAGATTCTGCCTAAGCTTTATGTCTTACGCATGCTCTCAAAGAGACCCGCAGATGGAGATATCACTCAGATTGACTGGAACACACACACACACACACACACACACACACACATCACCTTCATAAGTGAAAATGTATGCAAAAAATAGGCCCTACATAACATAAGTATTTACTCGGTGTTAATGATTAGTCATGATTAATAAAAACACAAAATGATTCAGCATATTTGATGCGGTAGGCTATAATGTCTTCACACTGATCTTTAATTGCAAACAATGAATAACAAATTGGACAATGTATTTTAATTAGCAAAATGCGGAAAAAAGGGCTCGAAAGGCAGAAATCCAGTCGAGTATCTAAACAATGCAATGTTGTGTTTTTTTCTTCACCTTGGCTGAAATGTCAAGGGTCTGTCAGTTTACCGGCGATGCAAACAGCGCCACTAACCACAAGCTCAATCGGGAGCCTGTGCAACACATGCATTATTTATTAAAGCAGAGCCCTAAACAAGCACACAGGAATTACTGACATGCCAAGCCAGCGGTGTCATTTCAGCATGACTCTCTATCAAACCCTCTCTCCTTACTCCTGTACTCTCAGGCCTTCCCATTCAGGTCAGTTCCGTTCATTATCCCAAAGGGAACCATGTCTTGCAGTCAGATGCAGGATACAGACTGGCAAAATGATATCAGGAATCAGGGAAAAACAGTTAGGATATACATGTATTTCAGAAAGAGTAAAAACACACTCCATCCCAGTCTGCTTTTCTAAATCTCAGACACTAAAGTGAGAAAGTCAGACTGTTTGTGTCGGTTTATGCTATTTTGCACTTATAAAACTGCCATTAGTCTCCGACTAACTGTTGAATCTAAAAAGCTGCAGAGCAACTGATGCACAGCTTGAAAAGAAATCAGACACAACTCTGAAGCTTATCTCATAGCGTCCACTCTGATTGTGCTCACACAAGTTTTGGAGCTCTGAATTCACAGCATTCGGTTCTGCCTTTTCTTTCCCACAAGAACCCCCGCCAGTGGCAGCAGGCCAGGTAGAGTGGTATGCACTAGGTCAGGGCAAGCTGCCTCTAAGGCCACGCAGGGCTCCAGCCACAAAGGCCAGCCTGAGGAAGAATGAAATTCCACCCCCGCTAACTCTTAATTTGACTTTCACTTGTGAAAGTGCCCTCTCTCATAGCCAGAACACCGCAGAGAGAGAGAGAGAGTGGGGGAAAGAGAGAGAGACAGATAGAGAGAGAGTGAAGAGAGGGAGCACTACAAGCACTAGGGTAGCTAGTTTACTGTGCCATAAAAAACACACAGCATTTCCCACATTTATGAGCGCTTTCTGCCTGGCTCTTGATGCAAGGTCTCTCCTGAAAGTACGGCTTTGCTTTTAAAGAGTCACTGAACCATTCAGGGACCTGCTGGATGAGACAACAGGCTTAGACAGAGTAAGGACATAAAGTGTCTGATCGGACTCTGGTGCAGAGGAGAGAGAGATGAAGAGAGACAAGGACAGGGAGAGGGGGTGGTGAAAAAGGGAGTGAAATAGAAAGAGAGATGATGAGGAGGGAGAGAGGATAAGAGGGAGGAAGTGATGTAGGGTGGGGATGGGGAGTGAGAGAGAAATTGACTAAGAATGTGAAGTTGAAAAAAGAGGGAGTGAGAAAGAGATTTTGAGAGAGTTAGAAAGTCAGTGAGAGAGAGAGAGAGAGAGAGAGAGAGAAAGAGAGAGAAAGAGAGAGAAAGAGTGGGAGAGGGAGGGAGGGGGTAAGTGAAGGACGTCAGTTCATTAAGTTTGACCCCCCCCCCCCCCCCCCCTGCTCATAAGGACCCTCTAAGCCAGTGGTAGTTGATCAAGCTGTCTAACAAAATCCCCTGGCAACTAAAATGCCAGTGGAGAATCCACAGATTGTGGCATGTCGCCTTGCAAACCCAAAACACATACAAAACAAAATGAAAAGAACACAAGAATATTTTTGTAAATAAGCTGTTAAATTATTTAACATTACAAATGACATGTGTGATGCTGTGAAGCGACAACCAGAGTTCATTTATGATATTCAATATGCTTTATGAGGGATTCTCCAGTGTTAGCCCCCAGTACCGTCCAGTATCACCAGTGTGAGTGCGTGTAAGTCCTGGTATCAAGCGGAAGGTCCCAGGAGCTTTATCAGTCTGGAGAGAGAAGCGCCCAGTCAGCACTCCTCCTCCGTCCAGCAAAGTACTCCTGACAAGAGCCCAGGGTGCAGAGGGCACGGTGACTGGCACCCACAGCGAGCCGAGTGGGCATTGCGTCAACTACCATCACCCTCACTAGGACACAGAGGGGAGGTGGGGGTGGGGGGATGGGGAGCGGCACAGGAGCTGTCACCAGACGGGCCGGGAGAGAGTGACCCGACATAGAAGGATCTCTCACACACACACACACTCTCACTTTCACACAGACATAAGTACACACAGTCTCTCAAGGATGCAGAAGCACAGAGATTCATGCCACAAAGGATAGCCAGTCGTCAGCTCACATTTTGTAGAGAGAACAGATTACACAAGAACAGACCTCGCCAAGTTTCATTTAAAATTACATTGAATTAACTTAAACTACCATATATCTACATACAGTACATACTATATAGAATATGAGTGTAATATTACATTCATGTTCCATAGCAAAAACTTTAAGAATGGTGATGATTGGTCATAATACATTTTACAACTGATATTTAAACCAGAATAGACTTCAAAAGACTGTACCCAACCCAACCGGGGTATAAAGCCTGAAGTTTTAGTCATGGCACACTAGCTTCAGATTTGATTCTTGTAATGCAAACCCCATGTCATAAAAAAATCTAATCAGACCCCAAACCCTCCACAGCCATCCACAGCGGGGGGGGGCTGTTTGCGGCATCCTATTTGTCACCAGTCGCATCCTGTTTATTGGCCAGTGCAGCACAGTTGACGGACAGTCTCAGTGAGTGAGAACCGCTCCTCGCTGTGAAGTGTTAGCAGCTAGCCTCAGAAGCTGTTAGCCGCTAGCGTTACCTGATCGGGTTTGGAAGGGCCAGCTAGCTCTTTCCTGTCCCATGAAAAAGCCTTCTGTGCTCCTCTAATATGCAGCGCACAGGATGCAGGCCAAGCCGACACAGAAAACCACACTGATGACCTCCAGTGAAAGGCCGCTATAAAAGGATTCCAGTGATGCTTCACTGAATCGAGACGATCAGGATTCAGACACACACACACACACACACACACACAGACCTCAGTAGAGCTGCAAATACAAAACACATCTATTAAGGCCAAACACACGCACAAACACATGATCCCAGGGAAAGCTCAAACACCATATTTGGCCAAAACATTGATGCATTGCAAAGCTTTAGTTGCACATATCAGAGGCCCAGGCCCAAGTATTTACAGCCTGAGTTTAAAAAAAACTAAGCTAAGTGACAAACTCATCCTTGCTATCATTGCTGAGGTCTCCGACTGAGACGCAACACAGGAGGATGATCCTCCCTGCAGACCTATTAGGTGGGTGTCTGTAGTCCTGCCTTTGGCTGGTTGATTCTCCTGCTGCAGGAAGAGTCCCCAGTGGGCCTCAATGCTCCCAAACAGGCCAGAGAAGAGAGGGAGGGAGAAAGTGACATGGGAAGGGAAGAGGAGAGATGAAAGCGAGAGATGAGGGGGGCTGAGGTAGGGAGGGAAAAAGGTGGGTTGTCTGGAATGTATTATAAATGTGTGTGTGTGTGTGTGTGTGTGTGTGTGTGTGTATGTGTGTGACTGTAGCTGGGGATGCATAACTTGCTTTTGTGGTGTGTGGTGTGTGTATGTGTGTGATGTGTGCATTTGAGTATGTCACCCCTTGAACACGCATTCACACACAAATGCATTGCCACTTGCAGACACAAGCAAACACACACACACACACACACAAATAATCCAATCAGGACACCCTGTGAGCAGTGACCTTGAGGAGGAAGGTAGGGAGAGAGAGAGAGCCCAAAGCGCAGGTGCACTGAGGCCCCCGCAGGAGGAACGGAAATAACAGGTCGGCTGCTACAGCATGACTTATGGCCGGAGCACACAAGCTTCCACTGCACACACTGCACTCAGTCTCACGCAGAGCAAGACTGGCTGTAAGTGTGTGTGTGTGTGTGTGTGTGTGTGTGTGTGTGTGTTTGTGTGTGTGTGTGTGTGTATGTATGCAAAAAGTACTCCTGGGAGCTGATGTGAGTGTGTGGCAATATTTGAACGTGAGGATGTGTGTGTGTGTGTGTGTGTGTGTTTGTGGTAAACTCTTGAGAGTTGATATGAGTAAATGTGTGGCAATGTCTGTGTGTGTTTGTGTGTGTATTTCAGCGTGAGATTATGGATACAGGATACAGAAAGACATGACAAGGATTCTTTATAGGTGCTTGTGTGATAAACAGTGTAAGATTACACTTTCTGTACTGATTTGTGACAGGTAGATTAAGATGGAAGTGTGTGAGTGTGTGTGTGTGTGTGTGTGTGTGTGTGTGTGTGTGTTTATGCCCTTGCCACTCACAGCCCACACAGCCTGAGTCATGCACTGAAGAGCCTTTGAATGCTAATGAGACAACTGCAATAAAACATGCTAATAAAAAGCATCGCTAACGACAGACGGGAGGCCTCTGGCTGCAGACGGCCACTCTGCGCCTCTTGATGAGGTCACACATCTAGAGCCCGTAGTCCTGCCTCTCCAGCCTGGCTCTCCAACACACTGCGCCATCCAGATGACAAATCTGATTCACTAGCACTGCTATAGTCAGCTCACTAAAACTGCCACTTGGGTTATGAATGCAGAAAACTTAATCAGTAGCTGTAAACAGACACAATTAAACCCATGGGCTACTTACGATATAGATTACTACATATCATGATTATTTAACTATGTTAATCAAACTGACAAAAACTATGTTAATAGGTTGGTTAGTTATTGGTTAAAATAGAAAACATGTAATAATACGGTAGTCTATAGCATTTGCCCAAGAAAATACAATCTCAGGAAACTACTCAGTGTAGGTTATTATTAGTACCCCAGTAGTAGTATCAGTGGTTATAGAAGATCACGTTTGATACTGTCGCTTGTACACCCTCAGCGTCCTAATCATCCACAGACAAGCAGCGAGAGAACACCGAAAAAAAGCCAATCTGCTCTCTAGAACATACTGAGCGTGTTCACACTTCTCATCATCTTTCGCAGTCTCAGCAGCTACTGCGATCTGTGGGCGCCCTGTAGTGATGCCAGACCCTCCAGAAGGAGGGCAGCAGCAGTTAGCATGCCAGTTCACCGCCACAACAACTTCCATCTCCATGCAGCGTGTAGTGTAGTGTAGTGTAGACTACATCAAGAGTACATTATGCAAAGCCGTGAAGGTCTTTTAAATGACTTACAATTTCATTTTTAAGCTTCATAGAGAAAAAGACACTTTCTATGCCGATTGTTTTTTGGAACTGTACATAAATGCACTATTATCAATGCAATATTATCAATAAAATTCTTTTTGGAGTGGGCTAAAATGCATGTTCTTAGTTTAGTGGTCAAGCCCTAGTACTACTAGTACTACAGTACATCATTGGAATGAATCGCCACCACACAACACCACACAAGGTCAACTCTAACACTGCTGGATATTCTACAGAGGACTGCCTTAATAAATAACTCTCACTAATGGGTAGCTCGAGTGTAGTCAACTGGCTGAAAAGACGTCAGGCAGAGGAAACATTAAACTTGGGGGTCACTCACCTGTCCAATAGACTTAGCAAAGCTGAGGGGCACACCTTGAGTAAATGGGAACGATTCTCTCTGCCCAGCAAAGAATGAACGGCTCCCTCATGGGCAAGTACTGTGAGATAGAATTCACAGGAGTTAATATAACAAAAAGAGAGAGAGAGAGAGAGTTGTATTTCTCTGTAAGGATGGACAGAGGGTGGAGGAGGGTGGGGGAGTGGGGGTTCTGCAAATCATTTGATTAGATGATGGCTGTCTCATTCATGGCTCTGATAGTAAGTGTACTACTGGAAGATGCAAAAAATACTCTGTGGCTTAACTGTAGCAAAATATTACGACAGCAATAAAGGGGGCCAATCTGATTAGCTGTGACGCAGACCGGGCCTCGCAACTATTCAATGGCAATAATTGGCGTCTTCAGCAAAAGCACAGCAATTTCTCACAGACTGCACCGTAAGATAGAACATAAGATATTATTTATGAGTGAGTAACATTCTAATCTATGTTAATGCTATACTGTAAACGAGTAACGGGTCCCTCCTTCCTGTGACTGCTCGTGTGTGAAATTGCTACACAGACACTAGAAACTAATTTTACCTCTTGCGTCCAATTCAGAGGGCATCCATTTATGTCCTGACGCAACACAGAGCCAATTGGATCGGCAAACATGTCGAACGTTCACATGTTGCTGTGCTAAGGAGCAAACCAGGGCCTATTTTTCCATTTAGGTATGGCCTCATGCTATATCTGTGATATGAAAGGAGACAGTAAGTCGAAGGATACACTAAGCCTTACCTTGCGTGACATGGGGGAACTTAGTAACAGGACCCCAGAGCAAACATTCTTTCCCTCCCTTCTCTGTATTTCCCTTCTCCAGTTGTTTTTGACTCTCTTTTCCCTTCTCACTTTCCAAATTGTTTTTTCTCCCCCTCACTCTTAGTCACTCTTAGTCTTTCTGCCTTTCTTATCCACTTTGTCTTTCCTGTCTTTCTTTATTACCATCCGTTTCTTTCTGTCTCTTTCTGTCTCTCTTCTCCTTTCCAACACCCCACCTCATCCATCCTTTTCCCCTCTTTCTATCTATCTGTCTATCTTTCCACCTCTTTCAACCCTCTCTGTCACTCTATCTCTCTCTTCTCACCCCTTTCTATCCCTCTCTCTCTCTTTCCCCCTCTCTCTCCCATGGCTGTCTGTGTGAGAGGTTGGAGGGTCCACTCTGCTCTTGGCGGCGGCTGCCAGGAAGTTTCTGCCTGGCCTGGTGAGCTATGTGACTAAGAGCTGAGTCAGGAGTGTTGGCCAAGAGAGGGGGCCTGTGGTGCTGGCAGCTCCTCCCCAACTCATAAAACACAAACACAACAGAGACCAGCTCAGTGTGTGTGTGTGTATGTGTAGGCACGGATAATCCATATGCATGCACACAATCGCACACGTATGCACACACATGCAGGCAAACACACGCATGCAGCACACGCTTACGCAGAAGTACATTAACACACTCTATGCATGCAGGGTCAGGTCAATGCACCTTCTGACACACTCAAAGGAACTTCGCATAGTATCCAAGCCCACATACACACTGGAAAACTCTCCACACAAGAATACATACACTCTACCTACACACACGCACACACAGTACCAAATACTGCACACAAAAAGCACACAGAACATAATCTAGCATTAATACACACAAACACAGAAAAACACAGGTATACACAGAAGCAAATGCACATAGTCTCCACTCCACATAGAGAGAAATAATATACTGTTCTCACCGAGGTAGAACAACCCAGTCTTGCAAAGTCTACAATGTGAGGATAAACCTATCCAGCATAGACAGGTTGACAGATGCCATTGCCACAAGTGAAGGCAAAGAGATTTCAGGTTTATCTCTCCAAGTTTTGAAAAATGATTTACTGCCAAACTTGCAGGTGCATGCTGGTGTACTGTAACTAATAAAACATTGCGCAGATTTTAAGAGTTTGGTATGTAAGAGGATCCTTACTTATCCTTACTCTGTACTGTGAAAAACAATGGCATTTGAAATACGGAAAAAATGGGAGTGCAGGTAAAAATCCATCGGCCAGATGGAATCCCCCAAAGTAAAAGACATAAAGCACCTTCAGCCAGGATCAAACGCGTCATCTCTGAAAAAGCTCTAAATCTTCTAAGTCAGAAGTTCTTCAGTACTACCAAGGGGCTTCCTCTCCCCTTCTCTGACTCCCTGTGCACTCTCTGTAATAGAAGCTCCTAATCTGTGAAGACATTTCACTTTCTGTCCGGAAAGCTTCATCAGTTCAAACTGCAGATGGGAACATCATGAGTTTATAACTCCTGGCATGTGATGGGGGTGTGATGTGAACTGTAGACCACACACACAAGCCAGGAGATATAAAGTCAAAAAAGTCAAAGTCCGTTTTATTTGTCAATTTCTTCAAATGTACTTGACATACAAAGGAATCGAAATTACATTTCATACTTGTGCCATGCGTAGACGTTGACAACAATAAAGTGCAGATGCACAACAAAACAGTTCTAGACATTAAGGTAATGTTAAGTAAAAAAAGTGCAAGTAGGCTTTGGGCATTATACTTAGGTAACATACAGGATATAACAAGACAAGACATAACATATAGTAAGTTATAAACTCCTGATGTTCCTATCTACAGTTAGATATAATGAAGCTGAAACAGAAAAGAAGAGGGAAAAGTCCAGTTGCCTACAACAGAACACTATGCCTACCATGACCTAAATGAACGAGAATCTTCTCAGACAAGCCCCTGATCTGATTTCATGTCTATCAGATCTTTTAAATTGCTCCTTGCAGGCATTAACAAAAGGACAGAACAGGGGGATGGGAAGCTTTTTTGACCTGCATAGACACATGGATTTGATTTGGGTCCAAAAAGCCACACACACACTCACTCTGCAGCATTGAAACTGGACTGAAGAAGAACCTAGTAAAGGTTTGTGAATTCACTCTGCAGAACTAAGGGCTAAAAATAAATAAAGCAGAAAATCGTTCCTGTGGCTATCTCCATCAAAGCAGATCAATCATCAGATAATTTCATTTCTTTTTTTGTCGCAAGACATGCAGTGTAAAACCATGACATACAATGCATTACTCTGAATGAACACAAAATAGGCACACAAAAACAAGACGTGAGATTATCAGCCCGGCAGTTTAGAGAGGGCCCAGCGAATTACCCAGCGACCTGCTGAGGGTAAACCTTGCCCAGCATTTATGTTTGCTGCGAAGCAATACATTTCGGTCTGAGAGATGCCACACAGCGCAGCACAGAATCCTATGATAAATAAGAAATATAACGCTATAATGCTTGAGGTCCGCAGAAGAGACATTGTCTGCAAGGCGTAATCCCTCAATTGGACGCAAGTTAGCAACACCTATGCACTTGATTTCCAGTGATGAGAGGGAGAAAGGCAACTTCCTGCTGTGGATTGTAAAAGAGAGAGAGAGAGAAAGAGAGAGAAAGAAAGAGAGAGAGAGGTGGGGTAGGGTGGGGGCAGCTCATGTGGAGCAAGAAGGGCAGCACTTGTCACAAGGACTACTGTGACCATCTCTCTCTCTCTCTCTCTCTCTCTGCCACTGAAAGACAGCAAAGACTCAAAGTTGAGGGTGTGCAGGAATGTCCTGAATAGGCGGTTACATAAAAACCTCAGTGTGTAGCTATGACTGGACTCGGCTACAGAGGGCCAGCTAGGCTCTTGAAACATACAGTACAAGACTAGTGCTGTGCATATGCAATTAACATTAGGGCTGTTTATGCCTTGTGTGCATGCATGCATGAGAGTGTTACAGATGGAGAAAGCATTACCAAGATTTCATTATTATGGGGCTGAATAAGATGGAACTGGCCAATAATTCTAACTGTCACCAAGCAGCACTTGAGCACAAGCAGCATTTTAAATCACATTTCCGGCTACTTTGTTCCAATAACAAAGTGGGACACATTATAACATACATTGCATTACTTATTGTTACCTCCTCAAATCTTTCCTGTTTGGTTGGGTTTTGTTTGCCAGGAGGTCTACACGTTACAGGTTATAATTCCAAACAATAAATCTTTCACTTTCTACTTTACATTTCTTTTACGGTCTTACTGTATTTTATTCATAGTCGGCCACCCCCTCTTTGAATGTGATT
This sequence comes from Limnothrissa miodon, assembly GCA_017657215.1. Lineage (NCBI taxonomy): Eukaryota > Metazoa > Chordata > Actinopteri > Clupeiformes > Clupeidae > Limnothrissa > Limnothrissa miodon. The sequence goes on along the minus strand of JAGFZM010000126.1, from coordinate 403,002 downwards.
GTGTTTTTGTTTGCTGGATGGACCCTGGTCTTCCTGCTTATCACACAGCTTAACTTCCTAAATGGTGCAACAGCCATTTCCAAAATATCTTTAGAGGAGGCCAAAGCGAGAGCGGCTGTGGCCGGAGCCGGGCATACGCTGTCCACTTGTGACCTGACCCACATATTAACCCGGGTCTCCAGATGTGAACGGAGTGGACTGGGGGATTACTCCACCACACCACCCAGTTCCAAATGCTTTCTAAACGAGAGATCCCAAAATGACCCCATCCTCTTAGCCCAAACCATCACCACCCCCACCCGACAAAAAAAACCCCCTGCTTAACCCTCTCCATCACACACACACACACACACACACACACACACACACACACACACACACACAATCAGGGTCTTTAAATGCACCCATTTATGTCACACATGCTATATCCTAACCCCTAATACAAAAAGATAAGTTATCCTTGTTTTCAACAAAATATTTGTATATTGCCTATTTTCAGACAACAATCAAGTTATTGACAGGGATACTTTGCATGTGTCATTTCCTCCTCTGAAGAGGATTAACTGAAACTCACTACATAAATTCATAGCTTATTCTGAGGCTCAATCTAGAATGAAGAACTTAATCTGGTGCACTAACTGCAAATACTAATTCACAATTTGAAAGGGGATCTCAAATTCTAAAAGTACAAATCAACCCATATAGCTTTTTTTTTCTCCTGTTGGATTTTATTATGTTTCATTCTGTTACTAACAGAATGAAACCGAAACCACACATAAACCATTGTAGGCTACTGTTTAGATTTAGAGACCTGGGTCGTTCAGAATGCTGAAAATAAAAATTACGCAGTTGTTTAGGATTACGAATAATCTGATTACCCATCGACACTGTAAAACATACTGGACACAGAGCGGATACGACTAGATAAGTAGCACACATGCACTGACATTTTCCATCAGAAATATTACAGTAAGCTAAGCCAGTGTCATTAAATGTGGACGATGCAAACTAGTAGCCTGTACCACGCACAAACCTGACTTTGTCTTTGTCCAAATCTGTCGTAAATTACCTTTTTCGTGTGAAACTCATTTACTCATCTGTTTTTTAAAGAACTGTTTAAAGAACTTTTAGAATGGGATAATAGAACTGTCCACGCATAAAACAAACGAAATGGACAGTAAAGATTCCAACAACTGAAATAGTTTGTGCAAATGTGAGCATGAAGCAACGCAATAGTCTACTTCACACGCCGTTTGAGGTCTTAACTTTGCATTCTCCAAACCACCACCAGTTTGATGATAGTCACCTGCGCCAGTGACTTGCGCAAATTCTTAAAAATAAATCAAATGCACACCAGACCATTACTACTAGTCTGGAACGTATAAACTTAGATCACTGGCCAAAGATAAAGGCGTCTTCAGCTCTCGTTTGCAAATTTGACACCAATGTCAACAAATAGGTGCACCAGTCACGACCCGATCTTTTCTGAACATATGATATGACAGAATTTAACTCTTTGTGCAACAATGTAGCTACTGTAGCCATTGCATTCTTGTAAGCTGTCCAATTTGGCCTTTGTATCGGGGTTTCATGCAAGTTACAAACTTCATCTGGGCGCAAGAATTCCACCGCTGAAAACTGTTATCTGGCGCAAAAATAAAACGAAAACACGCTGGGACAAAAAACTAAGACAAGTTTTATCGGCCTAGTCAAGTAGCTCAAATTAGGAAGAGATCAAGAAGGGGCAGAAAAAAAATAAACAAATAATACTCGTCTCTACTGTACCATTTTGATCCAAGATATTGCAGCGCAAAGGAGTCCCCAAATAACTCCTTTTACATCGGACTTCCGCTCGCCTCGAAAGTATAGGCTGGATTTTCACATTTCTTCCGTTTTTCCTTCCCCTCAGTCTTTTTCGCCGTGCTAGCATTCAGAGAGACAAAAATGCAGAGGCTGCTTTTGCAGAAGGAATTGGTGATTGGAGCTCGGGGATCATATGGGCTTTTTGTCAGAAGTTTTAAAGGGACATTGCACTGTATTAAATAATGCGAGCCATCTTCCATTTGAGGGACTAATTACAATATTTTTGTTGACATAATCATGCCAAAATTATCACTGCGTCATCTTCCTTTTCATGTCGGCAGGGTGCGTACATGGGATGTGCGTGTGAGCGCAGACTAGAAGTGCGCACCTGAGAGTTTGGAGATCACATTGGAAACATGTAGAAGCAATCCTACATTTCCCTGGTCTAAATCCAAAAAGTGATTAAGTACTCTATATGTGGCATTTTAGACGCTCACATGGTGGCCATTTAGCCCATATTTCAACTAAATGCTTACAGTACACTTTGTTAAATCATGCACACGCATGTAGGCTAATTTCGCAAAATTGTCCAGTGCACGGAAGCCAGATGAAACACGAACGCAGAGTTATGTCAGCCTAGTTTTGAAACACTTACGGGATGCACATCTTAACGACGTTCATAGAAATTATAGCAATACAAAACGTGTTGTACAAAATCAAGTTTTGGGGATCAACACAAAATGGTGCATTGTTACAATTACCTTGAGAATCCGACGTATTCTCATTATTACTATGCTTACATTTGAATCTGGAAGTAAAACAGTACGTTGTGCATTGTGCAAGTGTTGTGTTTATGTAAACATTAACATAAATAAAATACAGCCAACTTCTCACTTATTGTAAAAGTATTTAATATCTGTTGATAGAGCAGTCTGCATAGGCATTTCAGTGGCAGAAACAAGACAAGATATAAGACTGGTTTACATTCATGAAATAAAATAAAATGACAATGCAATCAGTTTTCAGACTTTCAGATTACTTTGCGAACTAGCAAAACCCCCCAAAGTTCCCATTTGTGCAAGAATATAAGCTGCCTCTTCCAACATAGGTGAGGCATCGCCCTTGTTGTCCTGTATTCAAACATAATGCAATTTCTTTTGACATTACTTCAATATTACCATTTCCAATAACAGGATTAGACACTGCCACTATTTTGTATACTCTTCAGTGTATCAAATACACCCCCACACACAATTCTTATATCTGTATAGTATAGACCTGAACATTTTACACCATATTTGGATTAAGTAGAAAATATTAATTACATAACAGTGATGGCTGAAAGAACAGTTAAAATGATATCCAGCTATACTTCATGGACATTTGCTCTTTAATAAAATGCGGGAAATGTCAAGATAGTATTCCACCCTGGAGCGTTCTCCAGCCATTTTAACTGCTCTGACTGCGGCTCCTGTGTCTGGAAGAGCTTCGACTGTATGAGCGATATGACCTACACAGGAGAAAAGAAAATGTACAATGCGCAACATTGTTATTCTGAAACTATGGTTACCTTTATTCAGTCATTGTTTTTTATCTAACATTCTTCAAACTACCCCAGTGAAGACAGGCACAATATAGACAACTGTAAAGTGTCTTGTTCGATTTCAACAAAAAATGTTTAATGGCCCTACAAAACCACAATTATTTTTGACTTGAGATTGAAAATCTATTAAATAATGCAAATGATTACATGTCAGTGAGCACTAAATTGTTCCTAGAACGCGCTGTCTGCAGGATTACCCCATGCACATTAATTTGCAAATATCTTTTCTATGAAACTTCTAAAAATGATAGACTACAAAGTCTCTTTAAAGTCCATTAATGGCATGTTGCTCGTTAAAAGTTAAATAATGTTCTCCCAATTAAAATGCTGACTTTTTGCATCTTCTTAGTCTGATCAAGGGTGTATTGCTGTGTTGTACTCAATTAGCAAGCTGTTTTTCAGCAAACTCAATTTTTCAAGCTGATTCAATAAAAAATAATAATTAAAAAAACAAAACAAAGCAAAACAAAAAAAAACACATTTGTACTGACTTTAGGGTAGGGTTCCACAAACTGTCATTTTTTTATTCATCCATTTTTTGGTTTTCAAGGATTCTTTAAAATCGGTCAGTTAGCAGTTACTTTTACCCTAAAGATGTTTTATCAAAGATCTTTTAGAACACGAGATAAAGCATTCTAGGCATTGTCAGTGTAATCAAACGGATACTTTTCCGGTCGCCTAATTACAACATTTTACATACACAAATTCTCTTAAAAAGATGTTAACTGTATTCCTGAAAACTTCACGTCACAAAAATACTGTTGGTCTTGCGGCAGGAAATACTCAACTCTTATTTACATTTTACTTTTAAAACTATGCCCAGCCTTTGCATGTACTTATTTTTGGGGTGTTTTTAAACATGGCTTCAGAGAAGCTGGTTCTCTTGTTTTTTGTGCTTGTTGTGTGTATCACTTTGGCTCCGGCAACGATGACCGGACGCCCTGCAAACTTTAGTTAAAACAGTGCTCTGAAAAACTCAACAGGCGGCGTACACAATAGAGGATGACTGTACATTTGGGGGCTGTGTGTTTTGATAGAAATGCAGTTGATGTACAGTTATTGACACTTGCGTTTTTTTTGTCTGTTTGCTAAATCAGTTGAGCTCTTGGACCTAACCATTTATAGAATGTTTTTTTAGGCAATATTAACAGTGCTTATGTGTGATACCAATAACTCATATTTTAAGACACGGGATAAATAATTAATTTTATCAGTTAACCTAGCAAGCTAGCTTGCTAACGTTAGCACGGCAAATCGATTTGACTGGGTTACTTTGGGAATATGGCTAGCAATGCGGGCTAGCTCGCTAGCACTTAAGGATTTTGCTTAAACTTGAATATTGTTGTAAACAAACTTGAGATGTAAATGCTCATTTTAGCTGACAGCAGTAATGTTATATAACAAGGTCGATTTTAATGAGACTGTTATTTAGTAATAAGTAGGCTATTAAAATGGCTATGGACTCCAATTTCGTTGGTTAGCCATTAGACAGTAATGCATATTTCAGGCTGTATAGGCTGAAATAAAGTTCGTTTTCTTCCATTCCGTTTACCTACAAAATATATTTTTCAGCTAGTATTTATCACATTTACCAATTCCCACATTTACCTAATTCCCCATTAAGTTTAACGGGAGTCCCTTTTACTACCGGTCTCCTAAAAAGGCGTGGGAGCCTCTCGAACACTACGTCATTGATACAGGAAGAATCTTCTTATGATTCGTCTCGCTTCATCAACCGTCTCTGGTTTTATATAGGTTCAATGTTAGTGAATGTGAATCTCCCCTGACCTAGAACGGCGATCCGAGCTGTCACTCCTTCCTCGATGTCGTCTTCTGCTTGTACTGCGACTCCTACTGCGGCTGGAGTAGCTGTCGTAAAAATCAGACCTTCAGCAAACACAAGCAAACAAGACGAGAATGCAATACATGCTAGCCAAAAGTGAAAATAGCAATGCATATGCAGGGGTTAAAGTAAAAAAAAATCCTGAGCCTGAACTTTTTGGGGTTGGAGGGGGGGTCTAGGAGACATTTTATTTGAAGGACTTACTTCAAATATTGACAATAATAATAATAACAACAAAAATAACCCCTGGGCTCTCAGTTTCTTGCACCAACTGTACATGGGCAACTGTACTTCAACAACTATGTCCTTGACCTGTACTGTCCCCCAAGGGTCAATCCTTGGACCATTGCTTTTTAACCTTTATATGCTACCACTTGGACAACTCATCATGAACAACTCAATCTCTTATCAAAGCTATGCTGATGACACCCAGATTTATTTTGCTTTGTCACCTTCTTACTTTGCCCCCCTTGAATGTCTCTATCAATGTCTGGACCAAATTAACAACTGGATGTCACAAAATGTCCTATTTACAATTTCCTAATTACTATTGTAATACAGGAGTGTTTTTGTTTTGCTGGGTGTATAGAATCACATTTGTAGGTTACAAATTTGTGAATTTGGGAAAATCCTTATTCTAAAATATTTTTTATTTTCTGTCCTTTATTAAACTTTCATTCTTTTAACTTTTTTTTTTTTTTTTTACTTTTTACTCTTTGAATATATTTAATTATACCCTTGGTGTAACTTTTAACCTTATTTGTTTCCTTTCTTACTTTATTTTATCCACAATTTTTACTATTTTTCTCTTTGTAAAGCACATTGAACTGCCTACTAAATGCGCTATATAAGGTATCCGGCCCGGCAAAGCCTTGATGTGGCCCGTGGAGGCAAGTTTTTTTTTTATTTAATTTTATTTATTTTTAATCATAAAACGATAAAACGTTAAAACATATCAGCCCTCATTCCCACCCAAATCAATGTATAATTTCCTTTGTGTTTCGAAAGTTGAGTGTCACGTCATCAGGGCCGCAAAAACACAACAAAATTTCAGTCACATATTAGGCTACAGTTCATGTCTAGAATAGCGAGGAGACAGGTGGAGAATGTTGTGTTTCTCAAGCGAAATGGACCGTAGACTACTAACGTTACTTCGTGATGGGCAAGCCAGTTTGACTTGTGTGTGGAGAATCGCTGGATGTACTGAAAAAGGCCAACCTGAAATGGCATTACAGTAGCCTACTAACCATACTAAGTTAGCAGTGTTGCAAGGCCAGCTACGCAAAGACAAATTAAAATGCACTTCAGTGATGTTTAAAAACGTGTTGCCTGCCAGTTATGTGGTGAGTGAGCTAATCGCTAAGAAGCTGAAGCTTCATTCACATTTGTGAAGGAGTGCCTTGTTGCAACTGCAAAACTAGCCTACTTGCGTGAGATTATCGCGAAGAACAGTCTCTGACCGGACAACGGTTGAATGAAGGTGATGGTGACGTTGATTTCTTGATGGGTGATTTAATGCTTTCAAAAGTTGAAAAAGTTGACGCTAATTTGCCTATGGGCTAGGAGAACCTACAACCATTCAGTAACGTTTGTTGAGTGATTGGGTGGTTTCAGAGATTTTTTTTAATAGGCTACGTATCTTTGCCCAAGTTTTATTGGATATTCGCAAACCCAAGATCTTTTTAGGTATCACCTAGACTAGGCTTCAGCGCTGGTGTCAAACGTATTGCAAGGACCCGCCCTTCTCTGCTTCTGATAGATTTGTAGTGACGTTAGTTAAAGCTGCGTTCCTCTCATATGATTGGTAGGTGAAATAAATTGGCTCGAAAATATTAAAATGCATCAAATATGTTTTTTCCCCCCTCACGGCCGCACGCCGGAGATCCGGCATGGTGCAGGAATACTTTAAGCCCTGCATATGTATTTGTAATGGAGAATTTCACAAACCTGGACCTTCTGCGTGGAGAGTAGGAGCGGCTTCTGGAATGACTCCTGCTATAGCTTTGACTGTTACAAACAAAAAGTCATCTGTTATGTGTCCCATTCTAACTTGATGACTCATAAAAAGTTTAAAATATGGAGGTCATTTTCATTGAGTACTTTTTTTTTTGTAATGTCTTACCTGTGACTGCGATAGCTTCTATAGGTGCTGCTTCTGGACCGGGAATGCCCCCTACTATATCTCCTTCTGCTACGACTTCTGCTATAGCTCCTGCAAGTGGTAAATAATTTCACCAAAACTAACATAGTTTACAAGCATATCATCATATCATACATTTGACCTTTTTCATTAAATAACTGATCTACCATCAATATAGAAATGGCTATTAGTTACAAACACAATAAATATTACCTGGAAGAATAGCTTGAGCTCCTGGACCGGCTTCTAGAATGAGTGTAGGAATGAGAGCGCCCCCTTGAGGCAGAGCGGTCCCTTGAGGCAGAGCGTGATTTAGAGGGCGACCTGCTGCGAGACCCCTGTCTGTCAGCAGCCACGGATGGGGATCTCTCCTCACTAGAGCTGTCTTGGTTCCTGGGTCTCTGGTTCAGACGGGCTGTCTTTCGAACCTCATCAAAGAGAGATCCTGGTCGGACACGGTTCTTGCTCTTGATCTCAATCCGGACACCAGGTGTCTTAGCTTCTGACTGGCTTGAGGACTTGTGGGATTTTAGAACAGTAGTCATCACACTTGCAGCTTGTTGAGCAGTGATTCCTTTCAAGGGTTTCCACTTGGGGTCAATCACCTGTTCAGCTATTTGGCAGCTTGATACTTGAGAGGATTCCTCATTTTGTCTTTGATGTTGCTCCGTGGTTGAGGTAGGTTTACTCAGATGCCCTTTTTCTGCAGGTGGATTTTCACACTCTTCAGGGTTCTTGAAAGGTGATATGCTTTTGGACACCTTCTGTGTCATTTCGACATCTATGTGCCCTGTTGGCTCTGTAATGATCTCTGGAACATTATGATGGTCAGGGGTGCAAATGTCCATTTGGTCATCTTGGGACTCCTCCTCATGCTCATGCTCAGGATAATCCATATTGTTTTTATCTTCACTGATATCAGGCACTAGGTGTTGTGCTGGACTTTTGTGGTTATTTGGCTTTGGCTGTCCCCTTCTCATTAGATCATCTTCATCTTTAATTGAGTGGCCTCTGTTCACTGATATCTCACTGAGCTTTTGTTGTGGGCCAGTGCTTCTTCTGTGATGGTCCTTCAGGGCACTCTGCCTACTTTGTTTGGTGTTCTTCCCTTGAACAACTGACTCTTCTTCCTCTGCTTCCTCGCCAAACTCCAAGGGAGGTTGCCAGTGGAAAGTCTCTTTCAGCTTCTGTTGTTTCTTCTTTGACCTCTTTGTTTTTGTTTTTGAATACTGGCTTCCAGTCTTGCCAGAGCTCCTCCTCCTGCGCTTGTGTTTTCGTTTTGATTTCTTAGACTTGTGCTTCTCTTCCTGGTTTTCAGTCCGATCCTCAACTACAGGGTGTTTCAGAGCAGGCAAAGTTGAAGGAGGAGGCTCTTTTTGAAGGTGCTTTTCAGGTTTTTCAGCAGGAGAGAGGTGGTAGTCCACATCTGATTCAGAGGTGGCCTCACCTTCCTCTTTGTCTGATACGTGTTTCACATCAGGAATGCGTTGTTTCAGCACTGGCTTGTCTGAATCACTGTCAGAGTCCCAGGCACCCGATAAACGTGCATCAGTAATGAGAGGGATTGCCATCTTCTGAGGAATATCAACAGAACTTTCCCAACCAGGCACACATTTGGATTCTTCAGTTTGTTTTGGATCGTAAGTCCTACCACTGTTATAGAGAGTTGCAGCTATTCCATCTTTTTGTCCTTTTGACCCATTTTGACTAGAAATAGAAGCTTTGTGGATACTGGCACCAACTTCTCCATACAATACTGCCTTATTTTCTTGTCTACCACTTGGCATTTTGATTTTGTACTTTGCATCTTTTAGGCTAGTCTTTAAAGAACCATCATGGCTTTTCCTCCCTTTCTCAGAGGATCTTGTGCCGACCCGCTTGGGAGTGTCATATGAGTCAGATCTGCTGTACGATGAGGAACGACTGTCATACTGGCCAGAGGAGCGAATCGTTGATCTGGAACAACTTCTGCTTCGGGATCTGCTGTATGACCTGCTGCGAGATCGGCTGCCAGAGGAAGTGCTGCGCGAGCGTCTATGAAGACTTCTGCTTCTGGTTGAGCGCTGTCCCAAGGTGTCGTGGGCTATGCCACTTGCACCATCAGACAGAGTCTGACCACTAGTGATAAGCTGCTTTTGTAAGATCACAAACTGACCAGTTTGAGCAGTGGCAGGAGTGGTTTTGTCTTTGATCTCTTGAATGCGAACATATGATGGTTTCCATGGTTTCTGTCCTGGCTTCCATCGTGACGGAGGGGGACTGTCACTAAGTGGAATCACCGGTACATTCTCAGGAGCTGACAGGGGCGCAACTTTAGGCTCTATAATTGGAACAGTACCTGGTATTGAAACGGTCTTGTTTTTCACATTGTCAGCCATCTTTGCTTGCCGAGGAGACAGGCGTCGTCTTCTTGATCTTGATAATGACCTTCCCCTGTACCTAGATCTGGATGTAGACCTGGATCTAGACCTAGTCCTGCTCCGTGACCTTGACAGAGAAGGTGACCGTGTCCTTGATCTTGACCTTGACCTGGATCTGGACACTGACCGGCTTCTAGAACGTGTCCAGCTCCTTGACCTTGATGATGATCTGAATTTCCTGTGTGACGTAGAGTAGCTGTGGGAATAGGACCTGCTCTTGGAACGGGAATAAGACCTTGAGGAATCCCTAGAGGAAGCTGACATCCGACCTTTTCGCTCAGATCCAGACCAGTCCCTTCTGGTGGAGTGTCTTGAAGATGACAAAGAGCGAGATCTCCTGTCTACATGGCTGGACAACTTCGACCTTCTCCCCGAAGAAAGAGACTTCTCTCTCTCGGACAGTGGGGACCTGTTTGACTTACGCTTTGAGCTTTTGTGTCTTTTTGAGCGCTTGTGCTTCTTGTTCTTTTTCTTACGCTTGGACTTTTTCCGATCCTTTCTGTGGTGGTGGTATGGACTTGAGTTGTCAGACTTATGGTCAGGTGACAGTTCCTTTGATCTGGACCGAGACCAGGGACTTTCACTTCGGTCATCCCACCTAATGAAAATATATTCATCCTGTTAAAACCCTGAATTTGGTTTGAAGTTGTAATTGTAAAACCTAATTTATGCCCATAAAAGGACAGTCCTTACATAATCATCTACTAAACAAGCAAACATGCATCCAGTACAACATGCAATAAGACACAGATTACAATATGCAATATAAGAATATGCACATGCAATACAATGTGCTATGAGAGACAGATTGAGGGGCCTATTACTATTAGTGTATTTATTTTTTTACAAAGGGGATAGGATTGTGATTTACACACATTAACAATGTAGATGGATATTCAATTATTTGGTTTTATAAGCGCAGTCATGGACACATATTTTTGTACATTCCAAAACTTTTATTTATTTATGTTTTTTGTATAGCCAAACTTTTAAGGATTTTTTTCACAACATTTTCAAATCAGTACCTGTCTCCTTTGCTCCACTTCTCCACACTGGGGGGCTGGTATGTCTTTGTTCTCTGCATCTCCTCTTTCCAGTGTGGGGGCGTCTCACTGCTTCCCCTCTCTTCTTCTGACTCAGAGCCAGACTTTATGCCGGGTGGTGTGTGGTACCTCTGCAACCAGGTGGGGGGAAAAAAAAATCATCAGTTAAAAAGGCTACTCTACAACCAAAACAACAGAGGGCACAAATAGCATGTATTACCTCACATCCATAAGGTCAACATCAATGGCTTGCTTGGGGGATAAGAAAATAATCTTACAGTTCAAAATGAGACTTTAAAGAGCGTTTTTCAACCCTGTTGCAGTTTATACCCTGACAATTAAACACTAAACTGACCAAACAGCCTGTGATAAGCTGTACCAAGAATGATTTTCAATGGTAACACAAAACAAGGGAAACAACAAACATGCAGAGTAGGTACCATTGTTCCCCGACCCTTGATCTTCCGTCCAGATTTGGTTACAGTTGGTTTAAGTTGGTCAGAGGAAGCCAGAGGGTTCTCTTGGTCAATGCTGTAAAAGCCAGACAGACATTACTGTATCAATTCTAAATAATAATAAAAAAAATCTAATTCTAAAAGAAACGGTGACCCGACAGAGTCAATGACACATATGTCAAGTCTAACATGTACTCTGAAGTGCAACCACAAAGCTCCTAAAATCTGGCTACACCCTTCTAATAACAACCTTAGCTTCTCCCTGGGTGAGTGCGAGTCAGGGACTGACATGTTTGGGTTCGCCTCTGGCACTGGTGCGTCTCGTCGCAGCAGAAACCGATTCTCTGGTATTGGTGGGATTTCCTCTGGGCGAACCACAGGCTTCTCCCGGCGCACACCTTGATCTTTGCCTGCATCCTCCTCTTCCTCTTTAGCAGGACTGTGATGAATCATGGGGTGGGTTACACAGATTTTAAGTTATATTGAGGTTATTTTATGTCCATCTTATACTAGAGGTTTGCAGAAAGGTATGTTTGTTCAATATGCTCTAAGGGTATTTAATATTATAGCAATGGTTTAGATATTTAAAAAACACTACACTGTCTTTTTCATAATCACGCCTATTACAATGAACTTAGTTTATTAAATATGGGCAGAACAAATAGTAGTTACAGCATTTAAGTAATGTATTTATGAAAATCAAGTTCCAGCCCCATTATTATTCATAATAAACTCAACATCTTTTATAAACAAGGAGGTGGAACAGGACACTGCCTTTACAGCAGCTGCCATTTCATATGCTACTTAACCGGCATTCAATACACAATATTCAATACAGTTCCCTCTTCAATACAACTTCCCTCTAAAATTAGCTACAGACAAGCCAAAAGTTCTGTTTACATCCAAAATCAATGGACTGAGTCTCACCTATTTCCATCTGAGCGTTTAGTTTCATTGTGTCTCTCTCTTCTCCTTGACCCTCTCCTCCTCCTCTTTGAGTGTTTGCTCTTAGAGGCCTTCTTCCTCTTGTGGCGTCGATATTTCCCTCTGCATTCGGTGTCAGATTCCTCGGAGGAATAACTGCAGGGAGACTCTGAAGAGCTGAGCGAAGAATTGGCAGAGTCCACCGCAGATCGCCTCTTCCTGCCTTTCAGGACTGCAAAGATTCCAAATACACACACAATGAAATTACTAAACTTAGACACCCAGTGATGTTTTGCGAAACAAATTACCACCTACTTCAGTTTTATTTATTCATTTTTTATCTATACTTTAAAGGCGCTCTAAGCAATGCTGTTTCACGTCACTTCTTGTTGACGTTCGAAGTATTGTCAAACAAAACGGAGAATAGCTCCAGAGAGGGTTCCAGCGTTATAGCTCACTCCTCCCCCTCCCTCCCATGCCTCCCGAAAGACTCATGAACTTTATCGTTTATTGGCCGGAACACTGTTATGCTTCGTGTTTTCGTTTGTTATGCTAGGTTTGCCCACTGTGTTTTGTTGCCGTTTGTGGAGCCAGGGCTGTCTACAGAGACCGCGTTTTTTTACAGTGTGTTCAGGGGACAGGCAGCTAGCAGATTATGAGGAGATGTTTGGTGTATGTAACAACACATGTTTTAGTCCTAAAAACGTGTCGCATAGCTTAGAGCACCTTTAACAAAAAAATATATATATTATCAAATATACAGTACACAGTTTACGGGCTGTCAGGCTTTATGACAGCAATGCTATAGTCCGATCTGACCAGAGGAAGTGTAGGTCTTCGCAGATATCTAAGCGAGAGATTCTTTTACCATACCCAAAGGAACATGCGGAAAGTTAAACACATGCTAGAAATTTGTGCAGGCATTTTGTTAGTCCATGTCAATATTTTCAGTGCACCCCTAAAGAGAGTGAAAATATTGACTAAAATACAATCTGATCACACCTTGAAGGTATTTCTTTTAATGTTTGAAATGTCACGAACTAACTTTTAAAAATGTGCACCTAATTCAGTTGAATGGACAGTATAATACAGGCACTTGGCTAGCACTCGGCAAGCAATTTCAAAACAACCCATTTTGACGATTAGTAGTGGTGTCAGGGGTCATGTTCTTGAAATAACACCAAGAGGAAATCACATAATTTCAAAATAAACACACAAACAGACACAAATGCAGACACAAAAGAGATACAGATTCACTAAGCTGTTGATGCAAAAATAAACAGTCACCCTGAGGTTGACTAAAGTTAACCCATGCTACAATAATTGAGGCTTCAAACGATGTTTCAGCGTTCAAAGGCAAGCTGGTGACAGGATCCAGAAATATTGCAGGAACTGCCAAAGGGCACAGAGGATTGCATGGCTGATCATGGCTCAATGAGAGATCAGGTTGCAAGCTACCCTCCAAAGCTAGGCAAATGTGCTTGCATCCAAATGCCATCCTCTTATGTGCTGCACAAATATGACCCAGAAACAGCTGACTGTCAAGACAGGCCCTGTCGAGACAGACAGGAAATTTAAAGGGGCCAAAGATACTACACCGTGAAGTCTTAGAACATGGTGGCCTTTTTGTACAATATTACCTTAAGTATTAATTCATTTATTAAAATATGAAAATATAAATGGCCAAACACATAACACGTAAAAAAAATACTCAAATATCTAAATGCACAGTCATATCCAAAATCCGATATATCAAAAAAAAGAATTTAACCACAGCAGCAATGTTTTGGCAACAACAGCAAATGAAGACTCAAGGAAAGCCTAAAGACCCCACTTCTCACCATCGTTTGCAGATTTCGTGATCAGCTGTCCACAGTCAATCACTCTGACGTCAGCATAAGGTCTGCTGGCAGAATCCGTTTTTAGGCCCTCGATCTTCTTGACCACCTCAAAGCCAGAGATCACCAACCCGAAGACCACATGAACCCTGAGACATAAAACACAAATGATAGTCAACATCCACTGGCCCACACTGAACCTGATACCCATACACAAGTAGCTATCAGAGGTAGGTAAGCAACAGAGCTACAGGTAAGCATACCCATCTAGATGTGACGCCATCTTTGTAGTGCTGTGAGACCAATGGAGTTGTACAGCATGTAGACAAGTACATAGGCAATCAGGCCCGTTCAGCATACATGGAAGAGAGAGAAAAAATGGAGGGAAGATGACGTCTTGCACCGCCTCCACTCAACTGAAGTGCAGCACAATCAAAAAGACAATCTGACATTTCTCCTAACAATACAATAAACAACCCATGTGCTCTTCGAAGGCATGAGGAATTGCAAAATAGATCCAGCATTTCCTACACAAATCGTTAAAAGCGACCTAAAGATAAACAATAGTGGAAGACAAACAAGAGATTAAAATTAAACAGTATTTTATGATATTTCAATTTTTTTCTACACATAAATCTAAATCAAATAAATATAAAATTAGATCAGGGCTGATTACCACCCTGTTCAGTAACATAAATTCTTAACTTGCAGTGTAACTGCTTTAACCATTTCAAAAATGTGAAAAAGAGCATTTTAATCTCTAGTGACTGAAGGCTGAACATAGCTTGTACCATCCCAAGTGCAACAGTCAAATTATAGAAAAACAAAACAAAACCAAAGAAGACAGCCTGTGGGTGTAGTGAACACAAACTAATCAATCATAAATACACAAGTCTGCAGAGAAGCACAGCCTTGGAGTAACACATTACCTTGAAGGAGCAGGATGCTAGAGTTTCTGCAAATTTTACACAAAAACGGCAAGAGAAAAAATGTAACATTGGTAGGCAAAATAAGAGTCCTTTGTCATACTGTACTGTATATTTCAGTGAATGCAAAGTTTAGGAGGAGTCTAAAGGGGGGGATGGATATGTTGAAATTTGTCTATACCACACATACATAAATTAAATTATGCAGTGCTTCCCAGAAACAAACAAACAAAAACAAATAAATAAAAAAACAGGACACAAAAATGTAGGTTACTACCCTGGTCAAGGAGAGGACAAAGGAGTGACCTACAGCCAAGTCAAGCTGCAGGAGCGGGAAGAAAAGCATGCCATTCAAGAAAAACAAATAGAAAACAACTTGGCAGAAGAAACTAGACCAAACTAGAGCACAAGCTGAAAGAAGCCTTGTTTAAAAGGATTGCTTCTTTTCCGAAAGGGCCAGGTCGCAAAAGGTCTGAACATGCATAATCCACAAATCTATATTTAAAATTAAAGTTTTAGATCTATATACATTTTTAAAAACTGCTATCACTAAATTTAATACTAAGCAAATTACAATTACAAACTATCCATACTGCTCATCACACAGACAATAATTACTATCTAAAAGTACAAAGAACTCTAAAAGAAGCCAGTATACTTTTTTTTTAAGTTAAGCCTCAATACTGCTGTAGAATAAACTAACATTTAAAGGGACAACAACTGCAATTTCCCTGCTCTGTAGGAAAGCAAGTCTCACATTTTTAGAATATGTCTTCATTAAGTAAACGTAAAATGAAGCAGCTTTTTCAAACAGTAATTAAAAGTAAAACAACAAAACAAAACAAAACAAGGAAAAATAAAGGCCTTCTAATTAAACCACTATGATAAATCAACATGATTAAAAGGGAAACACTGTTTTAGATGCCATGTCTTGAAATGTAAATATTTGGGATGGCGGAGACTTCCTTTCCCTGCAACAGAAAGTGGCAGTGACTTCTAGCCATTGACTTCTAGCCAATGGTGTCCCTTTAAATGGACTAGAAGAAAGGGGGTGGGGTGGTTTGAGGGGATGGGGTGATGGCATCTGTGAACAGTGCTTCCCAAATGCCCTGGTGACAGTGTCAAGTGTACTCACATGAAGAATTGGGAGCCGTTGGTGTCCTTGCCCCTGTTGGCCATGGACAAGAGGAAGGCTCTGTCGTGTTTGAGAATAAAGTTCTCATCTGTTTGGGGAGGGGAATAGGGAGAGAGAGAATTTCAAGAGAGTGAGGGATTGGTTCAGAGGAGTGGAACAGAGGTATTGAGGAGAGTCTTTTTATTAAAAAAGGTCCTGGAAGCAGTAATTTTGTGTTATCAGATTTGCCTGCACTGACTTATTTGGACACCTTTTCGGCTCAGACAAGAGGGTTAGGTTTTCAGGTGCCAATAGCTGGAATTTAACAAAGACTACTCTACAGATTTTCACGGAAAGGCTTTTGGTTGTTGCCAAGTTGCACCAATAGGTCTTAGTGGAGGTCTGTACGGTCAAAGTGAACTTTTTCTGGTTACACAGAAAAACCCACAGTTATAGGTGAATGCACTAGCGAGGTAACATATTTGGCTAGTTGCAATAATCTCATATTTAAAAAACATTCTGAATTCTACTTTAGAGTGGGTGCTGTAAAACAATCCTACTATCTCACCAAATTAAAGAGTGTTCTAATCATAAGAAATTCTGAAAAACAACCCCACCCCTGAGAAATAAAACAAAGCACAAATAAAAGATGTTCCGAGTCTCAGGCGCCCATCCATCCATCCATCAATCAAACTGCAGAGAACTGGAAATAAATGCTGTGAGCCCGAGTTCATACAAGGAAGATGGACAAGGGAATGTGGGGAGGAATTGATGTTTAGATGTGTAACTGCACTGTGCACATCTCTTACCTTTTCATTGCAAAAGACCACACTCTCTATAAATAAAAGAATATGTTGAAAATTTTAGGCAGGAAGATCGGACCTTTCAGTAAAGAGAGAAAAAAAATGCCTAGCCCCCATGCTGTCATAGAGAAAGCCAGTTTATTGAAAATAAAATAAAAGTAAACACACGAAACAATTCAAGAAATCAGGAATGTTTGGCATGAGATGTTTATGCTTCGCTGGAATCCCACACACAAATTTAGCTGTCCATGCTATTGCTAACACATGCAAAGCCAGGTAAGGACAGAGGGCTAATAACAATAGCTGGTTATTTCTGATATCTGTTAAATTATATAACAACCTGGGTTGTTCCACATTGTGTGTAGCAAGAAGTAAGAGTAGCCTCTTACCTTCAAAATAGCCGCCATAAATAGACTCTCCTCCTCGTCCATTGCCTGTAAATGACAGTCAACAAATAAGATTTGCCTTATATGATAACATACAGTGTATACACAGACAGTAGGATTTACAATATTTTACCACCTTTCAAATTGAATTAGAAAAGTAATTTCAAAGGAGGCTATGTATAATTGTTTAACCTTTTTTACTTCAGGTGTCAATTCATTTTAATGCTCTTCCTGGCCATAGTTAACCAGCTGTCAGTGTTTCCAGAGCTAAAGCAGATTGTACCTACCCTCAGTGAAGTCTCCTCCCTGGATCATGAAGTTCTTTACTATGCGGTGGAAAGTTGAGCCTTTATAGCATAGCTTTTTCCCTGTCGTTTTGCTGGTTCCTTTTTCACCTGTAAAACAACAACAACAAGGTTTTAACTTTCATAGATATGTTCTCAAATACCAAAATCTACTTTTAAATCAGACTTTTCCATTGTTTTGTTTTTCTAAAACATGTAGGTTTTTAATGATAACAACTTTAATACTCAAGGTTAAATATCTTAAACTGAAATATCAAGTATTTCCTGTTCCCTGATTTTAAGAAATGCAAATTATTTGGTTCTCTTTTCCGTCTGACACTCTCAACCGAACTCACAGAACACCTGCTACACACACGCATCCATCAATCAAAAGTACCCATCACCACACACCTCACTGGCACAGTCAGGAGTTTTATGGTCACAAAATTGGTTCAAAATGTGGGTCAATGAAAGGGCAGAGATGGAACATTCAATGCAGTGGCAATACAATACGTGGAGCATGTTTCAGCCAACTGTCAGTCGGGCATATTCATAGGCGACGACTGTGATACTCTTGTGGGGGATTAGCGTGGCCGAGGCCCCAGTAGTTGTCGACGACAGATAGCAATGTGGGTGTGCTGCTCTCGGGTTGCTAACGTGCAGACATGTTGCTAAAGTAACTTGAGATTTTTTTGTGCCTTTTGTTCTCAGGGGGAATCAATGAGAATAGCCAGATATGGGGTCAGTGACAGGGGAAAGGTAGAAATAGACACAACGCACATACACATAGCATATGTCCACCTCTACTGAATCCTTTTTGCCTTACTCGGGGAGCATGGCCAGTGAGGTTATTTAGCTTACCTACAAGATAATAATGTGCTGTGCACACCTCCCAACACAAACCAGCTTTTTTGCATGCTCGGACCATGTAGGCTGTTAATTTGAATGTGAACTGTGACAAGGGGCAGAATCACAGGCTGTCTTTCATACTGCCTCTGCATGGAATAGATAGCCAGATAAGCTAATGCTAGGCTATGTCGAGAAGAAGGACAGAGCACTGTGATTGGTTCCCTCTAAACTGGGAGAATGTGGGTACAACTCCCGACTGCCACTGTTGAGCCACTGAGCAAGGCAACCCCAAGTTGCTCTAGGTTAGACTAGCCCTGAAGTAATCGATAGTTTGCAAAGTGTAAGTAGCTTTGGATAAAGGTGTCTGCTAAATGCATAAATGAAATTCCATAATGTAATGTCATGTACAGATGTACCTAAAAAAAACATTTGCTACTGCCAGGGCAGGTCTAGATCTCTAGGCTAAAGAGGGTTTTTAAGTACTTTAAAGGCGCTCTAAGCAATGCTGTTTCACGTCACTTCTTGTTGACGTTCGAAGTATTGTCAAACAAAACGGAAGATAGCTCCAGAGAGGGTTCAAGCGTTATAAGTTATAGCTTACTCCTCCCCCTCCCTCCCATGCCTCCCGAAAGACTCGTGAACCTTGTCGTTTATTGGCTGGAACACTGTTATGTTTCGTTTTCGTTTGTTATGCTAGGTTTGCCCACTGTGTTTTGTTGCCGTTTGTGGAGCCAGGGCTGTCTACAGAGACCGCGTTTTTTTACAGTGTGTTCAGGGTACAGGCAGCTAGCAGATTGTGAGGAGATGTTTGCTGTATGTAACAACACATGTTTTAGTCCTAAAAACGTGTCACATCGCTTAGAGCACCTTTAAAATCTTAAGGAAATGAAAGATACATGACATTGTCTGGACTCACCAGTGCACAAACAGAGAAAGTTTTTGCTCGTCTTCGGACAGATATCGTAGAAAAGTTGAAAAACAATGCGTCCAACTACAACAACAACAAAAAACAAACAAATAAAAGAGTAAAAGAGAAATCAGGTTTCAAAGAGTAAAAGATAAATCAGGTTCCAAAAAGGTAAAATGTAACAGGTGCTAGATTCATATGATACAGCTGTCCACGTCTTTATTAGTGCTGGGAGATCAGAATCAGAAACAGGTTTTATTGGACAGGTATAGGCTACTTGAAAATACAAGGAATTTGCCTTCTGCATTTGCCTTGTTTCTACACAAACAACAAAGTCATGTAGTAATATACATTCAGTGGGCATGAAGTACTACAGTATATATATGTGTATGTGTGTGTGTGTGTGTGTATGTATACGCACAATAGACAACAAGGGTAACACTTTATTTGAAGGGGTCTACATAAGGGTGACATGACCCTGTCACAAACATGACATGACACATATCATAAACATAAATAAAACTTCATTCATGTTTAAGACTGCTGTCATTAAGTGTCATTCGGTTTTTGTAAAGTCTACATCCCAGTCTGCATTTCAAAAACCGAATGACACTTAATGACAACAGTCATGAACTGAATGAAGGATCATTAACAGTCATGATACATGTCATGTCATGTTTATAACATACTTATGGCACCCTTAGGGCTGGGCGGTATATCGATATTTAATCAATATCGATATAATTTCAAACCACGATATGATTTTTGACATATCGTATATATCGGTTATGACTTGTTTTTTAATCCAGAGACAAGTATTCCGCTTTTTTCTGCTATGCGACGTCTGTGCACCAGCTTCATTGCCACTGATAGCTCAGTGCTCCTTGCTTTGAGTTAGCTCCTCCCTTCCCCTACTCATGTAGACCGAGTAAACAACAATGGCGACTTCCATAGAATGCATGAGTTACACAGATGGAGAATGCCGCGGAAAGGTTATTGTGGCCAAAAAAGCGAAACAATGGTTTAGTCATTTTGAAATGGAGGCCACCGGCAAGTATATGAAGAGTGTAACAAACTCCGAGGACAGACCGCCACAAAACCAGTGGGAACTGAGCAAAACTTCAGAACTCTTTAGCATGCAATGTTCCCTAACTCTATGACAGAAAAAGCGGCGGTGGAGCATAACGTTAAAATCAATTGCCGTATCACGGTGGACATGGCATCAATTGCCGTAGTGGAACGCGGATTTGTGTTGTTACTTTACAAGACAAGAACTGCCGCAACTATGATGAGAGAGCGCGATTGGCATTTGAACTCTGTGACGCCATGACAACAGACGAGTGGAGAAAAGTTAGCAGAACCTGTGAGTCCTACATTTGTGTCACATTACGGCGGAGACTCTTAACACATTCGTTTTCTTTGCACAAAATATACAAATGGAAAGAATGCCCACATGTTTGTTATTACTGTTGCACAGTTTAGTTGAGAACTTGTTATTTTGAAAAAAAGCTCTTTATATTATTTTCATTATTTATTTTATAGACACTTTTTTTTATTTATTTTATTTATTTATTTATTTATTTTGCTGGAAAGATATCGAGATATATATCGTATATCGATATATGAGAGAGATATATCGAGATATACATTTTAGTCCATATCGCCCAGCCCTAGGCACCCTTATGTAGACCCCTTCAAATAAAGTGTTACCGACAATGGACTACATACAGTAGGCTCCTATAAATATTATTTACAGTACAAGTAGCCTAATAAACTATACAAGGGATGTTGTTTAATATAGAATAAAATAAATAGTATTGCAAGAAGATTCATGGAGTAGTGTCCACAATCCATGTTGTAAGTATGATGTGAAGCTTATGGCTAGATGGAGATGGCTTATCTAAAGTTCAGAAGTGCTGGCAGTAAAAAAGAATCTGTTCTTGTGTGTGGTGGTTTTTGTATGCATTGATCTTTAACGCCTGCCAGAGGGATGTACACAATCTGAGTAACAGTAATTTTCTTTATACTATCAACTATGTTCTTAGCCTGATTCTTACAAATACTGATCTGCTGTGCATATCAGTCTTGCCAGGGGGCCTATCACCATTTTGTCCGTAAAATTACAATTATCCCAACACAATGGAGGTTGGTTTAAAGGAAAAATACTGAGTAAAATGCTATCTAGGGCCATTTTTGCACAATTGGGAATTTATCAAAAGTTTGCGCTAAAACAGCAGTTCATAGGGAAACAAAAAGCTGAAAAGCTTGAAACAATTAAATATTTGTTTTAGTGAGTAGAGGGTTCCTGAAGTAGGCCTGCAAATTAACTTAAATAGGGATATAGGCTATATCTTTCAGCAGGTTTTGTTTTAAATGGTTATGCGTTAAACACTTTTTTCTGCAATTTTAGTTCCCTCATGTTGGTTTTATTGATTTTAAAGAAAACACAAAACATGGTAGTCAGCACGCCAGTCCCTGTCTGTGCTTGCAGTACTGATTTTGACAGCATGTGTTCTAACATGCTAATATAATGAAAAGAGTGTCAAAAGCACAGCACAATCAAATCTGTGGCTAATTAAAATTACCCCACATGGCATGGGACCATAGAGACTCCACACTCAGCAGTTTACAGCTTTAGACAACATTTTAGCATGGGATTACATTGAGAGGAGTTGGAAAACCAAACTTTCACATTCCTACCCAGACAAACTAGGAAGGTTAGCAGTTAAAAACAAATGTAGGATTTGGCACAAAGTATAACCATTTACGTTTACACACATTTTACAACTAATAAATGTGGCCTTCATATACAATACACAAACAGTCGGATTTTTGTATATTTTCAGAGTTAAAAAACATAATGTAATGTAACCTAATTCTCTGGGTACCTGCTGCCAACTAATATAAAAGCCATACTGAATATGCTACAGTCTACAATAGTGTTTTTTTAATAAATCAAATGAAAAGCCGCCTCCTTACCTGGCTCCCGATTGATCTCCACATCAAAGTAGCACTGGGGCCGTTCTTTCAGCCCCATGCTGAGAACAGTCTAGGATTCTGAAACACCAAACACACACACGCTATAAAGACTAATTCCAGTCTCCCTCGACTAAAACATTGAATTGAAATCACAGTCTTTTAAAGTCGTTTTAACAACGCCTGCTCTCTTTAGGTTTTGGTCAGGTGAATACATTCGACAGACTGAGCTGAGGAGGAAGCACAGTATTTCTTACTGCAGAGAGAGAGAGAGAGAGAGAACATTCCCAAAGAGAGGAGTGCCTTGCAGGCCCCTCTCGCATGCCAAACCAAACCCGTGCCCCCTCCAAGCAATGCCTTTTCTCTCTCATCTTTTACTAGCAACCCACCCACCCCTCAGCTCAGACACTCCAACTGTTGCCACGCCAGTGATGGGCATCAAGTGTCCAAGAGGGTTCATGCCTGGCTTTCTAACTATGTTGTGAATGAGACTTCAGACTGTGGGGACTGGACAGCTTTACTGCAGGCCGGTGTCAAAATTACAGGGCTAAACTAGGATATAACTGACAGTAAAGGATGCTGAATAATTTAAGCTACTGTGGCATGCTACATTCAGTAGTTAGCCTTGATGCTAAAAGGAGCTAAGTACATAAAGTGATAAGTAATAACTTCAGTTTATAATAACAACAGTTTATCAACTAACACATACTGAAGCTTAAGTCTTGTAAAAGTAATTCAGAATACACATTCAGACTGCCCTGAACCTAACAAAATTCAACTGAACAAAAAACAAAATGTCCATCATGATCATTTTTATGTGACAACGATAAATGTGGGATATCAAAACTGCTGGAAAAAATGTATAGGCTCAGGCATTGTTTTATTAAATAATAAAATAAATTTGAAAAAATGAAAGATAACATGTATTTTATGCTTATTTCTGTTTGTCCGTTTTTGTATTTAGCACAGCTAAAGGGTCTTGCTTTAAGTGAGCCCCTCCCCATCCTTTCACAGAGTTGTTGAAATCTGTGTTTATAACAGAGGGACACAGAAAAACCATAGTCTGAGTTTTAGACATAAAGAGGGGCTTGAAAGGTGTTGGTGACTAATACTCTGCCAAAAAGATGGGGGATTACTAGCTATTAATAGCACTGTTTTGTCACTGAACATTTCTGTGGGTGGGTACAGCAAATGACCTACATGCAAGTAAATACTTAAATGCAGGTTTGGGTTAGGGTTTTCAGGCATTACTTGAGTTGTTGATGGTATTAGGCCCCACTGGCCCCACTTAGAATCTACTATCGGCAGTACAGTTTGTAAGTGATTTCGTGGCAGTGCTCAACAGCACCTATACCTTGGTGAATAAGCACAGACTATGTTGCCTGAGTAACAACAAAAGTGTCGTTATCCACAGATAAAATACTAACTGCCCATTCGTTGTGAACTGCAGGCGCGTTGTGTAAAAAGTTAAATTGACACCATCTCGCTTTCTCGCGTTAACGTTACTTTTCTTAGCACGGGCATCAACACATGTAGCAACGTTGCCATTTGGCAGTGGTTAATAATCTGACTAGCATAGCAATATCTTGCATTTATTCTTTGTAATAAGCAACGTCCATTAAACGTGAGTTGGGGATTGGTATCGAAGACGAAATGAATTTGCCCTGTGCAAAATCGCATTCGATAAATACTGATACCTTCTCAGCAATCTTAAGAATTTTCAAATTGATTAGCTAACGTTACGTATCCGAAAAGTAGCCACAGTGAAAAAAAACTTTATTTATTTAATTAGGCAGCCGACTTGACCGTTACTAATTCTTATAAGATTGTGTATTGCAGAAAGGCATTTTGATATATCATTGCATTACATGTAACGTCCAAATACTGAAATGTATGTTCCAATTTATAACTTTACTGTTAACCTTTGCACGTAAGAGCAACCTGATAGCAGAGTTTGCAACTAGCAAGCTAACGGTGGTTAGCATCGATTGTGTGCTCAAAAGAAGAAGTGTCGTCGTCTGCATGCTGCTTGTTATCTTTTCACCGACAAACAGAAAAATTATTAATCAGTCATAGATCAATCTAATGCCAACATTACTTACAAAAGCTTGACTACAAAGTCGGGATACATAATACATATACTGATTGCCAAACGATCAAATTATATGGAACCCACCTTACCTGTTCTGTCTGGCGAAGCTTTGTACTAACGTTACACTAGATGAATTCCACCACCACCAGGCTTAGATGTCCCCAGCCCCTTCAGTAGTAGTATCACCACCCTCATGGGTACTTAGAAGGTTCATTTTGCAAGCCAGTGAGTGTAGGCTAGGTTAGGGGCAAGATATTCTCCGGTTTTGTCAGTGCTTATCGTAGTTTGAGGGATCATTTAGATCTATTTCCGTAAAGATGCGCTGTATTTGCTTTCGATTTCAATACTTAAACTGTCGCAGACACATAAAGGTCAAACACAAAAAAGGTGCATCGTTAGGCGTGTGTTAATTGCGTTGTTCGTCTTGAATTAGTGTAAAAGTTCCGTGGCCGGGGTTGATTTCATTAGACCAGCTATAAAATACACAGAAAAAGAGTTGGACGGGATAAAAGCCAGGCGGAAGTCTGAGTTCTCCGTTATGGCAAGCAAGTTTGCTCTACTCTGATGTAGCATATGATGTGGTTTGTACTGCGAATCACACTTTCTAGTCATGTAAATCGCATTTTTTTTTGCACTGCTTTGCCCACACAGATACACCTACACACCACAATACCAACAAGCATCTGCTATCAATGACGTTCTGTTTCTTTAAGAAGCTTTACGGAAAGAGGAAGACGGCTTTGTCTTTCCCATGATTCAACGCAAAAACTACAAGATTGGGTCAACACAGCACAACATTGAACTGTCAAAGTCTTACAATAACCACAGCGTGTAAAGATATGGAAAGTATTCCGCGAGTTTTACAGTATCCACGCTATTTCTAGCGTGCATCATATCTTACACGTATTTTGACGCTCGAACATTCTGTGATAAAATGAATCTAAAGAAGAGGTAAGGAAAACAATGAGACCCATGTGTGAAGAGTGGGTCAGATACCAGATATCATTTCAAGTTTTTGCAACGCATCAAGCTAGCTAACCAGCTAATGTTAATTTGCAAGCTGTAAAAAATACAGAAAATAACGTTATGCATAACTATATACAAAATGTTTGTCACTTGCATACGTTTATCCAAAAAGTGGGATCAAGAGATGGCCACAGACCAGGCGTGTTTAATAAGCCAATGACTTGTATCATTGTTTGCTGATAAGGATTTAAGCTAACTTCCTCAGAAATAGCTGATGTCTTTATCTACAAGAAAACCGTCTGGCAATAGACCCAGTTATTTTTATGCCATTGGAATTCTGCAACAGTGATGTAAGTCTTAAATGTGTAATGTAAATGTAAATTTCTTAAATCGGTTCTGCTGTGCAAGGTAAGCAATCTTGGTGAATTAACAAAGGCTGTGTTTGCTCATTTTATATGATAGCATAACCAACTCCCTCCAGAGGCTGGCCGGTGTGTGTGGAAGGAATTTGACATTCACTGGAAAATGCAAAGCTGTAAAGCCCTTCTATTATGTAACCAGCATGTGTTACAGATTCCACACACATAAACATTCTTAAGATCACAATTTTGCATTCCATGGACTTCACCTCTAGCTCAGCTTGCATTTTTGTTTCGGTGGGGTTGGAGTGGTTCATTTAGGCTCATTTAGGACCTCAACCCCAGCTGTTGTCAGTAAATATTGTTGTTTAGAGATGAAGGAGCCTGGGCCAGGTTAAATCAACCCAAATCAAGGATGAGAATTAGTACTTTGTACACATTACATGTAACTTCATTAAAGTGTGTACTTTTATATTTTTCTTAGATAGCTGTTTAGTAACAGCAGTATAGGTAGTGTCTAAAATGTTTCTTCAATCTTCAATCAAGGGATGTGCAGGTTTGAGAACTGACAGTGAAAGGTAGAGAAAAAAATCATAGTCTCTGAATGCTGCTTAACCATTTCACAGCAGCGCCTTACAGGAAGGTGAGCTAACCTGCCCTGTCTGTGCTTAAGATCTTAGTTAACAATAAAGGACTATACAAGTAATCTTTTCTTGCCTACCTTACTTACTTACTTTAGTACACATTCTTTTTTCTCTTCTCTCAGACTGTCCATTCCTAAGGGCCAACCTGGAGCAGCATGCCTCTGATCCTGTTCGCCTTTGTGGTGCGGGTCGGAGACGGTCTTCCGCTCTCTGCCTCCACAGACTTTCAGCACAACCGGGAGTTGCAGGAGCGGAAGCAGCAGCTGAAGGTCATCTCCAAGTCCCTGCCATTCTTCCCAGAGCGAGGGACAGTTAAAGGTCATGATCTCCACATCTAGTGAGTTTACATTTAACGTCTCCTTCATACACATACAGACAGACAGAATTGTGAACTTAACAAAACATGGTATGTTTTGGCCCTGAGGTGATTGTAGAAACACCTTGTGAGTGAGTAAGCTAAATTATACTAAGTGATGAATGTTTTAGTGAGTTTCTCTTTTATTTATGCACAGGTGCATTACACTGCCACACCTGGTATCATCAGAATGAAAAGATAAACAAGATAAACATATTCATGTACATTTTAAAAGAGGGGCTGAGCAACATTCTGTTTTTATCTCACACAAGCTTCCTCTAAAGACCGCTGTATTGCATTGTATTGCACTGCATTCTATTGGAGGCGGACCGTGCTGCTGAACATTGCAAGTGTTGTCTCTACCGCTATTGGCCACGGTGGCGCATTCTACACCGTTCGTTCGCCGTGTAATGACTCATTTTAGCATTCTTAACAGTATGAAACTGATTCATTAAATGAAAAATGTTGTATAGTGGGCCTTTAAGCCCAACCTACACATACAATATAAAACACAAGCCATTACAACATTTTCATTGTTTGGGTTCTGGTTGCTGACTTACCAGAGCTGCAGGACCGTGAGTTGCTTGTTGAGAGGCACTGACATATTGGCTATAATGAGGTGTGTGTGGTCACATGGTCCATTGGTTGGAATAATGGCCTGACAATGGTTGAGTGTCCTGGTCAAATTAGGTTTTTGGCTGTGATTGTACCCTGCTATTATCCCACATGTGATACCTTCTCCAAGAATCAAAACTACAATAGATTTTTGCAGTTTCCCCAAATTATTAAAAAATTAGATTGTACTAAAGCTGCAGGATCAGTGGAATTGCATTATTTATGTAATTTCATTTCATGAGGTATGAAGACATCAATATGATATCGGGGGGGGGGGGGGGCATCCTTACTGATCACACTGACTCTTGTTGTCTTGGAGAGGTCGGCTAAATGCCTTTTTCTATGTGACTTCCTCACTACAGCTTCCTGTCGACCGAGGGTGTGTCCTACATGGCAGTGTGCTCCTGCCGGCTCCCCGCCGCCATGGCCTTCTGCTTCCTTGAGGACGTCCGCTGGGAGTTCTCGGCCCGCTTCGATAGCTCGGCGGTCGCCCTGGCAAGCCGACCCTATTCATTCTTGGAGTTTGGTGAGAATATTTTTTTACCGAAGAGTGATGGTACAGTCTTGCATTGTACAGTCTGTAGTCTGACTTTTTTCTTGCATTCGAGCCTTCTAGTGTTCTAGTGTTTTGCACTAGATGGGTTGTATTTCATGTGTTTTTTTATGTTCTATGGATAGTTGAAGCCATCTGGATACTTAAAGCCACTATGTGTAGGATTTATCTTCAATTTATCTTCGTCTTTTATTAAAAATACACTTTTTATTTTAAAAATATAATGTAAAACGATGGTAATTACCTCCATGAATAAATTGTAGTGTTCCCGTAAACTTGGTAATTTCCATTTATATATAGATGTGGCTGGGTACCAAATGAGAATATCCATTTTGCGCCGCCATTTTCAAAATGAGTACCATTGGAAATGAGGACCGTGGGAAGGGAAGGGCTAATGCATTTTATTCAAACGTGTGCAGTATACCACTTCGCCGATAGATGGGAGAAATTCTCATACGCAAAAAATAAAACTTACACATAGAGGGTTTAAAGAAAGTGGTCAATTTTGGCCCATGACCTCTAGGAGGTGGTATAGAGCCTCTTCAGAGTGCCATCATTTAAATATAGATATAAGTAGATATAGATATATATCTATAACACATAGTATAGCATTCTGTTTTCTGTGTGTGTGTGTGTGTGTGTATGAGTATGAGTTACATTTGCATAGGTGTTTTATTTTTTTCTCCTCATTGCAAACAGACAGCATCATTCAGAAACTGAAGAGACATTATAACCAGAGCGGCGGGCCCTCACTAGGGGTGACACTGGCTGAGGTGCAGGATGAGTTAAGAGCCAGCCCTCCTCAAATTGTCAACTTGGAGGACGTGCAGCTCAGCAACGGAGTTGCCAATGGACATGTAGAACAAGTGCCTGCATCCGGTGAGATGTCAGCTCTTAATAAAGACATATTTGGCCGATTCTTTTTTATTTTATCCATTTTATGTTGACGCAAAATATGAGTAATTACATAATTTTGCAAGCATGTTCAGTGAGCGACCCACAGAGTTTTATTTTTATATATGGCCTGCATCAGTTTATCAGTGTTATGTGCTAAATATGACACAGAATTGCCTTTGACAGGAAAGGAAAAATATTATCATAAATGCATGCATAGTGCTATTCTGGTCCAAATAAAAACATGTTTTTTGCATTGCACCAGTGCAGATGTGAACTGTATAGTGCTGCTATGTGATTTCTGCAGGGCTTAACCAGAGGTTGGAGCCTGTTTCAGCCCCAGGGATCCTTTCTCTAGTGCTCAACATCATGTGTGGCGCCCTCAACCTCATCAGGGGCATTCACCTAATCGAGTACACCTTCCAGGTAACGCTTCAGAGGGCAATGGCTGTGTGTTTGAGTTTTTGGCTGGTATTGTGCATTTGCAATGTGAGAATATAAGAGTTTTTTTGTTATATTCTGTTGTGTTTTTTTCTGTAATATGTGAAGTAAAATAGTATATATTAAATGTAATATCTTTGCATTTTGTCCACAGGATGACTATGATGGCATATGGAATGTTGTTGCCTTTCTTTTGGCGTTTCTTTGCTGCATTTGTCAGGTAATCTTATAATAACATATTGTAAAGTAATGTATGATTATTTAAAACGGCTGTCTTTTCACCTAGCCATTGTAATGAATTTTGAGATTTCGATGCAATAAGAAGTTGTTGCATAGTCAGTCATATACATGCTTATCATGCTTGTTTATTCCTTTTCAATAATGTCTTTCAGTGTCAGCTTTACCTATTTCACTCGTCTCTCAAGAGGCTCAAAGCCTTCATCCTCCTGACCCTCATCATCATATGCAATGGCTTCCTGTTCGGGCTGAGGAACGTTTGGCAGCTGACCTTCCATGTGTCTGTGGCCTGCCTCTCTACAGCCCTCACTCTCAATAGGAAACTGATGGACAGGACCAGTGACTGTGGTGTCTGAGAGCCGTCATTTTAGTCGGCTGACTCCGAGTGAAGGTGGGGAAAGTGCCCAGTGTTAGTTGGCTTTATTGCTAACTGAAATTTATTATTATTTTTTTATTTTATTTTTTTTTTTATTTTACTTTATTTTATTTATATGTGTGCGATGTTTGACCTGAGATGGCACAAACTTTGCCAAAATGACATAGTGAAGTTGCTGTTGCCAGTACCAAGCTTGAGTGATCATCATGATGCACTAATAGAACTTCTTCCAAGTCTTAATGTTGCCCTTGTGGAGATTTAGAAATAATATAACTAAGGGCTAGGAGGTGATAAAGGGATTTTTATGTCTTATCAAATTTGACTAGGCTGTGCAGTGGGGAGCTTTGCCGTTGATGGAGGTTGAACAGTATTACGTCCAAATAATTTCAGGAAATACAGGCTTTTAAGGTTTCAGTTGTACTGCAACACTGGCTTTTAATTGTTTTTCAGGGTTTTTAATAGCCTAGAAGTTGAGATGCACTCCAGCGGTAGTTTAGCTTGTCAGGCTAGGTTATGAACAGAAGAAGCATAGATTGGTAGAAGATTTGCACTAGAATTGTTTTTGTCCTGTTAATTTATTCAATTTCAACTTATTCAATGCAATGTCTTTGTTTA
This sequence comes from Limnothrissa miodon, assembly GCA_017657215.1. NCBI lineage: Eukaryota > Metazoa > Chordata > Actinopteri > Clupeiformes > Clupeidae > Limnothrissa > Limnothrissa miodon. The sequence goes on along the minus strand of JAGFZM010000126.1, from coordinate 372,541 downwards.
TGTTATAATGACGTGTAAGTAACCACTTCCTAATGAAAATGTAATCAGTAATTTTGTAATTTGGATCATCTTTCATGTATGACCGTTTGTAGATGAATTTGTAAGAGGTCTTATTACGCCTTTCACTGACTATGTCTAAGCTGGTATGTTTGTGGCTCATAAGCTCAACTAGTTTTTAAATAGCTTTTTGCACTTAGTCATTGTTTACAAAATAGATACCAATCTCTGAGAGAGATGTTTATGATTTGTAGTTGTGGTTGTTTGACCAGGCTTTTTAATTTGATTGCCCTGGCCTGTATGTCCCCTACTACAGTTATCCTGTGGTCAGTACACAATCCTGAGTAAAACCTTTGTGATTACCCGTAATGCATTGCATTGAAGGCTAAAAAGCTAGGCTAAATTGTTGTGGTTAAATACTACTGTTGCAGACTACTGTACATGTTTGACTTGTATTGTGACAGATATTTCTGTGGAACAATGGGTGATAAGTACACTGTCTGCGCAGTTTGCCATTTGTATGGCATGGCAAAACATACTGAGCACTAAGTCGTATATTGTTTCTTTTAGCTACAAAAATAGATTTTGCCCGCTCATTGCAGCTTAAAGCATTGTGATGCTGAAGGACAATAATAGGATAGGAGGATAGAAGGATAATAATTCGATAAAAGGTTAATTATAATTGGTTGAATGTACTCGCTGAGAGTGTGGGCCTTTCTGTACTTTGACAAGATAGCCAGTCATAGATTTGTCTGTGTGAATGAGAGAGTGACTTGACATTATGTTCGGGGCAAGAATAAAACGACCAAACAAATTTTTCTACTCTACGGTACTTTACTTGATTACTTGATGGGTCTAAATCTCAAAGATCATGCCTGTGGACACATTTAGGTTTAATCATAACAACAGATGAGAATATATTAGAAGATCACCATGTTAGAGCATACCACTTTTTGACAGCAAGAAAATTTTTTTATTAGACTATTTTTCTATTGTTCCCATAGTATTAAATTGACATTTCATATTTTCTCCCGTAAATTATAGCTCTATAAAAATACAGTCTATTTACCATAAGCTTGGTCTGCTTTTTTTTCTTAATGCTTTTCCTCCACTTTGAGAGACTGAGTAAAAGTAAAGTTTTAACTTGCCCATAATGCCTGTATTTGCTTATCAACACTTGGCAATTAAAGGAAGCCAATATTATTTGCCTTTACATATCTTGGCTTATCATATTGATGTTAAATCCGCATAGGAATATAAGGGATATAAGCAAAACAATACTAATCTGCACAGTCATTACGGTTTCTCAATGATTGACATGTATGGCAATGCCTATGCCACAAACTACTGTATAATGACAACGACATGTGTATTGATATTATTGAGATCACTTTTATAGTGAACGATGAAGTTTTAGACATTAACAGACAGTCCTACATTATCATTGGTCACTGTGGATGGAAATACTGCTATATAGGTGCAGTTATCTTTATAGTTATCGTTGGAGGTGTGAATGCCCTGTCATGATGTTCTTGCCCTGAGCATGTTTGTTTAACAGAATCTAGAAACAGAACCCTCCTTATTTAGCTCAGTGTTCATTAGAAAGCAGTTTTTTTATCAAGGCATTGGTTCATGTTTACTTTTTTAAATGAAGGCTTATTAGTGGTTTGCAGTTGCATATTTGTTAAACATTAGTTAATAATTTAGTGAAAGACCTCAAGATATTGCGTCATGAAGTCATGATGTTTTTCTAATGGTAGGAATTTCTGTTTTGAAGGAGACCAAAGGTATTTTTTGTGAACTGCAAATTCTGTGCTTTGATTTGGCATTACATTAGAAGTACCGGTAACTAAGAGGTAAGAACAGACTTTAAATCATCATTGTCTTAAAGCAAGACGTTTTAAACTAATCATAGATTCTAAACATAGAAATAATTTTTGTTCTGATCCTGCACTGCTCTTTCAATCTGGTTTAAGGAAATTCCACAAAAAAATAATTATCAATGGTAAACAGTCTTGTATCCATTCCAATGTTGTTCAAAGTCTTTGTGAAAAATTATGATGTGCGATGCACATATAAGTTAATTTATGTAATAGGCCATATAAAATTTTATTTTCTGACTTAAACCCACTATGTGTAAGTTTTATTTTTTTCGTATGAGAATTTCTCCCATCTTTGGGCGAAGTGGTATACTGCACACGTTTGAATAAAATGTATTAGCCCTCCCCACGGTCCTCATTTTGAAAATGGCGGCGCAAAATGGATATTGTCATTTGGTACCCAACCACATCTACATATAAATGGAAATTACCAAGTTTACGGGAACACTACAATTTATTCATGGAGGTAATTACCATCGTTTTACATTATATTTTTAAAATGAAAAATATATTTTTAATAAAAGACGAAGATAAATAGAAGATCGTACACATAGTGGCTTTAATGACCAGTACCAATACCCCCCATATTTTCAGCTGTCAGGGAGTCAGTACAACTGATTTCTGGTTAAATGCAACTTTAATATATTTTTATTAATTTGTTTTGTTCTTACGTTTGGCTCACATCAAACGCTTTCACATTGGAAGCCTATCAAACCTATTCTATTCATCGTAATATGTGGGCAGATATCAACTGCTTCTATCTATTCTCTGTCATCAAACAAACCCCTGACATAATGGTGGAGCTAAATGACAAATGGAGCCGAAGCACTAGCCAAAACGGGGCACAGTGACCAAATTAATTATTTGATATTACAGATACATGATTGAATAAACAATGAAACCTGGCATTTTTGAAAGACTTTAAAACACATCCAGCCATTTCAGTATTTATACAATGTTTTATGGGCTGTAAAGAAAAGTTGAAATGATCAAAATGACGGTATACTTCTGTAATATTGTCTTTGATGCAAAAGTACTTAAATGTCCCAACCTTGGTTTCTCTGAATGATAATTTACCAAATTGCATTTTAAAGTATCTTTCAGTGTATGTTGCAAATTTATTTATCTTAGTTTGGGGTTGTACATGTTTTACTGTGCAATCACCAAACCGAAATAATGATGAAGTTGGTCAGAGTTGTTTTTTAACTGATCTGAGAAACAATCTTGTCCCCTTTTTTAGAAATAAGAACAGCCTGGAGGGCCAAGAGTAGCATGTCTTTTTACCTGGCAGGAAATGGAACACCCAAATGCTCTCATTTGTCCTTAATCTCGTGTCTTGCACTTTGTTTAGGGGTGAGGCTGCTACTCTTCCTATCCAATAGACCTGTCCAAATAGGGGCTGCTAAATTTTGGGGTGTTAGTTCCTGTTTTAAAACTGACATGTCATTAAATACAGCGCTTTTTGTACACACTGCTGTGAGAGTTTTCTTTATAAGGATGCAAAATGTCATTATGGCACAATTTATATGAGGTCACAGTCCCAAAGTCCTATATCCCATGGGTTTACCTACATCCAATAGTTTACGTATGCATTTCAACGGAATTAGAACGAGGATTTGTTTTTTAAAATTTTTTTTGGGGGCTTTTTGCCTTCATTCTGATAGAACAGTAAAGAATGACAGTAAATGAGTGGGAGAGAGAGGGGGGTGAGGATCAGGAAATGACCTCGGGACGGACTCAAACCCTGGCTTCAGGTTTATGGTGGCACCTTAGCCCATTGAGCCACAGCGGCCCCAGAACAATGATTTCTCCCATTAAGACTCAGAGAATTAAAATAGGGTACAAATATTTAATCAGATTCACTGATTAGATTATAACATATACACAATAACAATATTTGGCATAGGCCCAGTCCATGGTCCAGGATTCGGCTTATCCGGACTCAGCAGATCCTGCCTGGTTCAAGCGGGCAGGGGGCGGAGCCTTCCCCACTGGACAAAGGACAGGGACCCATCTGGCGGTGGTGGGGAGGGAGGTGGGGATTTCGGACACTGAGCCTGCGACAGCAAGGGCGAAACTGTTAGGCGGGTCTATAAAGCAGGTGAGTTCATATGATTGGACAAACGATTAGTGACGTAACGCTTAGAGTCTTCCTGGTAGAACTTTCGCTTAGAGCTTTCATTTCTAATAAGCATGGCTGACACAGGTTGTACAACCAACAATTTTCACTATTAACATGCCAATTCTATATTTGATAACACAAAAAATGATTCCAGGTTCATTACTAATGTATGTAATTGCATGTCCTTGGGCATCTTTTTAACAACTGCATTTACTCTAAAGGGACACTGGGGGGCTCTAATACACCATGCAGATCCTTAGCAACAGCTTGACACACTTGTAGTCAATAGATCATGAGGTCCATATCAATCTAGTTGTTGTAATGACTGTGTAATTGCCTGACATGGTAGTCTAAGTTTTTGACCTGCAGAGGTTTGTTCTCTAACTTCACTTTACTGCAAGGACTCTTCATGACATATATGGTTGAACAATCCTCCCCAAGTCAAATACCACAGCAAGCAAAGGATTTAAGTCATTAGCGTTCAGTCTGGAAAGAGGGTCTGCTGCTAAAATGAGAGGAATTAACTTTTAATCAAAGCAAAGCTTGTACTGAAAAAAAGGAATGCATCAAAATAGATGCCTTTCCTTGGTCCTAAAGGATTTACATAACCTAATTTCAATGTGTTGGCATTAGGTTAAAAACAAGAACCTTTTGAAATTTTGAAAAATGTCAGCAGTTAAAATGCTGTAGATGAGTCTGACACTAAATGGAGGCTTATGCTGGGCACTCATATGCATTGTCTTGTCTCGCTACAGCCCAGTTTATCCTTGAGCTTTTCAAATGTTGAACAAAGGCCTTATTGCCGTGTTAATCGTCCTGTGATGTAAACAGCCACACCTATGATGTAAACAGCCACACACATCAAGAAAAGTGGCAGCAGAAAGCCTTGGCTTGAAAAGTTATTTAGTGAGGCATCAGAACGTGCATGGGCTTTCCATACTTGCTTGAATAACATGAGTGGTCACTGACATCTACATCAAAGCCATATACATTAATATCAAATATGATGGGGAAATAAAATGCTTTACGCCTGTCAACGGAGTATAAGCCACCGTGCAAGACGAGTCAGATATATCTTGACAAAATAACCTTAGCAGCCTCTAAACATCATCGAGATTGCCTGAAATTGATTTGGACCAAAACATTCTGAATGACTGAAGCCTCAGCTCTTGCTATTGGCCTTTTTGTGATTGAAGTGATAAGGGAGAATAAAGGTTCTGTGAGGAGAATGTTTTCCACCACAGCGTCATCCTGCTTATGCAGATGCAATTGAACTTGACAAGACAAGACGACTCCCCCCGTCGTAATGGCCTTCTCCTGTCTGTCACCAGTCATAGCGACACTCCTTGTAAATCTGCATCTAGCCTGTCTGATTGGGTGCTGCCGAGCCACGCTTAACACCTTAGTTATTACCCCGAGGAGCATCACACCGGTATCACCCCCCTGCACACACACACATACACACACACACACACACACACACACACACACACACACTTACATGCAGACTTGCAGCAGGGCTGCAGGGCTTGAGATTGGAACCATGATGACTGAGGATGAGGGGATGATAGACAGTGGCAGTCTCTTGATGCTAGTGCCAGCATCCTTCCCTTCCTCCTATGAGCCATCATGGTCTCTACAGATTGGCTTTGCTTTACTTTGCCAGTGCCAAATAAACCCAAAGGGAAGGGAAGATTATGATGGCTTCAGATGTGTTAGTGGAGTGTGTGTGTGTGTGTCTGGTCACTGTGCTGCAGATTTCTACAGTCCACTTTATCTCCCTGGACAGAAGCTCAGACTAGTGTTGATCCTCTGCTAACATTGCATTGTGGGATTAGGTCGGCAGGATTCAAGTAGAAGTTTGATTGCCTCCTACCTGGCCTGTCAGAGATGACTGGTGGATGTCTCCAGGTGTACATCGCACTCAAAACTTCCTCACTGGGGCTACACATCGCGACTTCAGTTCAACACTTGATGTAATACCTTTCAGTACAGGCACACACATTCACACACCCTAACTCATGCACTTGCGCGCACACACACACACACACACACACACACACACAGAAACGCAAAAAGCATTCTCTCTCATACACACCTATACTCTCTCTCTCTCTCTCTCTCTCTCACACACACACACACACACACACACACAGAAACACAAAAAGCATTCTCTCTCTCTCTCTCTCACACACACACACACACACACTCATTCATTCAAGCTTAATAGCACATTCTCACTCTAATGCACACACAATCACAAAAACAGGCACACATACATTTTAGCACACACACACACACACGCACACACACACACACACACACACACTTACACTGTCAATCTCTCAGGGCAACTTTGACCTGACTCAATTTGGTGAGCAATCATGGCTATTAATATGAATACAACTGACAGGCTTTTGTCTCCATTGAGACACAGCAACCCTAGGCTATTAGAGGTAAACAATGAGAGAGAGAGATAGAGAGGGATTTTGCTGTTCTTCCCAGACTGTAGATTTGTAAAGCAATCTTTTGTGCCTTCAATACAGACTGTAAGGCTTTGTGGTTAAGGAGTAGAGCTATAGCATGCTAGTGGCTAAAAGAAACGGTGTGTGTGTGTTTGATTGCCTTTACCTGAACAGAGCAATGAGAATCAAATGACCAGAGCTCAGTCCAACATGGATAATGGACACAGGTCGGGTCACTGTAGATTGGAGCCAGATTAGAGGGGTTATGGGGAGGTCTTGAGGCTTGCGATCCTCTAACCTTTAAAACTTTAACATACAAACACAAGTTCATGCATGAGTTCAACATAATAATTTACCATTTTTGCTTCGCAGAAATGTTTGGTGATTTTTTTTCTTTTATCGCGAGGTTTTCTGCGTCATATTATCTTTGATGTAGGAATTGTCTGTCAAAACATATTAGATTTTTGGGCTCCAAAGCAGATGAGAGAACAGATGAGGAAGGATCTGGAACAGGTCACTGTTTAATCTAGCTCAGCAGATGAATTCGGCGGAACACAGGTGCATGCAGTCTGCTGGGGCTCGCTTAAAACAGTGCACGTCTCCTTTTATTGCTCTGCCAACGGAGGCTTGTGCATGCCTTGGAGTAGACTTCAAATTCTGCCATTCAAAATATGGCTTGAAACGCTCACACAATAAGCATTTATCACATAGCTTAATTGACCCTTTCCTCTAATTAAAAACAATAATAATTCCAAATGTGTATGCCCTTATCTAGGAAACAAATTATTTCCCTTCATTCAAACTATTAAAAAAAGCTCTTAAATCTAGATGGATCCTTTATCCTCATTAAAGTATCAACCTCTTATCTTGAATGTAGATAGGCCCTTTGTGAATGCAACATTAGTAAACAGAAAGTGAGCCACCGCAAATAGGAGACATTGAAATATCCTTGATGCTAATAACCATCATTAATACACTCTGGGACATTACACAATCACAGATTTCACTTTCAGCTGAAGTGCACAGTCTCTCACAAACCACTCTATAACACTAACTGACTGTTAGGACACTGGGCCTGATAAATTGGCTATACAATGAGATAACCTCAATGTCTGTTTTAAACCGTGATTGATATTTGCCCTCGTTAATTAAACGAGATCCTCTATCCGTACCCGTGCACTTTAAACTGACCTGTCCTGAAGAGTGGAGTTAGAGCATTGCGGTCTCTCATTAGCATAAACCTTATGGGCTGTACTCGGAAAACAACCTGTCATGACCCCCTCAATGTTTTTGTTTATTTGTTTGTTTTTGGTTTCTGTTGTTTTGACTGCTGCAATGGAGGGTGCCCAGACAGGTCAGTCAAGTGGCTTATGCTGGCCACTCCAGGGAAATGTGCTCCCATTTCAGCTCTCGAATCTTCTGCTACATTTCAGGGGTCTGCATAGTGGGGCCAGTGAAAATATCATGGATTTTAGCTATAGGATGCCCATTTGTATGTATGTACAATATCTGTATGTATGTGTGTGCGTTTTTTTTTTTTCTTTAGGTATGTTAAGTCTGTCTGTTCTAAAAGATTGTGATGATGATTTCACTATGTATGTATGTATGTATGAATGAATCTATCTATCTATCTATCTATCTATCTATCTATCTATGTGTCTGTCTGTATCCTGTAGGTGTGTATGTCTGTCTGTCTATACTCATTCACTGGTCCTTTGTCTGTCCATCTATCTTTATTGTCTCAAAAAAGGCTGTGGTCCTCCTGACTGTGGTCTGTACCTGGTTGTAGCCAACATATGTTAGAGTAGGCTACCAGATCAGCTGGCACACACACATAATTCCCATTTGGGAATATGTTTCCACCTGGGAACGTTATACTCTCTGGTAGGCATGTGTAAATTTCATTAACACTATGACTGCCCTGATTAAACCGATGCTAATGTGCTTGTTTACAGAAACACATTCCAAGTTTATCATACTAAATGTCAACACGTCTCAGAGGTGAATTGAGTCTGTTTATGCTATGAAAGTGCAAATCCAGATATGAATACCAAAACACTTGTGAGGAATTTGATGAATTAAGTTTGGCATGTTTCAGAGGGAGCCGTTCTGCATGAACACACGTTTGACGTAATTAATGCAGTATCTGCATTATCTCTCACTCTGCACCTCTGACAGTGTGTTTTTGGGTGAGTCGGAATAAACATGACTGACAAGATGAGTAGTGTAGGAAACAGTCCTTTATTGACATCTCTGAAAATGAAAATTTTGACGACCTCTCAAACTTCCCATCACGAAGAAATACACTGCCATCCTGATCTAGGAGACTCACAGGTTTTTTCCTTTAGCGCCTGATTTATGCTTTTTGTGTGTATTATTTACCATCATCCCCTGTGTGGTTATTTGTGAAGCTTGCAACCCATTTGAATACAGCTGTTTTAACTTATTTATATCCAACCTCATTTTACTGTTCTTCTTCTCAGGCATCAGGTGGTAGGTACACACACACACAAACAAACACACAATATATGCAAAGTATAGTAGATTTAAGGAGAAGCGGACTCATTCAAAGACAAGGACGCCGTTTTATGAATATTGTACAATGGCCGTATGCACATGCAAGTGAGGATGAAAGGGGAGAATAGAGCGATGAGAGGCTCCAGGCGGCCTAGCTGATGGGCCCTGCCAAAAACACTGCAGAAGGTGCCATTCGGTCTGCTGTGTTATGTTTTAATGTGTGTGAGTGTGTATAGGGAAGTCTTCAAGAGCAACCGCACCCAGAGGGGGCTTCTTGCGATGGCACAGAGGCCGATTGAATCAAGGTGACTCACCGCACCCCGTGTGCTTACCTCATCTAATCTGTTGTGCAGGGCCAAAGGAGAGAGAGTGAGAGAGCGAGTGAGTGAGAGTGAGCGCCATGCTTGGGCTGGGGTTGCAGCAGAATTTCAAACACACCATTAATCTTTGGCCGCACTCGAGAACTTGGGCTGCATACAATGTGCACTTTGATGAGAGTGAAGACTGATGCATCCAGCCTGCACAGCCAGTTGTGTAAATGAGAGAGTATGGGGCTTAATCGCTCAGCCTCTGTTAGAGTGCTTTATTAATTATAAGAATAAAAAGGCCTCTATCCCCGGACTAACTGGCTTAAGCAGCCCACATAAACACAGATCTATTTTTTATACACGTTGGACTTACTGTATGGGAATGGCAGGGTTCTTTAAGGTCTGGTTCCTGGAAGTTTCCACAGGGACACGTCCATATCGTGGGCCAGAAGCACCAAATGCTTATGCTAAATCACATCTAGAGAAAACTACATGTTCTCTTTCGTTTCGAAGCCGAAACGTACGAATGGATGATGCCTATCATCTCCTACTTTTTCTGAAGTAAATTTTAACCAACCCTTTGAAAAAAGGTCAGTAAGCGCTCTGACGCGCGCAGGCAACTACTTAGACAGCCCTGCGTGACGTCAGAAAGTCTATATATTGACTGCGCTTGCGCTTCAGGTCCTCTTTGCCTCTTTCACCTCGCCTACTGCGTGTGTTCTGAGTCGTTTTTTCCGTTTGCTTCCGCAAATATTCTAAAAACCAACGGCTTTTTTGAAAGCCCACCACAAAAGCTTTTTTCAAAGCTCTCCGAGGGATTCCGTCTTGCTCCAAGTGCTCACGCCGGTCCCTAACTTCTGGTACCTCGAGACGCAAGATGGCTACTCGTCGTTGTAGCGACTGTGACCGCTCTCCGACCGCCATGCTCTATGTTTCATCTGCATGGGAAGCGAGCATGCTATGCTCGCGTTTTCGCGACCAGATCTCTGCTCGGCTTGCGAACGCCTCTCCCCTGCGGCTATTGCCAACAGAGCGGCATTTTTCGTGGGTTCCACTGGTAGTCCAAGGGCGGCTTCTACCCCTGTTGGCGTCAGTGCTCTCCCCGCCCGCCAGTCTATCGATTTTCCCCCGGCGTCCTCGCACCCGCATGGGCTAATCGACCGGTCTTCAGTGGCTACTCGGCCATCGGTTAGCTTCTCAGCGGCTAGTCAGCTACCAGCTAGTCAGCTAACCGCGGCCCACCTGGCTAGCCCTGCTAGCTCCATCGGCGCTGCTTTGACCGCGCGGCTACTTCGCCGCTTCAGGTCGACGATGACGCCCGAGTTATTGAGGCTGTGGACGAGGAGGAGCTCGCTTCCTTCCTCTCTGCTAAAGGATGCGCCACCGTGGAGGATCTGCCACCGGTTTTGAAGACCCACGCCGCCCAGTTAGCTTCTGAGCTAGCTTCGTTGGCTACACAGGCGGCTAGCAGGCTTGACCTGCCTCCGCCTCAGCGCTGTCCGGGAGGGCGTTTCGACCCCTTCTCCGGCGCGCTCCCCTCTCCTGATGCCCTCCCGCTCCCTGCTCACCCCACTGTCGTGGCTGATGCGCAGGCCTCCTGGGAGGCTCCCTTCGCCGCCATTGCCCCTATCCAGGGCCACGCGGCGTTCTACGCGATGG
>JAGFZM010000126.1:328305-356593 GCA_017657215.1 Limnothrissa miodon | reverse complement strand
TCACGGGGCGTATGGTGGCGGAGTCAGTCCGCCAGGGGGATTACATGGTCACCATAGACCTTCAGGACGCCTATTTCCACATAGGTATAGTCCCGAGGCACAGGCGTTTTCTACGCTTTGCCTTCGAGGGCAGAGCTTACGAGTACTCAGCCCTCCCTTTCAGTCTGTCTCTGGCACCTCGGTGCTTCACCAAGTGCATGGAGGTGGCGATTGCTCCTCTACGCGCTCAGGGTATCAGACTCCTCAATTACTTGGACGACTGGATGCTGCTGGCGGGTTCCAGACAGCTCCTAACGTCACAGGTTCACACTGTTTTGCGTCACCTGCACGATCTGGGCTTCTTAGTAAACCTAAGCAAGTGCATGCTCTCTCCCTCTCAGGAGGTCGAGTTCTTGGGCGTGAGGCTGAACTCATGCTCAATGAGAGCGACGCTCACTCCGAAGAGACTACAGGACGTCAGGGCGTGTCTACGCCACTTCAGACTAGGTGCCTGCGTTTCGGCCAGGCTGTGTCTCAGACTGACGGGCCTCCTGTGCGCCGCGGGTGGCGCTGTCCCACTCGGCCTTTTACACTTACGCCCGCTGCAGCTCGCCTTAGCGGAACTAGGTGTGTCCTCCAGGTCGAACCCCGCCCGTCGGATCTTAGTATCCAGACGCATGTGGCTAGCCCTCGCGCATTGGCGCAGGCCGTCGTCCTTCACCAAAGGCGGCGCCCTGGGCGCTGTAGCCAGACGCATGACGGTGACCACCGATGCGTCCAAGAGCGGCTGGGGCGCCGTTTGCTGCGGTCACCCCGCCAGGGGGACGTGGGGCACAGCCTCCAGGAGGCTACACATCAATGTGTTAGAGCTCCTAGCTGTCTTTTGCGCTCTGAAGGAGTTTCTCCCTCTTCTCGGAGGAGAACACGTTCTGGTGCAGACAACTACTGTAGTGGCTTATATCAATCGCCAGGGCGGCACGCGCTCTCCGGACCTGTTTCGCCTGGCGTACAAGATGCTCACCTGGGCCTCCCGCCACTTCCTGACGATCAGGGCGTCGCACTTGCCCGGTGTGCGCAACACAGGCGCGGACCTCCTCTCCAGGGGTGTTCCGTGTGCAACCGACTGGCGCCTCTGCCCAGCCGTGGTGCACAGCCTCTGGTCCCGCTTCGGGCGGGCACGAGTCGATCTTTTCGCCTCGAGAGAGAACGCTCACTGTCCAGCGTGGTTTTCGCTGGAGCGAGATGCGCCGCTAGGGTCGGACGCGCTGGCACATCCGTGGCCGCGAGGTCTGCTCTACGCTTTCTCCCCCCTTCCTCTGATGCGTCAGGTGTTGGCCAGGATCAGAGCGGGGGCTCACAGGGTGATTCTGATCGCCATCAACTGGCCATCTCAGAGCTGGTTCTCAGATCTGGTCTCACTGCTGGACGGCCAGCCTTGGACCCTCCCTCTGAGGAGGGATCTCCTATCTCAGGCTCACGGGTCGCTGTGGCACCCCAAGCCGGAAACGTGGAGACTGACGGCTTGGCCCCTGAACGGGCACGTCTCCTAGAGAGCGGCCTGTCAGGCGCAGTTATAGAGACTGTTCAGGCTGCTAGAGCTACATCCACTAGGTCGTTGTATACACTGAAGTGGCGTGTGTTCAGCACATGGTGCAGAGACAGAGGCTGTGATCCTCTAGTCTGCCCTATTGGCGAGGTGCTTGCTTTTCTGCAACACCTGTTTGATCAGGGTCGTACACCCTCTACTCTGAAGGTGTACTTCGCAGCTATTTCAGCATGCCATGCGTTTCCCCAGGCGCTCACCCCCTTGCGTCGCGCTTCATGAAGGGCGTCAGGCGGCTTCGCCCCTCTTCCACACGTTCGGTCCCTAATTGGGACCTGGCCACTGTCCTACGCGGACTGGCTCTTACGCCCTTTGACCCTCTGTCGAGTGCCAGTCTAAAGATGCTTTCCCTTAAGACTGCGCTTCTGCTCGCTCTGGTCTCGGTGAAGCGCGTTAGCGATCTGACTGCCCTGTCAGTCAGTCCTGACTGTCTTGAATTCACGCAAGATGACGCGCGGGTAACGCTGCGACCAAATCCCTTTTCTCGCCCGAAAGTGCTGTCTACTGACCCTCGTTCGAGGGTCATTGAGCTCTCAGCCCTTCCTGAGACGGGCGGTTCTGTGCCCGTCACTCTGTGCCCGGTCAGAGCGCTTCATGCCTATTTGACACGCACGCAGAGCATCAGGAAGACGAACCAGTTGTTTGTCTGCCATGGCGAGCGTGCCAAGGGTCAGGCCTTGTCTACCCAACGCATGTCGCATTGGCTTACTGAAGCCATACGTCTGGCATATGAGGCGGCGGGTGCTCCTCCGCCTGCTCATGTCAGGGCGCACTCCACCCGTGGAGTGGCGGCTTCTTGGGCCTTCTGGAAAGGCGTCCCTATGCAGGATATCTGTCTGAGCGCTTCGTGGGCCTCAGGCAACACCTTCGCGCGTTTTTACGCATTGGACGTCACCAGGCCGGGTGTAGCAGAGAGTGTTCTATCTGGGCCTGGCGGCGGTCCCATGGGTCTTCCCACCTCGGGCTCCTTGGTGTAGGGCTCTTGAGGCTTGGTTGTAGTGATCCATTCGTACGTTTCGGCTTCTCACTCAGAGAACGTTACGGATACTAACGTATCCTCGGTTCTCTGAGTGAGAAACCGGAATGTACGCTTCGGGCCTCAAGTCGCCGACGCTGGCGAGCTTGGCAAAGAGGACCTGAAGCGTAAGCGCAGTCAATATATAGACTTTCTGACGTCACGCAGGGCTGTCTAAGTAGTTGCCTGCGCACGTCAGAGCGCTTACTGCCCTTTTTTCAAAGGGTTGGTTAAAATTGACTTCAGAAAAAGTAGGAGATGATAGACATCATCCATTCGTACGTTTCGGCTTCTCACTCAGAGAACCGAGGATACGTTAGTATCCGTAACGTTTTTAGTAAGTAATTAGTTTATGGTAGTAGTTACTGTAGTCCGACAATAAATTAGAAGGCAATACATTTTCAGTACTGTTTATGGGAAAAGTTAAACAGCCTAATCTAGATTTCCAAAAGCATGTGAATAATATGGTGTCCACTACACTATGTTCATTCTATTGCAATGGCATATGTTTGGTCTCAACATGGGGGGGACATAACAGGCCGGAGTGTACATTCAGTTGAAGTTGAAGTAAAGGTTTTTACACATTTAAAAAAAAAAGTAAACCAGTGTAGATTACCAATACGTTTTTCATTAAAAATATTGGTGGGACACTTCACCTCTGTCCACCCTAATTCTACACCCTTGCTGTATTGGTATTGATACAGTGATATTTAATGGTAGTTAATGGTGTAACCATAAACACTAAGGAACATGTATCACCTTTCCCTCTAATTCAACGTAGAGCTGGAAATGGGCCTTAAAAGTTAGGCCCGACACGGCCCGAACCTGACAAGTACATTTTGACTGACAGCTTTTTAAAGCCCGAACCCGTTTACAGCCCGAAATTATTAAAAAATGCAGACACACAACTCTTCCCCATTTTGTCAAGAATGAGTCATTAGAGTACGTTCACACTTAGCGTCTTTTTCTGAGCTGCCGGCGTCTGTTTTACATTATAACCTATGGAGTAGACCGTGTTTTCAAAAAAGTTGCCGGCTTCTTTTAAAACGCGACCGCAACCGTCTTTTTTCTGCAGCTCGAAGTTGAGAAATGTTCAACTTCTGCCGGATAAACGCCTTACGTCAAGCTGTCTTTTTTACAGCTGACCAATCACAAGCGTTTTAATGAGACCTGTGGTTTCCCATGACAACAACAAAAAATGGAGAAGGTACCGGTGGAGAGACTCGTAGTTCTTGTTTCTGATAGATGAACATTTTCCTCCAAGTCAAACATCAAAGCAATAGCTTACGCCAATTTTCTCTTCCACGACATTTTGTATCCGTTGTAGGCTACTTTCTACCGGCTTTGTACTTTGTATCCGCGACGTAACGTTACTATCACAAAAGACGCTTCCGGCTGCTTTTTTGGAAAAACGCTGGCAGATTTTTTTTTACACGTGAAAAAAACGGTCTGCACAACTTCTTTTGTCATAAAAAGACGCTTAGTGTGAACGTACCCTTAGGGGTGTACATTTGAACATTATTCATTCATTTTTAACACTTAAACATTTAACACTTAAAAGACGTTGCGTTTGTAGCTCAATCTAAATGTAATCGCCACACTCAGCATCCATTTTTGCATCTATCGTGCTGGTCGAAATGTATCACCTGACCGCTCATTTACCACAAAAGGCATGGCGCAAGCCCAAGCCCAAGCTGGGCCCGAGTAGAATCATAAAGATTAAGCCCGAACCCGCCCGAACCCTTGGAACGGTTCAATGGACACCTATGGGGCCAAATATGTAGAATATCTGAAAATGTTGAATTTAAAATGTTAAATGTCAATGTGAAAATGAAAATGTTAATGTTAACAAATTTATATTCATTACTGGACCTTGCTCAAAAGGAGTGCTGTGAGCCTATGGCCTAATATGTGTATGTATTATTGAATGAATTCATTTTATAGGATATACTAACAGGACATCTACATACACAGCTTATAAGAACATTTCCAATACAGACAAGTTCTGTCTAAATAAAAATCAATCAGGGGAAGTTTTAGGGAAGCACCTATTGGTTTCGGTTTGCACCAGTAAAACATGGGCCCAAATTTACCCCCTGTTATAATTTAACAACAAAATGTTTTAACTGATCACTAATTAACTTATTAATTCATTATATAATAGGTTGCAGCATTAAAGGTTGTGTGTGTGTGTGTGTGTGCGTGTGTGTGTGTTGGACGAGACTTCTCCAATATATACCTTGAAGGCAGTCATCTCACTTATCACCTGGTTGCCACATTCATTTTCTTGAAGCATTAATCTAAAGCATTTGCTTTGTCTAACACTTCATAGGAAAATAGACCCGGAATACTACTGTAGTTTATTCAGCTGTTATGGTTGCCATTCTAAGGAGCATTGAAATGGAACAGTAATTAAACTTTTTTACTAGATCTGTCATAATATATGCCATTGTACTCTTAACAAACTGATAGTTATAGGCATGTATACATAGTCAAGGTCAAGCTCCAAGGGTTACTCCAAATCCCAGTGTAAAACACACATCTCAGGAGAAATCAAACACACAAACCTTTTTTTCCTTCCAAGAAAATAAATAAAATAAACTTTCCTCCCTTGTTATGGCTGCGTGGTTTGCCACTAACTGCACCATCTTAAGAGTTCTATTCCCCAAAGAGTCCTTTGAGTAGGAAGAGAGAAGTGGGTCCAGCCATCCTTAAAATGGTGAGGCCATAACGAACCATCCATTATTTAACAGTAACTCTTTCCCTTGATCCCAGCACAGATCTCCTGATGACTTATCCAGTTAAATTCCATCTTAAATTAACTCACTGGGGGGAGAGGTTGTTCAAAGACAGACTCTGTGCACTGGGTAGTTAGAAGACAATTAAAAGATTTCATGCCCCCAGCTTGTTTTTGATCAAAGTTTTTGATAGAGGGGGTTGAGCTTGTTTTTTTATCATTGTTTTTTAAGGACCCAGGAGGTGAGCCTGATTGACCTCCAGAGAACATTGCAGAGGTTTTCCGGATGGTGTGACATCAGTTGTTCTCGTTGGTTATAATGTCTGTCTGCTACTATAGAAACTTCAAGTTCTGGATCCCCTGCTGTAAAGGCCCACTGATTTCCTACTGCTGTAAAGGCCCACTGATGGTGAACAAATTTCACTTTTCCACAATTTTGTCAAAAATAATTTCAAGTGTCAATTGTAAGTGTTCCTAGTATACCAGAATTAGGACTGCACATTGCACAGTCTATGGCACATTGCTTAGGCATGTTGCTAATAGTTCCTACAGTAAGCTTGCATGGGAAAAGGAGACAGTTTTGCTCCCTGTGAGTAAGGACTTGAGGCAGCCAACCGGAATTACTTGCCCAAATCATGAACATCATGCATGAATCCTGTTTGTCACCACCCCATGTACTTAACAGCTTGCGAAATCACTTATGTACTATGTATAAAAAAAAGTTTAAGACGGGACAGATTTTGAACCAACCTTCTGAAGTTTTGATCAACTTTTGCAGGAGCTGCCTGGCAATCCTTTGATGAGAGACTGCTCCCATATGGATGTGCTGGCTGCAGGCAGTCTTGTCCTTTCATCAAGAGGCCACTCTCTGCTTAAGCCCCCCAATATGCAGATGGCATGAAGCATGCCTGTCATCTGAGTTCACAGTAGTGAGGAAAAACATCTTCATGCCAAGGGAGATTTGTTTATGGAGGGAAAAAGCACAGACCTCAGGAGAAACTGAATTTTTGAACCGTAGTCACTCTCAAGTTCAACGCCATACTTCATGCACTCAAATAGTTTGAATTTAGAGCACATACTATTATTCATGCTCATTATTCATAAGTATTTATGTATTTATAAGCCCCTGTATGTAAAAACATGCATGAGGCATGTGGAACAGTGCAGTGTTTAGTGGTTTTTATGAGTGGTATCATCAGCAGTTTTTTAGGTGCTGTTTCTTCCCTGATTACATCTGTAAAGGCTGCTACCTGAACAGCATGAATAATGGAGCCCAATGATAATGGAACATCTTTTTGCAATCTATTTTCAATACAAAGGTGAATTGTGAAGTGTGTGAACAAATAATTGGACTCAAACTTAGTGGCTCAAAAATGAGTAATACCATTAAGACAAGTCCTATTACAGGGCGTTACTGTCTTGTACTTACACTTTATCTCAGCATATCATCACATCACAGTCACCAGAAGGTTATCCATTTTCTCCTCAGAGCCAGAGAACCAATAAAACAGTCACTTGAAACTGTATGCTTCAGACCCAGTGTATCTGCCCCAGCTGTGTCCCAGACTGATGCATCTGTTGGGAGGGATGCACGGATGACCTTCCACAGGTAAGACAGACTAAAAGGCCGTCATCAAGTGAGTCAACTCCCTACACTACAGCCTGTGCTCCATCCTTAAAGCCAAGCACTGAACAGCGAGGACTGGCAGCTTTCGAATGCAAGAGGAGTGTTTTCTCCTCGATGGCAGTGAGCAACAGGAAAGTAGTCTCTTTCACTGAATTACGTATTTGCTGAGGAGAGAGTAGATACTTATTATAATTGTTAAAATTTTTCATAGCATTTGCACGCAGGTCAGCAAAGTAATGTTGCTTTTTTGTGATCTACATGCTCCTGGCCAAGTCCCAACAGTGTTGAGAAATAGCTGACTGTATGAGAGGGAAAAATACCTCACCATTTGGCCCTAATGAAAAATATTCATGAGCTTTTCCTCTGCTTTCCTGATTTGTGGTGTCGTGACCACAGGCGATACCACGTATTTACCTGGTCTGGGGAGACCTCTAAGGCCAATTGAAATTCAGCATGGCAAACCCACCATGTCTTTAAATGACTTGCCTGATTCCCCCACCTCAAACTAAATCCCAATCAAATTATTTTGTTTGGCTGAAAATATGTTTCTAAGCCTGAAATGAGCAATAATACATTGAGGAGCAAAACACATCCCAAGTGTTTTTTCTGTGTATCAGAAATGTTTCGGTTCAGTGGATGGTCCCATGAAGATAAGACAGATTATGCGATATGAGCTTCTGAAGTTGTTTCATACAAAAGAATATAAAGAATATAAATTCCAATGTGACTCTATCCATAGACTTGTTGTTTCAGGTCACAGAGGGCTGTTAGTAAGAAAAAGAACAACATTTTTTCTCTCAGAAAGACTAAGAGAAAATATATATGATTGAATATTTGTTAGGTAACCAGTTCAAAAATTCAGTTCAATTAAATTAAATCTATCCAACGTCTTTCTCATTGCGCTTCGCCGGAAATAGCACCCATAAGTGAACGAGCTAATGAAACACTCTCCTATGTTTTATCTTCACATGTCTTTGAAGAAACCTTAGGCAGATCCACAACTCAGGGGGCTAACCCAACTGCCTGGGGTCTTGCATAAAATACATTTTAGACACAGTTAAACGAGGGTAAAAGTTTTTGGTAGCCTTGCCATGGTCCAGAATATTGAATATCTTAACCGAGCAGATGCTGCCTGATGGCAGGGGTAGAGCCTATCCCCCAGACTGGTAGACAGGGACCTCGCTGGAGTGGGAAGGGAGGTTGGGTTTTCGGATACCAGAGCAAAAATTTCTGCCAGCACCTAGTAGCAAGAGCAGGTATGTCAGACGGATATTCATGGACAAATTACATCATGTAATTTGGTAAGCAATCTATGACAAAACAAAAAGGTGGTAAAGCTTACGCTAAGGTTTCTATTTACAGCACAGATCTAAGGTCTGTTTTTCAACCGTTTACACGTGTAAAATCGAAAAAAAAAAACTCTACTTTGGAGTCTGTTTTAAAAAAAAAAATACCAATTTGTGGAAGCTAAAACTCTTTACTTGTAAACAAGATACTCAGAAGAACAGAAGAAAACATCTTTTTGAAAATATCTAGATGTGAAGGAAGAGAAGGAAAAGGAGACACTCTGGCAGAAGCGTGTTTTTGAATGCACCTTCATGGGCACCAACGTTTAGAGAAAAACAAAATGTTTCAGACTGTGCACTTACCGTCAGATGAATGTTTCAGAGCTCATATAAATACTGTAAGGCACTGTGAGGCAACACATCTGCCGTTTTCAGTTGGACAACAGCTATTTGTCCTCCAGCTCATTAAAATGCAGCAGTCAGTGTTTTTTTCTAATTAAGGAAAGTGGCAGGTTTATGAATGGGACTACCCCTGGTTAAATTCAGAAGTCTAGAGAAGGAAAGGAACAGGATCTTCAAGAACAGGAACTCTTTGATTCCTTCTTAGAATAATACAATTAGGGTGGTGTGTGTTAACACACACAGTGTAGATTTATTTTTATTTTTATAGGTGCTTTAGGAAAACAGAATAATTGGACATGAAACAACCTCATTTGGTTTCTTTATGAAGAGGGGAAACACAGAACGGGCAGTTAATTAAACTGGATTTATTTTATAATAAAACAGGAAATATTATGGATAAAACTTGGCTTGCATGACAGACAGATGTTAACCATAATTATGTTTTAGGCATATCAGCTCAAGCCAGTCAAGCTAAAACATTACAGATTACAGAATTAACAGCTTTCTCAATAGGCATTATTTTGTTTTAAATGTGTCCTTCCAGACTTGAGAGGAAGAGTCACATTCCAAAGCTCCTAGACCACAAGAAATACAAAGAATTAAAGTAACATGAATAGATTACAAGTCTTTGGCATAGCAGTGTGGTCTGGCATCAGAATGATTTGAAGTAATGGATTCTGCCTAAATTTAAGCTGGTAAAGGGCACTGGAGATATCAGTTTAGTGGCACAGGTATATTTGACAAGTAAAGCAGGTTAATGCAAGTGACATGAATGATGTAATGCTCAAGTCTTCCTGATGTAATGCTCAAGTCTTCCGCTAAAACTTCCTCTTCTTTTAAAACTTCTGACTTTTGAATTTTGAGGAACATTTGAGATTGTGCCTATACAGTGATTCTGTTCCTGAGGTAAAATCAGTAGGAAGAAGAACAAGCACAAGAGCTTTTTACAAAGTGAAATGCCATCAATTGGAATAGCTCTCCCTTTTATAGACTGTACAATATCTTCACTCCCGACTAAGAGTACATATTATTCTCTGCTCTTAGCTGAAGAAATGCCAAAGAGTGTGAGCCTGACGTGACATGATTATACAAGCTGTATATGTTAAGACCCATTTGAGTGGAGGCTAAAGATGCAGGCTGTTGGAAGCGTTCTCATTTAGAGACCTTGTGTGGGTGTGCGGGGTGGGTACTGATGATGGCGGTGATGGTGGCAATGTACAGATTGGGGGAGATTAAAGGCATCCTAAAGCACAGGGTTGGACGGGGCTGCTGGCAGATAATACATCTGACAACAGACTGGGAGCAATTCCTTTTCGTGTTTTCTTAAAAATAAATATAGCCTACATGCAAATTTTCCTTGGAACACTCACCACTGTTGATAAATATTTCATATAAGCAGGTTCAGGCTCTGACTGATCAGTGAATAACGGGATTAGCCATATTATCAGCATGCATTCCTTTATTTGATGGCTTGCCTGGTACTTAAATTATAAAAATGGACAAAATCCTCTTAAAAAAAATTAAAATGTTTTCAGACATATTTGTGTCGATAATGTGGTAAAGAAACATTGTGTGGTATTCGTTGGTTGACACATCTTTCTTTGCAGGTTGCATTACGGATCATGAACTCTTCCCACTCAATGACACATCTACTTATCTGTAGATCTACAGATTTTCTGAATTATAAAGGGTTGTTTAGCTCAGCACATCTTAATAAATATTAATTCAAGGGTAGTTACAATGCTGAGCAACATGTTAGTAGTGTGAGGGGAATTGGGAACAGGGCTTGTGATAGTGAGTTCTGGGTTCTCGTTTCCTTTTGAGTGAGAGCCCATACCGTGCTATCCCACTTAGGCAGTCCCAGTTCTACACTAGAATTCAAGAAAAGCCTTAGAGGAGCAAGTTCACAAAAGGAGAGTCCATGTAGACCATTGCCAAGAGAGTTCATTAAGGAAAGGAAATCACACTTAAAACTAGAACACTGGGTAGCCTGAGACTTACAGGAGGGAAAAGAAGCCCAGTTTTCTAGAAACACTGGACCAGCTCCTCTGCTGACGGAAACGTTATTGAATGCATTTCAAAGATAGAGGCAAGCAAAAACACAGAGAATGAAAGATGGAGAGGAACAACAGAGAGAATTAGTAATTTTTCATCAAAAAGTAATTTTTCATCAGTTAATCATTTATAGATGTATATTTTAATGTTTTTTATGATGAAGAGTTTTTCACCACCTCATTGTATGCATCTAGCATTTTGCACAATGGTATTATAGTCAATGTAGTTGCAGCTGAGAAAACATGAGAGATAAGCATTTATGAATGATCAACAAAGTGTTGGCTCATACCTAACAAATAGGTATTAGATGGAATTCCTCTATAATCTATAAACAAAGCATTAACAGATACATCTATAAAAGATTAACTGATGAGAAATATTTAAGAGGTAACGTTACGGATACTAACGTATCCTCGGTTCTCTGAGTGAGAAGCCGAAACGTACGAGTGGATGATGCCTATCATCTCCTGCTTTTCTGAAGTCATTTTAAACCAACCCTTTGAAAAAAGGGCAGTAAACGCACTGACGCGCGCAGGCAACTACTTAGACAGCCCTGCGTGACGTCAGAAAGTCTATATATTGACTGCGCTTACGCTTCAGGTCCTCTTTGCCAAGCTCGCCAGCGTTGGCAATTAAGGCCCGAAGCGTACGTTTCGGCTTCTCACTCAGAGAACCGAGGATACGTTAGTATCCGTAACGTTCTCTTTCGTTTCGAAGCCGAAACGTACGAGTGGATCACTACAATCAAGCCTCAAGAGCCCTACACCAAGGAGCCCGAGGTGGGAGGATCCATGGGACCGCCGCCGGGCCCAGAGAGAACACTCTCTGCTACACCCGGCCTGGTGACGTCCAATGCGTAAAAACGCGCGAAGGTGTTGCCTGAGGCCCACGAAGCGCTCAAGCAGATATCCTTCATGGGGACGCCGTTCCAGAAGGCCCAAGAAGCCGCCACTCCACGGGTGGAGTGCGCCCTGACATGAACAGGCGGAGGAACACCCGCCGCCTCATATGCCAGACGTATGGCTTCTGTAAGCCAATGCGACATGCGTTGGGTAGACAAGGCCTGACCCTTGGCACGCTCGCCATGGCAGACGAACAACTGGTTCGTCTTCCTGATGCTCTGCGTACGCGTCAAATAGGCACGAAGCGCTCTGACTGGGCACAGAGTAACGGGCACAGAACTGCCCGTCTCAGGAAGGGCTGAGAGCTCAATGACCCTCAAACGAGGGTCAGTAGACAGCACTTTCGGGCGAGAAAAGGGATTCGGTCGCAGCGTGACCCGCGCGTCACCTTGCGTGAACTCAAGACAGTCAGGACTGACCGACAAGGCAGTCATATCGCTGACACGCTTCACCGAGACCAGAGCGAGCAGAAGCGCAGTCTTAAGGGAAAGCATCTTTAGACTGGCACTCGACAGAGGGTCAAAGGGCGTAAGGGCCAGTCCACGTAGGACAGTGGCCAGGTCCCAAGTAGGGACCGAAGGGGAGGAAGAGGGGCGGAGCCGCCTGACGCCCTTCATGAAGAGTGACGCAAGGGGGTGAGCGCCTGGGGAAACGCCAGCATAGCCAACATGGCATGCTGAGATAGCTGCGAGGTACACCTTCAAGTAGAGGGTGTACGACCCTGATCAAACAGGTGTTGCAGAAAAGCAAGCACCTCGCCAATAGGGCAGACTAGAGGATCACAGCCTCTGTCTCTGCACCACGTGCTGAAAACACGCCACTTCAGTGTATACAACGACCTAGTGGACGTAGCTCTAGCAGCCTGGACGGTCTCTATCACGGCCAGCCACATGCGTCTGGATACTAAGATCCGACGGGCGGGGTTCGACCTGGAGGATACACCTAGCTCCGCTAAGGCGAGCTGCAGCGGGCGTAAGTGTAAGAGGCCGAGTGGGACAGCGCCGCCTGCGGCGCATAGGAGGCCCGTCAGTCTGAGACACAGCCTGGCCGAAACGCAGGCACCGAGTCTGAAGTGGCGTAGACACGCCCTGACGTCCTGAAGCCTCTTCGGTGTGAGCGTCGCTCTCATCGAGCGTGAGTTCAGCCTCACGCCCAAGAACTCGACCTCCTGGGAGGGAGAGAGCATGCACTTGCTTAGGTTCACTAAGAAACCCAGACTGTGCAGGTGACGCAAGACCACGTGGGTCTGTGACGTTAGGAGCTGTCTGGAACCAGCCAGCAGCATCCAGTCGTCCAAGTAATTGAGGAGTCTGATCCCCTGAGCGCGTTGAGGAGCGATCGCCGCCTCCACGCACTTGGTGAAACACCGAGGTGCTAGAGATAGACCGAAGGGGAGGGCTGCGTACTCGTACGCGCTGCCCTCGAAGGCGAAGCGTAGAAAACACCTGTGCCTCGGGACTATGCCAATGTGAAAATAGGCGTCCTGAAGGTCTATGGTGACCATGTAGTCCCCCTGGCGGACTGACTCTGCCACCATTCGCCCCGTGAGCATGCGAAAGGTGAGAGGTTTGAGCGAAGCATTGAGCGCTCTGAGGTCTAGGATAGGGCGAAAAGCTCCCGACTTCTTGGGCACCAGGAAGTACGTACTGTAGCGACCTGCGCACGCCAGCGTCGGATCTACGCGCTGAATAGTGCCCTTTCTCAGGAGATCGCAAAGCTCTTGTCTGAGAGCAGGGGCCCTG
Organism: Limnothrissa miodon; assembly: GCA_017657215.1. Taxonomy (NCBI): domain Eukaryota; kingdom Metazoa; phylum Chordata; class Actinopteri; order Clupeiformes; family Clupeidae; genus Limnothrissa; species Limnothrissa miodon. The sequence goes on along the minus strand of JAGFZM010000126.1, from coordinate 343,245 downwards.
GAGGGGGGCACCACTGACTCCATCACACCTCTGTAGGGCGGGGGTGGCCACCTGAACTGCAGTTGATAGCCCTTCAACACTGTTGAAAGAACCCAACGCGACGTTGTGCACATCGCCCAATGCTGCAGGAGCAGAGTGGCGGCATGGGGAGGCAGCAAGGACAAACGAAGTGCTATGCTGCTTCCAAGTGGCACTAGGGGGGCCGAGGTCAAAGACTGAGGCTGTCCGCGAAGCTGAAGAGCGTCCGACTGACAGACCAGAGACCCGACAGAGTGCGGGGGCTGGGGGCCGGTTAGCCGTGTGTGAGACCGTTGGGCGCTCACGCGTGACTGAGAGGCCGTGCGCATTACTCGCGACGCCCGGTGGGGCGGCCGACTCAGCGCGCACGTCAGCGAAATCCAATGTCGGTGAACTGTGCGCTTCACCTGCGACACCCCGTAGGGCGGCCGACCTGGAGCGCGTGTCAGCGACGTTGATGGTCGATGAGCCGCGCACTGCACCTGCGACGCCCCGTGGGGCGGCCGACTCGGAGTGCGTGTTGGCGACGAGGGGGGAGAAGCTACCCGTCTGGCCAAGGGCAGACGTGTCAGACTGAGCAGACAGTTCTGCGCGTATCTGGGCGATGAATCGACCGACAGAAGCGGCGAGAGAGGACGGGGGGGACTTCTCGATCGTGAACGACTCCGAAGCGTCGCATGTCCACTGCTCAGAGGCGAAGGGGACAGCGAACGCGGAGGTTGCGACACTAGCAGAGGCCTCGGAGCCACCTGGGCGCCGTAGAGGCGTGTCATCACGCGAGGCGCATAGCGCGGAGCGTGTGTCAAGACGCGGGGCGCAGAGCGCGGGGTGTGTGTCAGCTGAACGCGCGCCGGAGACTGCACCGGCGCCCCAGTGCGCAATAGCGCTGACAGAACAGAGAGTGTCCTCCGGCCTGGGCCGGGGCTCATTTGGAAACATTGCCCCAGAGGGGCGGCAGCGTGTGTGCGGAGTGCTTGTGAACAAGGCAAACTCAGCGCCCCGTAAGGGGGTGAGATCAGAGAGGACCGCCGAAGCGGGGGGGAACGCTCCGAGCTGGGGACTGCAGAGCGAGGACCCGGGCCCTTGAGAGCACACAGAGGCGTAGCAGTCAATGGATGGCGATCGCATGACATGCTCTGCCGCGCACACGCGATCACATCAGGATCGCTGTGGCCTTTTACGCCGCTCCCGGCTAGCCGGACGGTTGGCGGGAGCTGGGCGCCCGCGAGAGCGGGAGCGCTGCCAAGTGGGTTGCGACCCATCAGCCGGCTGTGGCGCGGCTTTGGGCGTGTCCGCCTTCTTCCTCTGTTGCGTCCGTTGAGGCGTACGAGCACGCGTCTGAGGAGCAGCGGGAGTGGTCGAGTGAGGCGGAGCACGCTTAGGAAGCACGGGTTGCAGGGCCTGAGCCGCCGACTTCGTCTTCTCTAAGCGGTCGCGCTGTACTTCCAGCGCCTGGCCAAACAGAACATCGGCGGAGATGGGAGCATTCAAGAGATGCTTCTTCTCCTTCTCCGGCATAGAGGAGAGGTTCAGCCAGAGATGCCTGTCGAGGACGATCAAAGAGCCAAGGGAGCGCCTGTCGGCTTTAATGGCCGCCCGGATGGCCAGTGAAGTGAGGGCGGTGATTCTGCGGAGCTGGTGGACGGTTAGTTCCGAGTGCTGCACAGCTAGATCTGCCACCAGTTCCTCCGCCAAGGAGGAGAGGAGAAAGGCGGTGTTCATCGCCCTTATCGACTGGCCTGTACAGATAAAGGCTTTTGAGGCGAGCTTCTCCGTGCGTTGACACAGCTTGGAGGGGAGCTCGGGAGGCGATGTCCAGGTGGTGGCAGAGGCTGGTGCTAGACTGCCAGCGACCGCATCCTCAACGCGAGGAAGCTGTAAGAGGCCAATGGCGCCCGCACTGTCCATCGCGTAAAACGCCGCGTGTCCCTGGATAGGGGCAACGGCGGCGTAGGGAGCCTCCCAGGAGCCCTGCGCGTCAGCCACAACAGTGGGGTGAGCAGGGAGGGGGAGAGCGTCCGGAGAGGGAAGCGCGCCGGAAAAGGGGTCGAAACGCCCTTCCGAATAGCGCTGAGGCGGAGGCAGGCCTAGCCTGTTAGCCGCCTGTGTAGCCAACAAAGCTAGCTCAGAAGCTAACTGGGCGGCGTGGGTCTTCACTAACGGTGGCACGTCTTCGACTGTAGCACCTTTAGTGGAGAGGAAGGAATACAGCTCCTCTTCATCCACGGCCTCGATAACTGGTTCGTCATCGTAGTCGCCCTGAGGCGGCGTGGTAGCCGCGCGGGCAAAGGCAGCGCCGACGGAGCTAGCAGGGCTAGCCTGGTGGGCCGTGGTGAAGCTAACCGACGGCCGAGTAGCCACTGAAGACCGATCGATAAGCCCAACCGTGTGCGGGGACGCTGGGGAAACATCGATAGCCTGGTGGGTAACAATACCCCTGGCGCCAGCGGGGGAAGAGCCCGCCCCTGTAACACCAGTGGAACCCACGAAGAATGCCGCTCTGTTGGCGATAGCCGTAGGGGAGAGGCGTTCGCAAGCCGAGCAAAGATCTGGCCGCGAAAAGGCGAGCATAGCATGCTCGCTCCCCATACAGATGAAACAGATGGCATGGCGGTCGGAGATCGCTATCGGGCGGTCACAATCGGTGCAACGACGAGTAGCCATCTTGCGTCTCGTGGTACCAGAAGTCAGGGACCGGCGTGAGCACTTTGAGCAAGACGGAAATCCCTCGGAGAGCTTTTACAAAAGCTGTTGTGGTGGGCTTTCAAAAAAGCCGTTGGTTTTTAGAAATATTTGCAAGAGCAAACGAAAGACGACTCAGAAACACACGCAGTAAGTGAGGTGAAAGAGGCAAAGAGGACCTGAAGCGTAAGCGCAGTCAATATATAGACTTTCTGACGTCACGCAGGGGTGTCTAAGTAGTTGCCTGCGCGCGTCAGTGCGCTTACTGCCCTTTTTTCAAAGGGTTGGTTTAAAATGACTTCAGAAAAGCAGGAGATGATAGGCATCATCCACTCGTACGTTTCGGCTTCGAAACGAAAGAGAACAGTTTGCTAATGATTAACAAAATTGTTAAATAATGTTTAATAAATGCTTTATAGCGAGTAGTTATTACAAAGTCTTACCCATAAACCAAAAGACACACTTATATAAGCACTTTTAAGATAACATTACATAAGAGCATTAGGCCATTTTTTCCTCTCAGGCTACAGGAAGCTTTCATTATTTTGAATGATTTATGCGAGAGGTTGCCGGTATGGGGACATCTGCTACAGTAAAACACTAGACCACTGAGCACTATTTAGAATGCCCTCCCTGTGGCTGCTGCATTTTTCACATGTTCTGGTTATCTCAGTCACGAAAGCAGGACTGCATGATCGCAGGACAGCATGATCAAGATCGAATATGGTTTTGCATCTGAACTCCTGGTGCCAAATGTAGCTCACAACTTTCTACCATATTCAACCCACTTCCAGCAGCTACAGATAGCTTTTACTGAGATTTCTTGGCTTGTTGGTAAAAATAAATGCTACATTTTGGATGTGTGTTGTAACTGGCATATATGACAGATAAGTTACATATTCCTGAAAAAAAAAAAAGACCTGCCTTTGCGTTGCATACTGCATTGCAGCAAAAAGGTAACACATTTATGTCGGGTGATGGTGGCACAGGTGGTAGAGGTGCCGTTCGACAACCGGAGGGTTGCAAGTTCGAGCCCCACTCCATCTGACCACATTGAAGTACCTTTGAGCAACATATACCCATACTCCCGGAGTATGGGTATATGTTGTAAAGTGCTTTGAGTGCTCGTAGGAGTAGAAAAGTGCTATATAAATGCAGTCCATTTATGTAATTATTTGCAATGCGTTAGACCCAACACTGTTGTTGACTGGCGGTTGTACTGCCCCAACAATGGATATTAGTCTACATGAAAGACTTACATCACCCAATATATTGTAAAGAAGTCTGTGTTAGCTTAAGGCTATTACAACTTTCAAAAGGCCATAACATTGAGTGGGCGATTGGCCCTGAGACGATTAGGTCTCAACACCCCAGGCCTATACTTAAAACCCATAACCACCTTTATAAAGCAATATACTAGTCTTAAAAAATGTTATGTAAATAGTTTACAGAGATTTATAAAAGCCACTTCATGAGAAGTGTTAACCAGACCTCTCTGCTGTGGGACTCTTCAATGCTAAGCATGTGTTATAAGGGATTGGAACTGACGTCAATTCAATTTTATTCATGAATGGAAAGTAATACGTTCCCGTTAGGCCATCCCAACAAATGACAGAGAACAACTTTTATGAATAGTTGGGATAGTATTGCTCCTACAGGGCATAAATTCAGCTCAAGACACCCGCTTCCAAAAAAAATTCAGGTCTTTCAAGATTAATTAGACTACCCTGCCGGCATAAAACAGAAGTTTTGCATTCATCAGGGTGCTTTGCAAAGCTTAAAATGTAGACGTCCATCTCTCTCTCTCCTCTCTAACCCATTTTCCAATTTTTTACAGATGAAAGCATAATGCGTTTTTAAATTTTATTTTAAAAGCGATGAATAAATGGCTGGAGGGAAGGAAATAGTATCTTATCACATCTTAGCCTTGGAAATTCTTTCAAGTAGTTTAATTGGCAATGATGTCAATGGTGAACACTTTCAAATGCAAATGGAAAAATGCAACTTACTGCCAATATTACAAAATATATTTACAAATACATGTCAGTAATAATAAAAAGAGCTTTTTGTAGACACCATACAAAAATAATCCTGATTTTTGTGTACATGTTATTCGAGGACAACCACAAAAACAATGAAGGTCTTACTAAGAGAGTCTCATCAGATATAGATTCTACACACAGTACAATACAATGCTGGGTCAACAGGTCTTACATGCAGATGCACTGAACAACACATCAGCTACCCAGATAACAAAGAGGTACAGCACACACTCTAACAGCAGTCCAGCTCAGAACCTACATGTTGACGATCTAAAGTCACGACTGAAAGGAGGGTAGCAAATACTACATTTTAAAGAACTAGTCACTGCACATCACGAGAAAACCACAAGCCAAACACATTTGTACATTGGAAATAGCCAAAATAGCCACAAAGCTGCGCTTTTCTGTTCAACGTGTAATGTGTAAGTTTCAGTTGAACAGTGATGGCTAATGTCTGATAATGTCTTTCATTGTCATACATTGTCCATTAATATGATGCTGGCACCACATTATTATAAGTCTGTCTTGAACATTAATACAACATTATAAGAAATGTCATGTCCAATTGCTAACAACAGGAACAGCAGGAAATTGGCCAACAACACTAGCACTCTGATTTTATAACTGAACAGAATCTGTCACAAAACATTCTTTTTCTACATACAAGGACATTTTATGCTTTGATTGTGAAATCTGGTGATGTGGACTCCAAGTTAAAGTAGTGATATTTTCTAAAAGCAAACCCATATTTAAATACAAGTTTAAAAAAAAACATCAGTAAGATGTTCCTTCAGTTCTTCAAGCTTTTTAAGCAATTTAAGAAGCACATCCACAGTTTATCACGCCAGTGAACATACTTTTACTGAACTGTAAATGGAACATTTTCAGCATAGCAAAATTTACATTAATTTACAGAAGCATGACTGCTTGGAGCAGGATGATTTTCCTCTGCATAGCAAGCAGACTACAAATAGGATCCAATAAATTCATGCTTTCTTTTTTTGTACTTGTAATAGCACATAGAACACAACATGCTTCTTCAAAACACAACTCTCATTCACTGATATGTTATATGTTAATGTCTTTACGTAATGGAGATGGGATAAATGGGAGGTAATGAGCAATGAAGTATAATATGTAGGGCATGAAGGGGGAGGGGTTAAAGAAAGAGAGAGAGAGAGAGAGAGAGAAAGAGGGAAAGAGAGAGAAGTGGTACAGCCTGGTGTCATAAAGTCATAAAGTGATGTACAGTAATTTTCCAGAAATTCTTATGAATAAGCAGTAAAACCCTTCAATTTGATGCACATGAAAAAAAACAATTAAGAGTGTGACAAAAGTCGATTTTTATCATTGGGTCTGTCATTAAGGTGAAATCATTTCCTTCACAGTTTTAATTAATATGTCAATTTGTCACTGCTGCCCTGCGTCAGGATGACTAAGCTGCAATTTTTCTCATTGAGGCCGAGGGCGATGGAGCATACATCAGATTCCACTGATAGATCACAACACAGCAACACAGAAGTAGTGACACAAAAACACATCCACAATGGAACAGTTGGAGGTGATAAAGAGGGTATGTGTGTGTGTGTGTGGGGGCGGGGGGTTTGGCTTGGACTAATGTGTGTGCTAGTGCAGAAAAGGGCATATGATTCTCGTACCATGGAACCTTCACACTCCTACCACTCAGACTGCCTTGGGATAATGTATTCACCATGAGCGAGGCGTGTGTTTGTGTATGTGTGTGTGTGTGTGCGTGTGAGTGTGTGTGTGTGAGAGGAGTGAGGGGTGGGGGATGGAGCTGGTGTTTTTTTATCTCTACAGTATATCTCCAGGTAGATATGGATCTCTTTGGATCCTATTTTGGTCTTTTTTTTTTCTTTTACAAATAAAGTTACAAATAAAGTCTGGCTGATGACAAGATGACGTACATTCATAAGGTGGTTCAAATTTAACTTCCTACACTCATGTCACTGTTTATAGCTCTCTGTCTCTTTTTTAAACATATAGCAAGATGTCCATTGATTGCATTGTCCTGAGTGAAAAAACAAACATACGCATACAAGTCACCACAATTCCACAAATAAGTCTTCATGTACCTTTGATAGAAATGGGATGTCCACTGTTCAGAGGTACAGCAAATGGTTTCTATGGTCATCTTGTTATGGACTTCATGTTCAAAATGTGCAGTCTGTAATGTTTTTGTAATTTTTTTTTTAACTTTGATTCCTGCTCCAACCAACATTTCTTTACACCGGGCCCAATGGGATGTACCAGTACCCTCAGTATCACAATGGGACTGAATGCTCCTTTGATATGGTCGCCTTTAGACAGCAGACAAAGAAAATGTTGTCAAAAATTGTAGAAAATGTGTGTCCTAACAAAAGGAAATTCCTCCTTTTGAACAAGACAGTGTTGTTATGTCTTTCACATGATAGTTTATGGTGGTTTGGTTGGAGGGAGAGCAATTTGGTTTGTCTGCCAGGCTAAGGCAACAGAGACTGTTGAAAGCAACACACAAATAAATGGAAGGGACAATGGGCAGAACTGAGACCTAGATGGTGAATACCAATCTGACTGAAAACACCAGGATCTAAATGGTGCTTTGCAACATCAAAATGCTTCTCGGAACTCCATTCAACCGATTGCACAACACAACACTATGGACCAAAAAATGAGTCTACCCTCCTCGATTCCCTTTTGTGATCCTTCTGTTAGAACATCCTGAACTGAGCTGAAACTGGCCTTTTTTCGGGGGGCGTGGGGTTGGGGGGATGGGCAGGGGTGCAAGATCACATGGAATGAGGCAACAATGACTGAAGGCCTGTGTGCAGAGGATGCTTCCTAGGGCTCAGAGGTCACTGTAAAGGTGACAGGCCAAAGGTGAAAGGTCAGATAACGGAGCTGTCTTGGCAGGAGGAGGCACGTCGCGTCTTGGGGCTGCTGCGGGTCAGCATGGAGATCTGGGTGCTGAAGTTGTTTCCGTTGCTGCCCATGGATGGCTGCTGGTACTTGGTGTCGGAGCCCAGGAAGTGCTCGAGGTGCCACCGACGCCACTTCCTCTTGATCTCTGCCTGCACCTGCCCATGCAGAGAGACAGAAAAAGAGATACAGTGTGTGTGTGTGTGAGAGAGAGAGAGAGAGAGAGGAAGAGGGGAAGAGTGAGCAAGGTATTTGTATGAAAGGAGAGATGGAAACAGTGTGTGTGTGACAGAAGGAGAGATAGAGTGAGCAAGAGAGTGAGAGAGAAAGTAAAGAAAATAAGAGATCAGGAAAAAATTGTGTAAAAGGGTTTCAGAGAGAAAGCCATAGAAATAGAGATGAAAAAGAAAGGGAAAGAGTTAAGGAGAGGTGAGTGACAGAGAGCAAGAAGAGTATTTTCTTTCTCGTGTTTAGTATTTCAGCCACGTGATTCTCTGAAAGATGCTCATTCTTTAAACACACAACGTCTGACTGCATCTGTCAGTCCATGAGGAGACAAAGACGCAAAGAAGGACAAGAATAGGCCTGCGCTGGCTAGAGGATAGGAAACAAACATAATGCAGGGCCACTTGTAAAACCTCGCCAAACAGCCCAAAACGATTTGGACATCAATGAAAGTATAATGAGGTGTTGAGAGTGGACATTTTCTCCTGTGAAAGTGAGTGAGTAATTTCACAGTGATGTTAATGTGCAAAGGCTTAAGGCTGTAGCTCACTGAAGGCTTGGCTTATGCAGAAAAGAAAAACAGGTGCAAACTTTAAATGAAAGCTCTAAGCGAAAGTTCTACCAGGAAGACTCTAGCGTTACGTCCCTAATCGCATGTCCAATCAAATGATCTCACCTGCTTTATAGATCCGCCTAACAGTTTCGCACTTGCTGTCACAGGCTCAGTGACCGAAATTCGTTCGTTACCCTGTTGCCCAAACCAGCTATGTTTCTCAGCAAACAGGCTTGTGTAGACTTTGATTCCGATGAAGATATTATTCCTCCATCCCCAGCTAAGTCTCTTCGGCGTAGTGCGCACTCCAGGAAATGCTCTCCATGGGACACCTTTGGTGAGGCCGCGTTATTTCAGTCTCTGACATCCCAAGGTATCCCAGTGTCAAGCGACCTCGAAAGGTTGACTTACTTCAGCTGGCCGATTCAGTTCTGGGTTGTCCCGGCGCCTGAGTCGTGTCCCGCTCCCCCACAAGACTCCAAAGTCTCCCCCAAACCCCCTTCCCCTCACAAGCAAACCAGGAAGCGCGGGGTAAACGCTGCGTCTACCCAGCCAGCAAAGCGCACTAGGAAAACGGACAAACCCGTTCCTTCCCAGGACCCATGCTCTCCTCAGCTCGATCCAGTGCTCTTAAATGCATTGCGCACTATTTCGGACTCCGTCAGTGGATTATCCCAGAGTATCGGAGTTATAGAAGCTGCACAAAATATACAAAATTCTGCGCCTGCCGCACTTTTTTTCAACCCCCCTTCCTTCCCCCTTGTGGCCGATGAGCCTTCCACCTCCTCTCAGCTATTCCCTGGTGCCACGTCAGCTTTGCCCTCAGTTGCCGGTTTCACTACTCCCTCTGCTCCAGCCTCCGCTGCCTCTCAGCCACTTTCGGCTGCCACATCAGCAGTGCCCTCAGTTGCTGGCTTCACTGTTCCATCAGCTCCAGCCTCCGCCGCCTCTCAGCCATTTCCGGATGCTATGTCTGCACTGCCCTTAGTTGCTGGCTTCCCTACTCCCTTTGCTCCGGCATCCGCAGCTCTGCCTGCTTTCAATTTAATGTCAGCAGTCCCCGCCTAACCTCCAGGGAGAAGATTCGTACCACCAGCTGCGGCTTCAGTCTCCCAAACCTTAAGATCTAAAATCATCTTAGGTAAAGACATTAACCTGGCCGCCTTGATGCTTCCCTCTCCACCAATCGAGCGGCAATTGGTGAATTGCGGGGATGTCTCTGTTTTTCTAAAAACGGCTAATCAAAGGCTCACGCGCAACCTCTCTTTTGGGGAATTTGTCATTGCTTTTGGAATATACAGAGCTCATTGATTTTCCTTCTCGCCAGTCAACAATCCTTGATAGTGGTAAGATGCAGGCCTCTCTCCCAGAGGAGAAACTGTCTCGTATTAATTCAATCCTAGCGTCTTTTCTCTCCTCCTCCCTAGTTACTAAATGCGAACTTCTCTCCCTCCTGGGCCATCTAAATTTTGCAATGCAAATAATTCCTCAAGGTCGCTCCTTCATATCTCGCCTCCTGTCTATAGCTCATTCAGTGGAGATTTTATGCGATAAAGTGCGTCTCGACGAGGGCTGCAGGTCTGATCTCAAATTTTGGTCGCAACTCCTTTCAAAATGCAACGGCATTTCTTTTTTCTATAACGACGCTCCCGAAACCTCGGATTACATTAATTTGTCCCCCTCTGCAGGTTTTGGGGGTAATTTTAACGGGCATTGGTTCTCGGATTCCATAGCCTCGGTTCCTCCTCCGTCGCAATCCACAAACTCTATCCGATTGTGGTTGCAAGCGTACTGTGGGGAGAGGCGTGGTCTCGCAAACGCATTTCTCTGTTCTGCGATAATGAGGCAGTGGTAGTGGCAGTGGCATTAACAAAGGCCGTTCCTCCGGTCTTTATTAAGATGCTTGACATGGCAGTTTGTAATTGTAATTTGTAATTTTATTATTAAAGCTGTAATGTCCCAGGTCATTACAATGCTATTGCTTACGCTCTTTCCCATTTCCTACGTCTATTCCCACTATTTGCGCCTTTGTAATTCATAGTTTTCAATCACGTCATTTAAGCCTTTCTTCTATTCACAAGATCCTAGCTGGGATCCAATTTCATGCTAGGCTTCGAGATCCTGGTTTCCCTAGTCTGTTTTCGTCCCCTGGTGTTCGTCTCTTGGTTAAAGGGATTGCTAAATCTATGCCAAGGTTTCCCGACAAGCGCTTGCCTATTACTTTAGACGTTCTGCACAAACTGGTGTCTTTTCTTTGCTCTGGGCTTTTTAATCTCTATCTAAATGTTCTTCTCGAAGCAGTTTTCCTAATGGCATTATTTGGCTTTCTGCGTCCTGAGGAATTTACCTCTGCTTCACAACTCTTTTCACCATCTCGGGATTTGACAATGTCTGACATCTGCTTCTCCTCTTCCTTATACACCCTTTTTCTCAAATACACTAAAACAGATAGTTCTGGCACTGGCATGTACGTTAAGATCTCTAAATTAGACGATATTCTCTGTCCTTTTAATGCTATGGTTAAATTCCTGAAACTTCGCTCTGTTTCCTCTCCTGACTCCCTTCTCTTTATCCTCCCCAATGGGTTGCCCATGTCCAAAGAGTGGTTTTGCTCTCATCTGGCCACTGTGGTCAAGAGTTGCGGCCTTTCTCCTGTCTCTTACACCGGTCACTCCTTCCGCATCGGAGCTGCTACTGCTGCTGCAGAAAAAGGTCTGCCTGAATCAGCAATTAAACGCCTCGGAAGATGGTCATCATCTGCCTACGAGTCCTATATTAGGACGGACTAGGACGGACTGGGTTTATTATAACAAGTGCTTATTTGCTCATGTGACCAATTCTGTCACGTAGCCATGAAAGAGCTGTGTTCTCTTGTTAGAGCTTTTTGCAAGCTCCGCCAAGCACAAATACATGTTTAAACTGGGCTAGAACGTTCTTACGCAAGCACAATTACTTTTCCTGTTTTCTTGCACTTTACTAAGAGCTTCTTGCATGTAAGCTCCGTCACTGCCGCATAGGTCTTAGACCTGGGCCAGTATAGCTTTTACTATTTGGAGCTTTATAAGCTGTTCAGGCCTTTGAGTAGTATGGGAGTTGATTATTTCTCCATTTAATTTAAATGAACTGTTTCAGCTTCTTCTGGCTGCTTATGTCCTGCTAATTGCATATGTTTTATTTAAGCTGCACAGTTTTCCTCAAAGGCAAACCTATGATGTTCTGAAATCTTTGTGTAGGCTAACATAAAGTTACCTTTTATTATTTTCTACATTTATTTCAGTCTATTTAGTTGAGCTGCTGCAGCTTCGGTTATCAGCCGCTTAGGTCTAGCTGAGCTTTGCAAGCTTCGTTCCAAGCCGCATTGGTTTTGTGCGTTTTAGTTATGGCCAAGTGAGCTTTTCGCAAGCTTGCCGCAAGCTTGTGAACTTAAGTCTCAGCTGCATAGTATTCTTGACTGACTGGGCCTCCAAGAGCTTTTCACACGTTATTGCATTCGCTTTGTCGAAAGCGAATCTCGCATTGACTTAGATCTTGGCCAACGTCAGAGCTTTGGCAAGCTCTGTTCCAGCCGCATAGTTCATATTATCTTAGTAGCTGGCCCAGCAAGAGCTCTCAGTAAGCTCCGTTCAAGTCGCAAAGGTCTGCTGCCCAGTCCGAGCTTCTCGAAAGCTCCGCTTGTTCTATTAAGTTGTGGCTCTTGCGAGCTTTCTGCAAGCTCTCTCATTCAGCATACGACAAAATTCATGCGAGATTTCCGCAAGTTCTTTCAGTCAGCAATCAGTATACTGTATGTGAGCTTTCCATGACTGACTTTAAACTATGACAATAGACTTAAATTAAGACTTTAGCCTATTTCTTCATTTTTAATTCTTAGCATGAGCTCCTGCAAGCTCCGTTCATGCCGCTTAGGTTCTCTGTTAATAAATTTTGTCTTTCTGTCTAGTAAGAACTTCTGCAAGCTCTCACTCCTGCCGCATAGGTTTTCTCCTTATGACTGACTTTCATGAAGTGCTTCTGCTAGCTCCGTTCATGCTTTTCTGTCAAGCTTTCGAAAGCTCAGCTCAAGTTAATTAGGCCGTAATTGCTGGCCCCGTACAAGGTTTCTGCAAGCTTATTCAAACCTCAAACTGTAATCTCAAACTTTCATAATGGCTGATGATTTATTATGTCTGTCTTTTATGAATAAAATCTTCTTCAAGATTTCAGTCTCTGTCTTTGTTTAAAGATTTGGGAATGTCCCGTTTTATCTCTTGGAAAGTGTTCTTTCCCAGTCGCATAGGACCTTTCATAATGTCTGTCATTAAACCTTTTAACAGCTTCGTTCTTCTGTGGATTTGTGCTCTGATGATTTCTCTTGTCTCCATTCAGAAGACCCCTGTCCTCTTCAGCCTTCAGTGGGTAATCTATTTTCTTTATTTTTGGGGGGTATTCTATTCTTTTTGGGGAAGGCTCCACCCCCTGCCCGCTCTAACCAGGCAGGATCTGCTGAGCCAGGATAAGCGGAATCCTGGACCATGGACGGGGCCTACGCCAATTACTGTTACTATATAAATGCTGTAATCGAATCAGTGATCTGCTTAAAGGCACTATGTGTAGGATTTATCTTCTATTTATCTTCGTCATTTATTAAAAATACATTTTTTATTTTAAAAATATAATGTAAAACAATGGTAATTACCTACATGAATAAATTGTAGTGTTCCCGTAAACTTGGTAATTTCCATTTATATATAGATGTGGCTGGGTACCAAATAAGAATATCCATTTTGCGCCGCCATTTTCAAAATGAGGACCATGGGAAATGAGGACCGTGGGAAGGGAAGAGCTAATACATTTTCTTCAAACGTGCGCAGTATACCACTTCGCCGATAGATGGGAGAAATTCTCATACGAAAAAAATAAAACTTACACATAGTGGGTTTAAATATTTGTACACTATATAATTCTCTGAGTCTTAATGGGAGAAATGAAAGCTCTAAGCGAAAGTTCTACCAGGAACACTCTAGCGTTACGTCACTAATCGCATGTCCAATCAATTGATCTCACCTGCTTTATAGATCCGCCTAACAGTTTCGCTCTTTCTGTCGCAGGCTCAGTGACCGAAATCCCCACCTACCTCCCCACCACCGCCAGATGGGTCCCTGTCCTTCATCCAAGGGGATGGATTACCCGCTCTAACCAGGCAGGATCTACTGAGCCAGGATAAGCAGAATCCTGGACTATGGACGGGGCCTACGCCAATTACTGTTACTAAAAAAATGCTGTAATCAAATCAGTGAACTGATTTAATATTTGTACACTATATAATTCTCTGAGTCTTAATGGGAGAAATAGAAGTTCTAGCTGATATTTATGCAGGGTGGTAGGGTAGTATGTGTCACACAAATACACACCTTGTCTTTTTCAAATCAAAAAAGTGACCTGGATAAAAGGGTCTGTGTCTGTCATTGGAGGATTCTCTATAACAATAACTATTTTCAGTCATGTCTAAATGTATTTGTAATTCAGACTGACATCAAAATGTGAAACTTTTAACTAAGGTCCAGGAAAGAGCTCAAATATTGTTCATTACATTTTTGTTGGCGCAACACGAAAAAGTCACGTTGACGCTATACATCAGCTGCCTTAGGATCATGACCTATCTTGAGCTTCGTTCTATGAAGTCTGAAGACGGTGTCTTTAATGAGGCAATGCAGTCAGAAGGGCTTTGTGCCTTAGATCTGGAATGTGGCCAATAATTAAGGCACTTGCTTCTCCCGCGAATACCAATGCGCTATGATGGAGAAAGGTGCCCAGGGAGCGCTAGGAACTATTACAGAGAGCAGTCTGCTGTATGTTAATACAACTCTGAGCTAATTACTGTGCTTGAGGGGTGTGCATACGGCACCACAGCCCCAGATGACACAGAAAACTTATTTAAAGTATAGGGAATGAGACCTTATTTCTCCCAAATAGCTTAGGAAGAGCTACTGGCGTAGGTGGTTCTGTGTTTCCCTTTTTTTCAGACATAATCCTGTCGGATGTACACACACTTTCTTGCCGCACTTGAACACTGTCGTTCAACCATGATGTCCCACCTTGACTCAATATACCATTAAAACAGGACTGCAGTCTGCTAAAATAGATCAGGAGAAGTGCAAATCTTTTAAGTTGGCATGCACACACACACTGTAGATACATCAATGTGAGAGACAGGGGCTGCCAACAGACAGGTGCTATTTATGAGGCTATACATTTTGGGAGGTGGAGAGACATGCTAATAAGATGGTGATGGCACTAGGAGTGGTGTGTGTGTGTGTGTGTGTGTGTGTGCGCGTGGGTGTGTGTGTGTTGGTCCCTGAGTCATCCTCTGATATGAGGCAGGGTGCCAGGGATCCCTGGAAACCTGATTACCACTCCAAGGTCAAGCATAGTGATTCAGGCCTGATTCGTTGCCACTGCCAGGGAGAATCTAAAGAGTGTGTGTGTGTGTGTGTGTGTGTGTGTGTGTGTGTGTGTGTGTGT
>JAGFZM010000126.1:313324-328295 GCA_017657215.1 Limnothrissa miodon | reverse complement strand
GTGTGTGTGTGTGTGTGTGTGTGTGTGTGTGTGTGTGTGTGTGTGTCTGCGCGCGTGTGTCTGTGTATGTGTGTCACCAGGAGGAGGTTTTGCTAAAAATGTGCTGTAAGACAAACGTGAGGATGAGCACAAGATTACCTCTCCATTTAGGAAACAGTACAGGACGGCGACCACAAAACCCTGTCAGAAAAAGAGAAACAGAACGACACCTGTGACAATGACAAAACAACAAAAACTAAACAAACACACACTAAGTTTTCTTAAGTGGAGATAATACCTACGAGTTTATAATCTAAAGTCTTATACACTTGTATGACAGAAATAACAATTATTAATGGGGTCTTCAACCTTTTTCAGCTCAAGGACCCCTTGGCTGTGAGAGCGACTGAGCACGGACCCCCACACCTGTGGGGTAAGATAGCTGCCAAAATATTCGTGTCCATATATTTGATACACGTGCGTATTTAGTTGTGCATAAAATAAACATTTGTGACTTCTCAAATGAGTTCAGTCATGCATAAAATAAAGTGTGTGTATGTTATCCACCAGAATACGGATGGAAAAAAAATTAAAAACTCAAAAATTACAAGTACAAAATCTAAATTTCAATACGCCTCTCAATATTATGGATACCACTTTGCACACGTTACTCAACTGTCAAAATACGTCATCGCCCCATTCACAGGCATTACTTGTTGAGAAAAGAAACTTTCTGACAGCTATCTTACTCCATACACACCTGGCCCACCTCAAATCCTGCCGTCATTTGGACCGTCAGTCGAGTGCCTACATGCATGCACGCACACACACGGACGCACACATTCTAAACTCGTTTCTTTACATAGTTGCATAAATTCGCCCTATAACAGAATGAATGTCACAAGGGTTAACTAGCTGGATATATTCAGCTAAATTCAGGCAAAGCTTAATTAGCTCAAACTGATAAAGACAGAAAACCTCTTCCTCTTGTGTAAAATAACTTTGTCTTTCAGAAGGAAACACAAACACATGAGATTATCGTTATCGTTTTATTGTGATGGAACGTTGGATGAATGAATTCGCGCAGAACGCCTTGAAGCGCAAAGACCGCAGACTCTCATAAAAAAACAACAAAGCAAAACATCACACAGAACAAATACCCCGCAAAGTTCAGGGTCCATCAGTCCCGACACTGAACAGACGAATCAAACGTAATTTATCTCCCGGAATGAAAAGAACGAGTTTGCTGAATACGAAGCTATTTAACTAAAACGCACGGGGGGAAGTGTTCTTTAATCGCGATGATCCAACTCAAATAAAAAAAAAGATCACAAGGGTCACATTTTTTTTTATAGGCCTAGTGGGACGAAGAATTAAAGATAACTGATCAGCTACCAGGTCCTAGTGAGAGCACTGAACCTGGTGAGTGGAACAGAGCTTCTCTATTCTAGGACGGACGGAATTTGCGAGGCAGTGTCACATCAGGCTCAGACTGAAGTGGTGACCTGTATTTGTACATTTATGAATGCTAATGTGTTTTGGCATAGGTTAGCAAAATGTTACATAGGGATCACATGATCATATGCATGATTCATGGGTAGCCTACAATATGTTATTTAAAAACGAATATGAAGCAATTTTCTTTTGAACATTATGTTTACTATGACAAATTTTATTTTTTTGGAAGATAAAAAAAATGCCTCAGACGAAATATTTTCGCGGACCCCCTGCAGTACCTCCGCGGACCCCCTAGGGGTCGCGGACCCCCGGTTGAAGACCCCTGACTTAAAGGATTTATTCGGTGTAAAATACACTTTAGATCAATTTACGGATGATTGGGAGTACATATGTTGAGTTCACATCAAAATCATGTAATTCGGATGTGTTTTGAGAAATTTATATTTTACCATTTTGAGCCAAAGCTCGTTAACCTGGAAGTGACCCGGGCATCTGTCATCCCAATCATCTTTAATACTAAGAAGAATGAACAAGAATGAAGTCTCATCTTTGTATAGAATTCGAGTACATAATAACACACTGTATAAAGACCACAACATGAAGGAAAACTATCAGCACTTGAAAATCTGAACTGGTTGTGTTATACTTTAAGGTAGAGAAAGGTAGAGTGCTTCTCAGAAATTCGACTGAGCAGTGAATCGTGTAAAAGCGATAGGAAAGTTAGAATCAGGGCTCTAAGAATCTGTCATTGGCCTCCATGGTTAGTGTGAATGAGAGAGATGAAGAAAGATTAAAGAGAGATAAAGAGAAGGGGAGAGAGACAGAAAACAAAGATACACAGTCAGGGAGAAAAGAGACAACAGAAAGAACAATCAGGGTTACACGCTCAGCATATGTGGACGGTCCCGCTGAAACTGTCATTACATGAGGCACTAATATAGCACTGGGAGCTTTTTTTAATCTCTCTCTCTTTCTCTCTCTCTCTTTTTTTTAACAGTGCTAGCAGAGAGAAATTAGAAAGTGGCCGGTTTCTGGAGGACTAACGGGTATGATCTAAAATAGAAACACTCACTGTGTACAATATTTCATTGCACTGAACAAGGGAAATTAGCTATTGGTTGTGATCATAAAAAGAGAGAACCCCATTCCTGCCTGACCAAAAGGACGACGCGTCAAGAACTTACATAAGGCTTACATTAAACAAAAAAAGGCTCACTGCTGTGTGTCACTATTTGGTCTTTGGAAGACATAGGATTAAGAGAACTTGGCTCTGATAAAAACACAACAGATATTTAGATGGCAAATCTCGGCCATCATACAGAACATTTTCTAATCCCCGTTTGTCACTCAGGTTCAATACATTTTCAATGCATTTTCACAAAACTTGTATTGTAATGGATTGGACGAACGAATGGATGAACAAAGCACCGCAATGCACAACAGCTACTGGAGTAAATCTTTGCTTACCTGAAACGACCCCAGAATGAGGTCAAACACGAGACGCAGCTCTGTTTTGATGTGCTCTGGGATGAAGGCAAATATGATGAAGTTAATTCCGAAGAGAGGAATCAAAAGCAGCGTTGACTTGGCTAACCTCCTTAAGAGAAGATAAGGAAATCAAACAAACACACATATTAATATTTCACATATCAGTTTTTTCATTATTGAATAGATTGGATGTAGTTTTCAGAAATCGTGCAAAAAGTATCACTGTTAGTGTTAAAACTGTAAATCCCATGTTAAGATTTTCCTGCTTTATGAGTCAGGGTGCTTGCTCTTCTTCCAAATTAAAATTCCAAACATTTTCCAGACTTTTTTACAACTTACTGTAACCCGCCCCCCAAGACCTTGACTTTATATACTTGTATGCAAGCCTGCACTTGTATGCAGCCTACTTCATTGGTTGAGATTGTACCAATTGTGGTAATTTGAAATGTACGTGACCAGTTAGTAAAATAATTAGTTTTATAGTGTACCTTCCTATTTCTCATTTCACAATGCCTTTGAGCATACTGTGCATACTGTAAAATTCTACCATACATTTTGTTTCCATACTTTATTAAGACTTTCACACAAAATTCAAGACTTTTCAAGGTCTGGAAAACAGTGTTTTAAAATTCCATACTTATTAAGACTTTCAAGACTTGCGCAAGCACCCTGTGAGTGCTTCTCCCCCATCACCATATCCTCCTTGTTGTATAGGCCACCTTTTTCTAATTGGTTTGTATCAGAGAGATAATGTTGGTCTTCTAGGCAGCTGTACTAAGAGACTGCTTCTACGTCAACAAAATTGCCATGGACTGAAAGACTTAATAGGGGTTATACAGAATCACAATTATGCAAAAACAAGTTTAAATGGTTCATTTGGTTTAGAATGTGTAATTAGTGTTTTACAATCTGTGAAAAAGTACATAATATTTTGGTTCACTTTTCAATGAATAATTAAAAACACCTGCAAAGGCTAATTTTTAAAGAGTCTATTATCAATAATAAATCTGTACATAGTACTTGGGTATACGAGAACTCTAGAACTAGAAAACAGATATTTTTTTCCATCTCTCTCTCTCTCTCTCTCTCTCTCTCTCTCTCTCTCTCTCACACACACACATGTGTTCACATACACACAACCCTCTTTGTAATCTATTCCTGTGCTGCCCATAAAGACTGTGGGCTGCCACTCCTAAGCTGTTGCAGTTGTATAATGTGTGTGATTTCTGTCAGGTAATACAGTGGGGGCAGAGCAGGAAAATAACCCCGTCAGACAAGAATGAGAAGGACAGAGGAGAGGAGAGGAGAGGAGTGGAGGAGAAGAGGAGTGGAAAAGAGAAAATTGGAAAGGAGAGGAAAGAAAATGATGGAGAGGGGAGGAGAGGAGAGGAATGGAGAAGGAGAAGAGTGGTGGATAGAAAAGGAGAAGAGAATAGTGGAGAAGAGATGAGAGGAGGAGAGAAGAAGGGAGAGGAGAGTAGTGGAGAGGAGAGTAGTGGAGAGGAGAGGAGGAAAGAGGGAAGAGGGGAGAGGAGTGGAGCACAGAAAGGGGAGGAGGAGAGAAGAGGGGACAGCGGAGGAGTGGAGAGGACTGGAGAGGAGAGGAGATGTAAGAGAGAAGGAGGGCAGGAGTGGGGAACAGAGAAGAATAGTGGAAAGAAGTGAAGAAGGGGAAGGGAAGAGAACAGGAGAGGAGGAGAAAGAGAAAAGAGGGAGAAAGATAAGGAATGTAGAGAGGTGAGGAGAGGAAATTTGCCTGCCGCAAAAGCAACAGGGCGGGTTTACGAGTGGCACATCATAGAAAGCCACTTAAGCGCAAAGGCCAATGGATCACCCCTAATAGCTGACCTGTCTGTGGCTGACATTTTTTAATGGAAAGAGATGGAGATAGACGGAGGTAGATAGCAATAGATGGAGATAGATGGAGAGGCGTACGGAAGCTCATTCATTGTGAGCCTTTAGCCCTGAACTCAGACCAGACTAAAAATAAATGAGCATACATATAAACAAACAAATAAGTAGCAAAAATAAAAACACGCAAGCAGAGATAAAAAAAAAATGATTAACAGCAGTTCCCCTCCAGCAGCGATAAAAACGTGGCCCGGCCCTGGCCTCTCACAGCAAGAGGCAGGCGAGACTAATGAATGTCCACCACTGCGGTCAATGACTTTGAGAGCATTACACTTATGACTGAGCTTCCATGCCGCAGTGCTGGTGAAATACAAGCCCTTTAAAAACTGAGATAAAAGTACACTATCCTGCAGACCAGGGCTCTGAACCGGTTTAAGGAACGAAAACGAAAGGGGGGGAGACTATTTCCAGTTGTGCGTTCACTTCCTGCCCGCTAGGCTCAATCCAGGCAGCTGTCACGATTTACACAACAGACAGGCTATAACATGTTCACTTATAAACGGGGTTAGGAATTATTGAGCAAGCCTTTGAAGATCTCCCTATGGATAAAACGTATAACCAGGTGAGGAGTTCTAGCCCTTATCCAGAAATGTTTTTGATAAGAAATTATTTATCATAGAATAGGCCAGTAAGCTGCGTCTATGTGGGATGGTTAGCCCATCTCAATGTTTTTGGATGCCGCCTGTGATTTATTATTTTTGGGCATAGACTAGCTACGGTGTAAATCTAAGAATATTCTAAGGTATAGACCACAAAAAAAGGCTTGATAGGGCCGCCAAACACTGCCGGAACAATAAGAACGAACAATATTTTACGTTCCGAACCGGTTCAGGAACGATATGTTGGTGGCAGAACGCAAGAACGAAAACGTTATACATACCTGAACCGTTCGTAACGGAACGATTGAAAAATAATTTCGTTTTCAAGCCCTGCTGCAGACTCTGCTCTGTGAAATGTGCGTTAGTCTGTTAGATTTGCTCATGGACAGCACTCACAGATACTGGTTGGATTCATTTCGTCCAATGTCTGGGCAGTTGATTTTCTGACGCAGTATTCGGATGATGTCGATGAATAGGATGAAGTTCATCTGCAGATGAAAAAGAACCATCGCTTTAATACTTCATGGACGTCCATCGTGTGCTTTCTGTGTAAATACCAATTGACAGGTGTTGTATGCATCTGACCATGATTGGTCAATGTTTGGTTGGTGTAACAGGTTGTCTTCAATTAATTCCTACTTACTGTGATGGTGAAGGTTACATTTGGGAAAAAAATGTACACCAATACGACACACCACAATTCGTTTCAATGGAAACGGCAGCATATTTACAAAGCCCGGTGTTTCGACAGTTTGGTCCGTTGCTCTTGCAGAGATGTAATGGATTTACTTTGTGACAAACACTGATAAAACATCTCCAACACTGCCTCTGTTTCAAACAAACAGCTCTCTTGTTTACTGAGAAGATAAACAACTCTCAGTACCATACCAAGGCTCTTCTTGCACTGCACTCTTCTTACCCCCAAAATCCTTTGCATTACACCATCACAGGAGCCTCTAATGCAAATCTGGGCCAGACGTGGGCCAAATCAGAGCCAGACCAAGGCCAGAGGTCACCATATTTCGTATATTGCCATATTTCGCCATATGTATGATCTGCTGGGTCAGCTACAAAAGGGGACACCCGTCCCCTTCCACACCACACACACACACACACACACCAAGACTGATCAAATTGTCTTTCTCACATCATTTGGCTTTGGATCCCTAAAGCTGGTTCCCCGACTGCACATTTCATTTTCTCAGTCTCTTCACTGACCCCATCAGTCACCTTGCCCTCCCCATCCCTCCTCATCTACCACTCTCCACCTCCTCAGGTTCCCTCCACTGATCTTCATCCCTTCTTCTCCACCCATCCATCCATCTTTCCCAGCCCCCCCCCCCCCCCCCCCCACCTTCCTCCTCCACCTCCTCTCCAAAGGTAAATCACAGGTGGAAGGAGGGAATGAGTGCTCCTAAAAGTCTCATTTCAGACTGTTGCCCATTATTGATATTTCACATGTGTCCTTAGCCCTGGGTGGTAGAGATATATATATAGAGAGAGGGTATTGCTGCATCCCTGTCTGACAGGACTTCCAGGGCCAGTGAGTCCACAGCTATCTGCCAGTTAAGGGACTTGCTAATATACTTGCACTTGACCCAGGTCAGAATGAATCTGTCTGTATCTCACAGAAAAAAGCCATTTAGATGCTCTGCCACATTTCAAGTGTTGTCTTTGGCTGAGGGCAAAGTGAGTGAAATTTCAGCACTATCCAGAGATAAAGATAGTGTTATTCAATTAGGAAAATTATTAAGTATAAAACGAAATACAATGTGTTTATGAACTTTCATTATGACGGCAGGCCACAAAAGCAATCATGCTCCTTCAGTATCTTTATGCTAGCGGTGAAACTCAATTACAGCCGTTCAAATTAAAGCACTCCACCCCCCACCCCGAACTCCCCACAGGGGGACTGCTGACGACACCTGCATAGGTGATTGTGATTGATTTATTCTCCATGGCAATGGGGACTGACAGATTTGTAATGGGACACACAACCTTAGTTCATCTCAGAATGATTGCTCTCCTGTCAGTTGTGTTTCCTGTAATCCTGTCAAATGGGTCAATCTCCTCCACAGCAGGCAGCTCGGAAACTCACCAGTATCGACACCAGGATGGGGGTTTTAATTATCCACCAGTAGGGGTCAGTGTTCTCGATGATGTCCCAGCACCTGTTTTTTTTTTTTTTTAAATACAAAATAAAAAAGAAATGAACTGTTGCGGATCCAGAGAACCTGGCTCAATATCCTTGTCGTAACGTGGCAGTTTTGATTTGATGTGATGTGTGATATGCCCCCCTCAGAACCGGGTGAGAGAGGAATTACTTTCTGTGCATTTATCTTACCCTTTGTCATCAAAGTAGGCCTTGGCAATGCCCCAGGCTGCGCTGAAAATCATAGGACCACCTACAAGTCCATAAAATGAAAGAGAGAGCACATTTTTGATCAATATCACCACGGGAATCCAGCAGGTCACTGGAGTCTGCGGCTGCAGGGATAGGAATCAAACTAGACCCAGCCAGCAAGTATCATTTGCTGCACTGAGAGAACAGAATCATATCCCAACTACAACTACCCCCCCATCCTAACATCAGCAACAACAAAAAACACACACACACACACACACACACAGCGCACAGACACCACGCAAATCCAAGCAGGATGTAATGCCTACCCCAGCCGATCAGGATGAAACACCAGAAGTACTTCCTCTCTGAGAAGAAGGAGACGGCCAACAGAGCGTGGAGGTAGAGTCCCTCCACCAGCAGCCAGAAGAAGCTGGCCATGATGCAGTACTGGAAGAACACCATCACCACCTTACAACCCACCTGTGGAAACAAAACAAGTGCTCAAGACAAACACAGTGAGACAACACACGCACACAAATTATCAAGACACACTCAAACACAACCTTTCAACCTACCAGTGGAAACAAAACAAATGATCAAGACACACACACACACACACACAGACATAAGGGCACATACAACCCAACCTTACAACCCAACTGCAGAAGACTTTCGTGAATTTAGTTCTAAATGAACGTATTTAGCAATTTTATTTTCTCCAGTATTACAAACACACACAAACACACACCTTATGCATGTTCATCAGTAGTATTCCCTATGTATCAAACATGTGAACCTAAGAGTCACTGCATTTCAGGTCTGTGGTCTTGAGGTCAGTTATTGAACTCTTGACCGTCAGACCAACTGGGTATTGAATCTTATATTGACATGAAGACTCAGGAACCATGAAGAACTGCTGGATGCAATTCAAGGTCATCCTTAGATTAAAACACACACACACACACACACACACACACATACACACACCCAGACACACAGTGTACACACAAAACACATACCACACACACACATTGTACACACACAACACATACCACACACAGACACACACACACATACATATATACACACACACACAGACACACACACACAGACACACACACACATACATATATACACACACACACAGACATATAGACACACATCGTTTGGGGTTTATCCTGCAGTACTACTTGAGCTATTAGAGTAATTGCCCTCTTTCTGACAGCAGCTTTTGCAATGTGACAAGCAGATGTTTTTCTAAATTTTCCCAGACAATGATAAATATCAGTTTTATGTAAATGTGGCCCCATTCATCTCTATGTGCTTCAGATGTCATTAAAACAATGTCATATCAAAGCACTGAACTTTCAACATGTCTCCTCAGCTCTGAATTGATATGATAAAAAAATCAACCAAATCCACTCTGACTGACTATTTGAGAGCAATTAGGGGCATGCGCATCCACGAGAAATCAAACACCGATTGATGAAATGTGCTCATGGCCCAGACATTTCCTCATAAGAGCGGACCAAAATGAGATGAGCATTGGAATGGTTGCTTACGGTGACATATAAATGTTAATTTACGGTGGGTAGATATTAAGAACGGATATCTGTCAACAGGCTCTGACGTATTATTACCGTCTCTGTTGGTCCATATCAAATCATATTTGTCCCTTTCACCTTCGCTTACCATCATCACTCTCGCTCTCACTCCCCCCACTCAAACACACAGCACGCCTACGCACAAACCACATTTACAGAGAGAGAGAGAGAGAGAGAGAGAGAAAGAGAAAGAGAGATGGCACACTTAGGAAATGTCTCTTTTTATTGTATTTCTTTTGCACAGATTTATTGTATAGTTTATTACTTATATGTAATGTTGATAGGTGCCTTATGAATAGTCTGATCTAGTCTATTGTCCATTTTATTGATGCCCATCATGTGTCTTTAGTTCTTCTTGCACTAAATGTATGTACTGGATGTCCTTGTTTGTCTAGAGAGCTACCTAAGGCAAATTCCTTGTATATGCAGGCATGCACGTCCAATGAAACCCTGATACCTCGAATGAAATTAAAATCCCATTTTCAAAAATAATCATGCCAATACACCATTAGCACAAGTCCAGATGTGTACCAGGCTACGAGGCTCGTCGCACAATCAGCTATGTTGGCAGCCATGAAAGCCATACCCAATAATTACTCTGCCATGCATATTGTATAAGCCATATACTGCCAAGCTGGAGATGAAAGACACATTCACACAATTAGAACCTGATTCTACCCAAAGCCACTCAGGGTATAGATAAGATGTTTATTTCCTCAATGTGAGTGTGTATTTGTGAGTGTGTGTGTGTGTGTGTGTGTGTGTATGTGTTCTGCACACTATGCACTCGATGACCCTGCATATGCCAGCTGAGCTCTAGAAACAGTGTGTGTGTGTGTGTGTGTGTGTGTGTGTCTGTGTACACATTACAACATACTGTTAATGTAAGCATGAAAAGTGCATTGAAGCACGATTGAAGGCATAAATCCTGCTTATGAGGATTAAACATCCCAAAACATACAAACATTCAGCGTCAAGCGCGCAATCATCCAGAATACCTGGATATACTGAACAAATGTGTCACGTGCCCTCTAAAAACACTTTAGCCTCATGTTGTCCAGAAATCTATTGGAGTTAGCATGCTAACCTGCTAGCATTAAACAGTTCTACATCTGATTCTATAACACATTATGCTCTGTATGATTTCTCTAGCAAAACTAATACAAACATGCTCCATAGAAGCAATTAAGCAGCTTGCATCTAAAAGCATCTACTTCATGCGTTCTCTCTTTAAAAGTGAACATTTCATATTTGATAAAAAATAAAAACACTTCAGATGCTTCTCTTGCAACGGGACTGTGCACAGTCTTTGCTCTGATATGGAAAGTGACACACGCTACCCTAGGCTCTCTACAGGTCCTGCAGTGAAGGCAGGCATGCATGCAATTTGCTTGGCCTTCTGAGCAGTGATAACTTTGAAAACCTTTCCACTGGACACAGGCTGGACTCTTTGACAAGCTGTGATGAGAAATGATGTTCCGCCATGGTAGCCTACGAGTCTTCAATGGCAACTAAAGACAATCAAACGGGACACATAATGGCATGTCTAAGCGTAGCTCCTAACAGCCAGGGTTCTATCTGTTCACCGACCGGAGCGACTGACCACATTAAACAGAGCACAAGCAGAATGATCAAGATATTCCTTTTGCCCACCCTGAAGGAAGATGGGTAGTTTTGGGCTCTGGGTTTTGTGTATATGGATGACTTGTTAAGTAGGGAGCATTAGAGAGAGTTTGTGAAGCTGTAGCCTCAGTATACAAGTATACACAACTGGGAGTAGTCTCCTCTCTGTCTCTCTCTCGTGTGTGCCTGTGTGTGTGTGTATTTGGAGTGGGCAGTGGTGGGTAGGAACAGATACAGCCAAGCAAGATAACAAGATCATGTCCATTCTGCCTGGCTGCATTTAGAAAGCTTAGTTTCCACAAAAAAAGCCACCAAGATTAAATTTGATGTTTTAGAGCAATTTGTTGATATTTCAGTCTCTCTCTCTCTCTCTCTCTCTCTCTCTCTGCCTGTCTCTCTCTCTCTCATTTCATGCGGGCATGGCAAAACAAAATAAATCTTATCTCTTATCCTTAGCAGTCAGAAACAAGAAAAGAGTGTATTAATATGTCATCTCCAAATATTTCCCTTGTCTTCCATATTGACTCACTCTTTCCTGCCCTTTTCTTTCTTTCTTTCTTTCTTTCTTTATTTTGGGAGGTCGGTGGGCTGGTTGTTGGGGGTTGAGAGTTGCTGAGGAAAAGGACACATTGTGGAACATCATTATGGCAATTGCTCAAGGGTAACACAATGGCTCAGAAGTCAATCTAGCTCTGTCATTAGCAAGTCACTCATCCAGGCTTAAATGAGGATTCCCTTCACAGGAGGGCTGTTAATAGGCCTAAATGCTGACCATTCCCCCGTTCCTGGGACTGACGGACTGACTGATGTGGGGATGTGGGGGTGGTGGGGCTGAAGGCAGGGGATGCGCAGCGCCAGGGGAACTTTGGGTGGTCAGACAGACGGGGTGATACGAGTTCAAACAACAAACACTGAGGGACAACAAACTCTGAGACAAAGTCATTCAAGTGGAAGCTGAGAGCCGAAAGAGGAGTGTGTGTGTGTGTGTGTGTGTGTGTGTGTGTTGTGTGTGTGTGTGTGACTGTGTGCACCTGTGTGTCTGTGTTTACCTTTTTAGTTCTAGATAAAATCAGGAATATAGCTGGTATAGTGTTTCAATTTGCATCATTAAAATACATTGAAAAAATAGCTGAATAAATTCATTAGCCGAATTTACATGTTCACCTCTCTCTCTCAAACACACATGCACACACACACACACACACACACGGGTGATGACTTTCCTGACAAAAAGGATTGTCTGAGTTGAACAGAAGCTGCAAGTGTGTGTTGTATTAACACACACACACCTTTATGTTTCCGATGGTGCCAAGATAAAAACATCTTTCAATGCCGATTGCTTAACATGGTTGAACCTGAAAAGACAGAAGCTTATGACTTTTGATCTAAGTGGATCTCATGCTACCTCTTAAAAAAATGCATGCGGAAATACACCAATGACACAGTGACTGCATAAAACTGATCAACCAGAACCTCTTACATTTTTTTCTTTCTTCACTGCATATATTGAGAATGACAAACAGGAAGTGATTTATTTTTTTCCTGCCCTCCAAGGGATTGCATAGCTGTTTGACGGAGGCAGAATGGACCTGTCTGTAGTTTTCTAATGCGTACAAATCACCCAAAATTGCTCACGGAGAGCCCAGGCAGAAAAATTCTGTAGGACGACAGGAAGGCTTGTGAAATGGATTAAAAGCTTTCTTGGAGTGTGTATGTGTGTGCCTGTGTATGTGTGATATGATGCACGGACAGGGGTCTCTCTCTCTCTCTCTTTCTCTCACAAACTCACACATGTATACACACACACACACACACACATAGATGAATGTCACTATATCATGTTTAATATGTGTGGAGGCTGCTGTGTGTTTAATGATGCTGTATGCTGTCGTGCTCTTCTTCTCTCAGTTACACAACTGAACAGAGTGATCCATGGCTGTCCTTGACTTGGCATTTCTGCATACACCAGGTTGGATGCTAAGCTTGCTATTTTAATCAGTCAACACCCACAGGCCAGTTCTGAGGTGTGTACAAAGGTAAAACACTCATTGAATCATTCTTTCAATCTTTCAACATAACACATATGATCACATAT
Organism: Limnothrissa miodon; assembly: GCA_017657215.1. Classification (NCBI taxonomy): domain Eukaryota; kingdom Metazoa; phylum Chordata; class Actinopteri; order Clupeiformes; family Clupeidae; genus Limnothrissa; species Limnothrissa miodon. Next base: position 315,191 of record JAGFZM010000126.1, on the reverse strand, counting down.
TACATCAACATCTTCCTGTCTTTTATCCAAGCGTTATTCTCAATAGCCACATTATTAAAGGTCTCCTTCCAGAATAAACCGTTTAATACTTGATTTTTTTTACATTACCATAGCTCAGCCCAAGTTGCAATTGTATGCTCAACTTCAAAATGCTCTCCTACCCCTGTAGTCCGTATTCGCCTGTGATAGAATACAGCCGGGAAAAACGAGCAAATCGAAAAAGACGTACAAGCCTACGTCACATTGAACATTAGCTATGCAATTTGTAGTTAGCCCGCCCTCGAGAAAACATTATTAGGCTGCCTGCAGACAGTGGGCAGAGCTTATTTAGGCAGGTAGCTAAGGAGCTAACGGAGAGAAGCTAGCATTTTGAAAACATGGCAATAACAAATCCACATTGCAGATCAACGGAGGAAATGGTTGGGATTTGTTTTTGGAACACCACCAGCGAAGTACAACGCAACTTTACTTGTGTGTTCTGATCATTTAAACGAAAATAACTTTACAAACTACGGTGCCTACAGTAGTGTATTTGCTACTAGGTTGTGCTTAAAACCTGGATCTCTGCCATCACGACCACCAGCTCACAGGCTGTAAGTAAATTATTTCTTATTCCTCCTCAGATTCAGGATCAAAATAATATGGACGTATCACCGAAGACATTGTCTTGTGTTTTGCTTGTTGCCGGTTAGCTTAGCTCTATCTGCCGGAAAGCAACTGCAGAAGCCAGCACTGAACGAGAACCACTAGAGGGAGCATCACAGTGCTGTTAGCCAATCAGAGGTGATACATTTGCATATCATTAATACTCATAAGAATCCTCTCGTGCTATCCCCACCCTCGTTTTCACCTAACTAAAATACCTTGAAACAAGACAACCACAGCATATTTTTTGTCGAAACCAACGCTCATTACCACCACAAAATTAGTGAAAATACGATGGAATGAGACCTTTAAATACAATTAAACTACACAATCCAAATGCATTGGGTGGAATTAACAATAAAATATCAATATAACAACCTCAAAAACATATCGAACAATTTCCAGAGGAATGACTGAAGGCACACCAAGCAACATAAAGACATACATGACAACTTATAGGCATACATGATGACTTAAAGGCATACATGACAACAAAGGCATTCCAGGCAACTTAAAAGGCATAAATGACAACTTAAAGCATACATGACAAAATAAAGGCTAAAATGTGCAAGTTAAAGGCATACTGTACCATACAAGACCGTGATTTTTTATCTCCACAAAAAAAACATTGCACATTGCACACAAGTGAATTTCACCATCTCAAGTGAATGTACTTGTGCATTAGCTGGACTGACACTTTCAGTTTCAGTTTAGTTCCGTCTGACTTGGTGTTTCAGATCCTGCAAGAATAATAACCGAAAGAGCTACACTAGAGGGGACGAGAAAGCCTTCATTCACCCCGTAATGAGCCATTTAATCATCAAAGTCACTACAGAGCTGGTAAATGGACCTAAAAATGTTGCCTGGTGTGCTTAAAACATACAAAATTCCCTTGCACAGCCAACTGTGTCCTGAAACTACTGTAGGTGCTGGTAAATTGCAGGTTCACAATTTAATAAAAAAAAAAGAAAGGCTCACCGCGTACCATTAGAAATTTCTTTATAGAGCAACGCGTTTCGCAATCTGCTTCATCAGTCTGCTGGTGTACCTTTAGGAGCATGGGAGTCTTTGAGAATGTTATGCCAGCTCCTGTCCTGAATGTATTCGGTTCGCCTACAACCTGATGGAATCCAGACAATGTGTTTGAAGGGGAGTGGAGTAAACAAACCCAGTTTTATCTACAGTCCATTGCTGCCCTCCATAAATGTGTCTCTGTGTGTGT